>CAUYUJ010003716.1:0-76499 GCA_963575745.1 Prorocentrum cordatum
GATGATGCTCTGGGTTCGAGGAGGGCTTTTTTGTTTTTTTCTGTATCCAGGAGCCGTTTTCGGACCCGGGGCCGTCAAAAGCAGATCCGGGGTGAAGCTTGCGCCAATATGGATTTTCCAGGAAAATCGGATCCAGGGTAAAAAGCTTGGACCTTCGCAGAGGGACCGTTTTTGAGCGGATTTGCCCCTATCCCCCCACCCGACAGTTTTTCCCGGGGTCCATACAGCTCAGAATCCCCGGCCACCTCCGAATCCGATCTGCAGGAGAAAGATTCGGTACAAACACTGATCAACGCTGATTATCATGAAAGTTTGAAGAAAAGTGGTGGCTGGAGGGGAAAAGCAACAATTCAGGACACCTGGAAGGAACATGAAATCTTGCAAGCTGCGCCTGTTCCCCAATCAGTGCTTGCACTGAAGGGGTCCTAGCGAATATTGAAAGATTTAGCGAAAGTTTCCCGCCGATTTTGGTGGCCGGCTGGGTTCCCGGGTTCGTGGTTCCGGGTTCCCGGGTTCGTGGTTATTGGTTCCGGGCCGATTTCGGTGGGTTCCGGGTCCCCAGGTTCCCGGGCTCCCTGTCGATCTCCTTATAACGATCTTTTATCGATCCCATCTCAAACCATCTCATGATTGGGGCGTTTTCACTGGTGCAATTCCTTTGTGTGCCCATGGGCCCCTTGGATCTGCCGACCCGATGCCGATCGGCCCCGCGCGCTCCAGGACGGCTCCGCGCCGCTGCCGCGCGTCCGGCTCGACGGGCCCTACGCGGCCCCGGCGCAGAGCGCGCTGTCCCGCCCGATCCTCGTCGCGGTTGGCGCCGGCGTCGGCATCACGCCCTTCCTCTCGCTGATGTCCTCCCTCATCTCCCTGATCGAGGAGCCCTCTCATGAGCCGATTTTCTCAGAGAGCTTTCCGGGCGATAGCGGGCGCCACCGGGGAGGGGGGAGGGGGGCGGGGGGCCGGCAACGTCACGCTCCGCGCCGGTGCCCTCGGGAAAGGTTGAGGAACAACCGAAGCCAATTCGGAGATCAGCACGAGTCGTGGAGTTGCCGGGGATGGTGGGAGGGGGGCGGCCGGGGCCGGCAACGGCCGCTATCGCGAAGCATAGATGCTCTCTAAGTTCAGCGGGCGAAGAACGGTATACAGTACACCGCTTCGTCGCCGGGGGCGCTGCCCCAGGGCGGCCGGGAAGTTTACCTTTTGACGTGCCGCCGCAGGGGTATGAGCTCTCCAGCCGCCCTGGGGCAGGCGCCCCTTGCAGCGAAGGAGTTAACTTTGTGCCGCTCGTCGCACGCTCTATGCAGTGGTTGGCCCCCCCTGGGAGGGGTCGAACGGTCTCGAGCTTGTCTGCAGGGCCCGCCGCGGGGCCCCTCCACCCGGTGCAGATTTCAAAGCTGCCGGCGGCCCGATCGAGGAGTCCTTTTCCCGAGCTTCGGCGAAGCGTAAGATGCGAGGCCTGTTTTCCACCACCACGAGTTGGAGGGGGAAGGAGGTAAAGGACGAAGAGGAGGAGGAGGAGGAGGACGAAGAGCAGGAGGAGGAGGAGGAGGAGGAGGAGAAGGAGGAGGAGGAGGAGGAGGAGGAGGGGGAGGGAGAGGAGGAGGAGGAGGAGGAGGAGTAGGAGGACCCCCTCCCCCTCCAACATTGGTGGTGGTGGTGGAAATCAGACCCATCGTAAGACTCGAGTAAGCCGGAACTTGTGTTTGCCGATTTTTTTCGACGAGCGCGTCATGAATTTTGACGGTCCAGTTTTCGTGGGATGTCTGCAGCGGGAGCTCGCGTCAGATTTCAGATTGGGTCTTGTCATTTTTATGATGGCACCGTCAGGCCAACCCGAGTCCCCCGTACCCGAGCCTTACGTCTCCCTGAAAGTTGACCGAGCGCCGTGCCGTTTTTTCCAGCCATCCTGCGGCGTCGGGTCCTCGTTTCGGAGCTGCAGCACCCCGCGTCTCCTCCCAGACCGCCTCCCGCTCCCTCTCATTTCCGTTCCCGACCATCCTGTGGGGTCGGCATCACGGCCTCCTCCTCTCGCTGATGTCCTCCCCCATCTCCCTGATCGATGAGTAAGTTGATTGTCGAAGAACAAGAATCGGCAAAAACATAGTCTCGCGGAGGTCCGCGCGGCTTTTCTTGGATTTGTACAGGCTCCCCCTGTTGGCGCCTCCAGCGCCGCCCCAGGCGCGCTCCGTGCGCCAGCGAGGGGGGTCCAGCGCCAAACCAGAAAATTTGCGAGGACCTCCAAGAAACAATGTGCTTTTTTGTCAGTTACTCTAAACTAGCACCCGTACTTCGGCTACCCTCAGGTGATCGAGGGGTCCTCTCGTGAGCTGCCAAGAGACAGTTGTATCCTCTAGCTTTGATGGGCGTGACCATTTGAAGGGGGGCGGGGAGGGGGCCGGTTACGCCACGATTCGCGCCAGCGCCGTCTGGAAAGTGCTCAGGGATGCTTGATCCCCAGGACGTGACGTGGCCAGGGGGGGGGGGAGCGGGCCTGGTCGCTGGCGCGATCGCGAATAATAGGAACACTGATGCTAGCTGACACCCATACTTCGGCCAAACCTTCGATGGAACGGGGTGGAATGCCGAAGGGGCCGTGTGTGTGTGTGTGTGTGTGTGTGTGTGTGTGTGTGCTGCCGGACGGGCGTCCCCGCTCGAGCGAGAGCCACCTCGGGGTCGACGGCCCCGCAGGAGGACATGCCCGACCTAGATGCTGCTCGTCGTTCTTCTGTCTTCCCTGCCGCGGAGCACACGGGTAATTAGGCGGGCCCGGAGGTGAGTTCGCTGCTCTCGGCCTCTCCGTGGCCACTCATGGGCCCCTGAGCCGCCAACAAGCGGTTCGGGATGGTGAAATGGTCAGGAGCGGAAAAAACACAGACACAATTAATCGTCGATTCCCCCGGAAATATGGGAAAATATGGGTAGTGGGGGGGAAGACAGAAACCCAGAAAATATTTGAAAATATTGGGAATCTGGTTAGTTGTGTCTGTTTATTTGTGTGTCCCAGGGCCCCTTCAAATGGCCCCGGAGGAAGGCCTCGGGGCTCATGCTTTTCTTTCTACTCCTCGTCCTCCTCCTCGCCTTGCCCACTGTGCTGCAGGTGTTGCCAGGGGGCGGGCCTGGCCAAAGTCGACCGCAGCTCTACCAGGGAGCCCCAGATGGCCTCCGGAGCACCTCCGACGAGTCCAGCAGGGCCCCAGGGCTCCGACCTTGTCCGAGGGGCACTTTTGGGTTGGCCGGGCTCGAGGTCGACTCGTGCCAGCTCGACCCGATTCGATTCCGACCTTCCGACGATCCGATGCGGCCAGATGTTCGCATGGTCCTGTTGTGCATCTTGGCGCGGCCAGTCTCACGCGATTCCGACTCCGTTCCGAAGCAGCCCGCCGACGCACAATCCGATCCGTTCTAGTTTCCTGATTCCATGCTCACTCACCCCAACTGGAGGGTTTCTCCGAAGGGCTTGGGCGACCCGTCCTCCTCCTCCATCTCTTCCTCCCCCTCCCCCTCCTCCAGCTCCTCCTCCTCCTCGTCCCTCCTCCTCCTCCTCCTCCTCCTCCTCCTCCTCCACCTCCACCTCCTCCTCCTCCTCCTCCTCCTCCTCCTCCTCCTCCTCCTCCTCCTCCTCCTCGATCAGCAGCTTCTGCTGATGAGGTCAAGCTTTCTCTACGGTTAGACCCTTGGCCAAGAGCAGATCTCTCACTGCTGTCAGCATTCTCTCTGACGACCCTTGCTGGAGAGCTGCCTGCGCACCGATCTTAAGATGGAGTAAAGAGATATGGATCACGCACACGAGAGTTTTCGACGAGTCTCTTTCGTTTGAAGATCTCCGCTCTGCTTGGCACAGTGTGCTTGGCCTCGAGAGGGTCGCATGGGTTGGAGGATTACCAACTTCATGGCGATTGCTGACGACAGGGGCTACCACTTTTCTGGGGGGGTTACCCACCCCCAACCATCCTCTGGTGTTGGGTCCTCGTTTTGAAGAGACAGCGCCCCGCGTTCACTCCTCCTCCTCCTCCCGTTGCCCCCTCCCTCCTCCTCTCATCAGCATCATCATCGTCAGCATCATCATTATCAGCATCATCATCACCATCACCATCACCATCACCATCATCATTATGCAAGGGGCTAGCCGTATCATCATCGTCATCACCATCGACATCGTCACCGTTACCGCCCTCGTCATCATCATCATCACCCACTTCGCCGCACCAGTCACACGTTTCGTGGCCCCACAGGGAGCTCCACCGAAGGCCCCAGTGGGGGTGCCCGCATGCGTCCCCCACACCCAGTACAGCGTTCCGTGGCCCAATAGGGAGGTCCACCGAAGGCCCCAGTGGCTGCTCTCGCATGCGGTTCCCCCACCCAGGGCAGCGCTTCGTGGCCCCACAGGGAGCTCCACCGAAGGCCCCAGTGGGGGTGCCCGCATGCGTCCGCCACACCCAGCACAGCGTTTCGTGGCCCCATAGGGAGCTCCACCGAAGGCCCCATTGGGGGTGCCCGCATGCGTCCGCCACACCCAGCACAGCGTTTCGTAGCCCCACAGGGAGCTCCACCGAAAGCCCCAATTAAGGAGGGGTCGCATGCGGTTCCCCCACCCAGGGCAACGCTTTGTGGCCCCAGAGGGAGCTCCGCCGATGGCCCCCGTGGGGGGGGTCGCATGCGGTTCCCCCGCCCAGGGCAGCGCTCCGTGGCCCCATGGGGAGCTCCGCCGAAGGCCCCAGTGGGGGTGTTCGCATGCGGTTCCCCCACCCAGGGCAGCGCTTCGTGGCCCATAGGGAGCTCCACCGAAGGCCCCAGTGGCGGTGTTCGCACGCGTTTCCCCCACCCAGGGCAGCACTTCGTGGCCCCATAGGGAGCTCCGCCGAAGGCCCCAGTGGGGGGGGGGTCGCATGCGGTTCCCCCACCCAGGGCACCGTTTCGTGGCGCTATAGGGAGCTCCACCGAAGGCCCCAGTGGGGGTGTTCGCATGCGGTTTCCCCACCCAGGGCAGCGTTTCGTGGCCCATAGGGAGCTCCACCGAAGGCCCCAGTGGGGGTGGTCGCATGCGGTTCCCCCACCCAGGGCAGCGCTTCGTGGCCCTATAGGGAAGGCACCAGTGGCTGCTCTTGCATGCGGTTCCCCCACCCAGGGCAGCGCTTCGTGGCCCCATGGAGAGCTCCACCGAAGGCCCCAGTGGCGCAGTTTGCATGCGGTTCCCCCACCCAGGGCAACGCTTTGTGGCCCCAGAGGGAGCCCTACCGAAGGCCGCAGTGGGGGTGTTCGCATGCGGGCCAGGACAGCGTCTCGTGGCCCCATAGGGAGCTCCACCGAAGGCCCAGATGGGCTCCACCGAAGGCCCCAGCGGTTGCTCTCGCATGCGTTTCCCCCACCCAGGGCAGCGCTTCGTGGCCCTATAGTGAGCTCCACCGAAGGCCCCAGTTGCTGCTCTCGCATGCGGTTCCCCCACCCGGGGCGGCGTTTCGTGGCCCTATACGGAGCTCCGCCGGAGGCCCCAGTGGCTGCTCTCGCATGCGGTTCCCCCGCCCTGGGCAACGCTCCGTGGCCCCATAGGGAGCTCCACCGAAGGCCCCCGTGGCGCAGTTCGCATGCGGTTCCCCCACCCAGGGCAGCGCTTCGTGGCCCCATAGCGAGCTCCACCGAAGACCCCCGTGGCGCAGTTCGCATGCGGTTCCCCCGCCCAGTGCAGCGCTTCGTGGCCCTATAGGGAGCTCCACCGAAGGCCCGCCCCAATGGCGCAGTTCGCACGCGGTTCCCCCACCCAAGGCAGCGAGCGCTTCGTGGCCCCATAGGCAGCCCCCATCGAAAGCGGCACCCACAACGCATTACGAACACTTGCTTATGGTTGGGTCTTTCGCCAGGATAGTTCTGGCGTAACCTCCCCCGAGCTCTTAAAAACGTTGTGTCGGGATGCCTACAAGAGGAGTTTAGAACGGGAATTGAATGGTATATGGGATGTCGGGAAACGTCTCTGTCTGGACATCCCCAAAGCTGCTCGCAGTTCCAAACAACTCACCCCTGCCCAGCGTTGTTGGATCCATGCCTGTCTAGTTAGGCCATTTGGACAGCTGGTCGCGCTTTAAGCGCTTGATATGCAGTCGACCTTCTGTGCCCGAAGTGCCAGGCTACCGACTCCATCGCCCACAGGTCGTGGGAATGCCCCGATGACGAAGTTGCCGAGTCAATGGCCCAGCTTATCCCCGCCTTTGTTGTTGCTGCTGCTGCTGCTGCTGCTCTTGCTGCTCTGATCACTGAGGTCTCCAGAGAAGATAGATGCTTGTATGCAAGAGGAACTTTTTGCTCACCCCGCCGACTGGCTGCCCAGGCCAGCCCTTGAAGGGACCAACTCCCTGGTGTACACCTGGCATCGCATTGAGCTCATGAGCCCAGAGGCCCCCAGGGCCCCTGCGAATGGAAAGATGTGGCGGGCACCTTTTCATCGATGGTTCTTGCCAGCGCCACCCCGTTCGTGAATTATCACGCGCGGCATGGGCCATGTCAACGAATTCTCTTGGAGAGGTCAGTGTCCCTGTGTGGGCCCACTTCCCTCAGACTCCGCACGCTGCGGCATTTTCGGCTCGTTCTGGAATGTTTTTGCAAGCCAGTGCTAATGAGGGCCAGGCTGTAGACGGCATCGTGAACGTTAAAGCCCACCCCAGCCTCGAGGAGGAAGGCCCCTCAGCTCGTGATCTGTTTGTTCGCAAGTGTAACCCGGACGCAGACACTGGAGCTACGCACGGCCTTCAGCTTCGCCCGTCTGCCCCTGGCGATATGGAGGTAGTCGCGAAGCTGGTCGATGCCGCCAGAGCAGATTATATGATCGCGGCCAATTTGCTTCCGCTCTGGCCCAAGTTATCCGTCGATGCGCCATGTACCCAAATGTGCGCTTTTCCTCTTCGCTGTGCCACCCCCCGTGCTTCACAGGTGGGAGAGATGGAATGGCATTTGGAGGTTTGCTGTTTGTCGGCAGGGGCAGAGGAAAGCTGAGACCTGCCCCCCGCCAGGCTCCTGTGTTAGTTTCCCCAAGCTCCATGCTGCGAGGCAGCAGGAGCTGGGCCACCGTACGGTGGCGCTCAATTGCTCAGGTGGGTCAGTTTTGTTTATCTGCCTGCGCTGCAAGTGCCACCCTTCAGGCGCCCTGGTCCGAGGCCTAGGAGAGCGGTGCCAGCCACCTTTCCGCGCTGCCAGATATGGGTGGCGAGCGCTCGTGGAGGGCATTCATCCGCACTATTCTGAGCATAAGCTGAATGTTACAGTCGATTTAGACAATTGTATTGCCTGTGTTGACACTTGTGTGCTTGAGGATGGTTCCGAACCCTCCGTCCGTGGCGATGAACACGTTCTGGAGTGCGCCTCTCCCTCCGCTCCGTCTGCCACCGCTTCTGGTGCTGCTTCAGCACCTGCCGCCGCAGGCCATCCCCCTCCGCCCCCGTCCCACCTGGCGCCCACTGCAGTCAGGCCCCTCGAGGTTAAAGGGGCGGATGTGCGTGCGACTTCGGGGACTCGGCCCGGCGAGAGACGGCAGCTGCGAGAGGGGCGGGAGGCTCCTTTTCGCGGCTTCTCGCGGCTTTGAGGAAGAGGAGGAGGCTGCCCTCTCCCTCTTCGGTCCGCCCAGCGTCGCAGCTCGAGAGATAAAGCCCGCCCCATTTCCTAGAGATGCGTTGGTGCACGGGCGGCGTGCCCTCGAGTCGCAGGAGGATGGAGACACACGGGCCCTCCTCCTGGACGCGAGCGCTGGAGCCGACAATTCAGGCGACTCAGACTAACCAGCCTGCCTGAGTCGCAGTCAGGGCTGGCAGGTCCCGCGCTGCCAGTTGCTTGCGCTGTGCGCTGGGCCCGTGGAGGTCAACAAAATCCATATCCTCCTCCCCCTCCTCCTCCTCCTCCTCCGTCTCCTCTTCCTACTCCTCCATCTCCTCCTCCCCCTCCACCTCCACCTCCTCCTCCTCGCCCTCCTCCTCCTCCTCCTCCTCCTCCTCCTCCTCCTCCTCCTCCTCGGGTTGCCTACGGCCCCGGTGGAAACCGTGCAACCCCACCCCAGCCTCCGACGACTGGACATGGTCGAGTCTCGGGGCCTCGGCCCGCCCGAACCTTGCCGCGGTGGGCCTCCAGCTGAGCACCGGCCCGGGCAAATGTGAAGTGGTCCCCACCGGCGGAAACGCCTCCGACGTGTCTCTGGACGGCTTCCCGGCGGGCTTCCGCCTCCGCACCGATCGCAGCTTCGAGCTGCTCGGCGCGCCAGCTGCCTACATAGCTTCCAGAGCGAAGAGCACCGACCTCTGTCGGCAGCTCTACCCCGGCTACTCCAACACACCCGACCGCGACGGAGGTAGCCTGGCGGCTGCGGTGCAGGCCCTCAACGCAGTCGCGCGGGACGCCGACCAGGTGGTGTTCGACCACGCGCAGCACGGCAACCAGAAGGCCTTTTTCGACGCGGTGGACATCGCCTCGCGCGACGGGCTTCTGGCGGGCTCCACCGTGGCCGGCAAGGCACACCTCTCTGGTGCAAGCCCTGGGCGCGGCCGCGTGGTTCCAGGCGCCGCCCTGCGAGGCCACCGGCACCGCCTTCCCGCGCGGCCTCATGCAGGTGGGCCGGCAGAGGCGGCTGCGAGTCCAGCTCCTGCAGGAGGAGTGCTTCTGCCCAGCCTGTGGCGAGGTGGTGGACGTTTTCTGCGACCACGTCCTGGTCTGCGCCTGCCGCGGCGACCGGACCAAACGCCACCCTGCGTAACCAGGCCTTCTTCGACGCCCTGGCAGCAGGCCACGCCGGGGCGGAGTTGGGGCGCCCGGGGCTGCTGTCCCCGCGCCCCAACGGGGAGACCACCCCCGGGGGCGAGCAAGGCGGGCACCAGGTGGGCGACAACGGCCGCCGTCCCGCCAACGTCTACCTGCTCCGATGGCGCAACGGCGCGGCGGCCGCCTGGGACTTTGCCGCGACGCCCGGGTTGCGCGCCGATCTCCTCGCCGCGTCGGCCGCCTCATCGAGCGCGCCGACGGACACGTGCGAAGAGTTCAAAAGGCTGCACTTGGACACCGCGCGGCTATGCGCGGAGCAGGGCTTCGCCTTCCCCCCCGTGGTGGTGGAGGCCCACGGCGGCGGGTGGGGCCGCGAGGCGCGCGGGGCCTTCGGGGTCCTGGACAAGCGGGTGGCTGACGCCACGGGGGGAAATCAGGAGGGGAAACAACACACGGACACAAAAATATGGGAAGTGGGGGGGGAGACAGAAACCTAGAACATGCTGGAAAATAGGAGGAAGTTTGTTATTTGTGTGTATTTATTTGCGTGTCCTGGGGCCCCTTCAGAAAACGCCGCACTTGCAGCAGTCCGACACGCCCAGCGACTCACCATTTCCCTGTGCAGGAGAACGCGCGGGCGGCGTTGGGGCACCTCCAGATCCAGTCTGGAAAGGCGGGGGTGGCTGCGGCCCGCTTGGCCGTTGCCACAGCTGCTTCCACGGCTGACGCCGTGTGAGCCGCCACGCTGGCGCAGCCTAGCGCCCCCGGCCCTCGCCCTGGCTGGGCAGCGCGGGCGCCCCCCCCGCGCCCCTCCGCGGGCGGCGTGCTGGCGCCCCCCCCCCACACTGCCGGCCGTCCCTTTCTCGGCGGCGCGGTGGGTGATACCGCATAGGTTCCCTCCCCTCTGCAAGCCGCAGCGCGCTGGGTTCGGCCGGCACCCCGCG
Organism: Prorocentrum cordatum; assembly: GCA_963575745.1. Lineage (NCBI taxonomy): Eukaryota > Dinophyceae > Prorocentrales > Prorocentraceae > Prorocentrum > Prorocentrum cordatum. The sequence continues at coordinate 9,675 of CAUYUJ010003716.1, forward strand.
CCCTTCCTGACGCCATTCCCGACGCCCTTCCCGACGCCCACAACGATCCCGACGACCACGACGTCCTTCCCGACGCCCACAACGACCCCGACGCCATCCCCGATGCCCGCAACGATCCCGACGCCCTTCCCCACGCCCACAACGGTTCCAAACGCCCATCACGACCGCTTCCTGTCGCCGCCGTAGGTTCATAGTTTCGTCGCGGGCGGCCCTTCCCTCCCAGCCCTTGGCCCGGCCCTTTTGCTGCCCCTCCTCCTCCTTTTGCTCGTCCTTTTCTTCCTCCCCTCCCTGCTTGCTGTCCCGTCTCCGCCCCTGCCCGCCTGCCTGCTTGCCTCGTCCCGCTGGCCCTGGCCTCCCGCCTGCGCGTTCATCTTCGTTCGTTCGCCCTTTCCTCCCTGGGCCAGCGCCCCAGAGGCTCGCCGCAAGACCTGCCGGGAGGCCTCCCCTGACGATCGAGTCCGAATTCGTCCCTGGGTCTTGGTTCTTCGTCCCCGGGCCCGTCCGTGTTCGACGGTTTCGAGATCCGAGCGCGACGGCCCGCAATATAGTAACAGTTGGGGCTTGGTATTTGTTTTAGTATCACGGGCATCACACAGGCACACTTCTACTATGTGGTCGTCACCCCCCCCCCAGGGGTGACGCACGCACTAAAAAATCTCATAGCACGTGCTGTGTGGCGGGCGTTTTCTCTGGCCATACCAACGGGGTAGCGATATGATCAGGCAACATGCTTGTGTACCGTATGTTCTGTTCGGACGTGCGCCTCCCATGGGGGCGCATAGCTGTAGTAGGTCCTTTTGCGCCCCATATCTAGAAAGACTTTGGGTGCGTCCTTCTACAGCAGGAAGATTCGGAGATGGTAATCGATAGCCTGGGCACGATGTGCCTGTTATTGTTGTTGATGACTATGTTTGAGCATTTATTGACTATTTTTATGTTTTTGCCAAGATCCGCCTATGGGAGGACATGCCCGACCTAAATCTAGAAGTTTTGGGACAAGGTCCCCCTCATGTGCGACAGCCCCGCTCTGGCCGAGGACAGCTCGGAGGCGGAGGAGCGGGCGCTGCCCCTAAAGGAGGCCCACTTCTTCTGGATGACCCGCAGCGTCGACGAGTTCCTGTTCGGGAGGACGGCCACTCCTCCTCCTTTTTCCTCCTCCTCCCTCCTCCTCCCTCCTCCTCCCTCCTCCCTCGTCCCTCCTCCCTCCTCCTCCTCCTCCTCCTCCTCCTCGTCCTCCTCCTCCTCCTCCTCCTCCTCCTCCTCCTCCTCCTCCTCCTCCTCCTCCTCCTCCTCCTCCTCCTCCTCCTCCTCATGGCATCGGGCGACGAGAACTACACACAGCCACTGCCCCTGGCCAGGCCCATCCTGGGCCCAGGGACCGCCCTCAGATCACAACACGTACATGTTCGGCAGTCCGCACGGTCTTTCTGGATCCACTGGACCTCGCTGGAGGCCATTCTGGTGCCGGCCCTGGCGCGCTCCGTGCGTCACGGAGGGGGGCCGAGCGCCGACCCCGGGAATCCGCGCGGACCTTCGAACGTGCGTGTTCACGCAGATGTTGTTTTCCCAGAGGAAGCACTTCACCCGCATCGCGCAGTCGGATCGCTTGCGCCAGAAGGTCCACCTGCACCTGCACACGACCGCGCGCGAGGCGCCTGGTCCAACGGCTGCTTCGCGCCGCGAAGACGCAGCGGCGGCCCCAGTGCGTGCGTTCAGTGTGGAACACACCAGTGGCCCAGGATTGGCTTGCTGCGAACGACCTGCGCTGCAGAAGTCCGATTCACGTTTTGACACGGTGCGTCTCCCTGGTTCGATGCTGGCTGATCCTGCCAGCGGCCCAGAGTCGGCCGACGGTGAACAACCCGCGCTACTTGAAAGTTGCGATTGTTTGAGACCTAGCGCTGCGGAAGACGATCTATGGAGAGGAGGCATATTGCCAAATATTTTCCACACGTTTAACAGTGTTAAAAAATGTTTCGCACATGTAAGGAAACATGTCTGACACATGTGCACGCGTGCTTAAACATGGTCAGGCCATGTTAAAGCCTTGGTATCATATTCAATACACTTGTCGATCAATGGTAGGACTGTTGGAGTGTCCCCTGGCGTGGCATCCGTGAACCCAGCGATCTGCAGCAACCAACGCAGACGTCACCGCGACGCGGACCCGCGGCGTGGGGGGAGGGAGGAGGAGGAGGTGGAGGAGGTGGAGGAGGAGTGGGAGGAGGAGGAGAGAGGAGAAGGAAGAGGAGGAGGAGGAGGACCAGTGTAAAACCAAGAGTCATCAACGATGTTGGAATTGACCCTCCCTCCAAGCTCCCCCTTCATAGGCCCCCACAACTGTTCATTACCATTGAGGGAGCTGCCTCGTTGGAAGATGACCGTTTGAAGATTCTGAATCATGCCTAAACATTGTTCTCGGGATTTCAACGCCACGTATCAACCTGACTGCTGCGTCTTGACGATCCCGAATCGTGCCAGAACGCCATTTTCAGGACTTCAACACCGCGAATCCACGTAACTGTTGCACCCGTGAAATCCTGTACCCTTCCAAGACGTCATTTCTGATACGTTGATCATGGAATCCGTAAAGCCCTTGCAACTTTCGAAAACGAATGTGCGCGGCGCTAAGGCGAGAGGCACATGTTGAAAAGGAATCGCCCTCAACCAGTGAAACTCTTGCAACTGTTTTTTTACAAATGTGCGCGGCGCTGAGGCGCGAGCCACATTCCGAAATCAACCCGCTCCCAATCCGTGAAACTCTTGCAAATGTTTAAGAACGAATGTGCGTGGTGTCAAGGCGAGAGCAACATTTTGAAAACGACCCGCCCTCTATCCGTGAAACTCTTGCAATTGTTTAGAAAGAATGTGCGCGGCGCTAAGGCGAGAGCGACATATTGAAAACCACCCGCCCTCAATCCGTGAAACTCTTGCAAATATTTCAAGCGAATGTGCGTGGCGCTAAGGCGAGAGCCACATTTTGAAAACCACCCTCCCTCTATCTGTGAAACTGTTGTCACTTTTTAAGCTTCAGAGTCATAAATGGTGAGGAAGTCTGAGGCGAAAAGCCCGGCCCGCCCTAAAGACTGGCCTCGGGGTGCGACATAGAGGAGTTATCTATAAGGAGAAGGAATGGAGGAGGAGAGATGAGGAAGACGAGGAGGAGGAGGAGGAGGACGAGGAGGAGGACGAGGAGGAGGAGGAGGAGGATTGAGGAGGAGGAGGAGGAGGAGTGAGGAGGAGGAGGAGGAGGAGGAGTGAGGAGGAGGAGGAGGAGGAGGAGGAGGAGGAGGAGGAGGAGGGAGGAGGAGAGCCGAGGGGCTCCAGGAGGCAGGCAGGAGCGCCCAGGCCCGGCAAGCAGGACGGCATGGCCGGAGCTGCCTGCACATGTTTCGGCGGCGGCCGGATCACCGAGCAGCAGCAACAAAAAAGAACACGCGCGAAAACGACAAAAAAATGCACGGGGAACGATCGTCCCGAGGGAGGGCAAGGCGGGCGACGGGGGGAGGCGAGAAGGAACCGGCCCTCTCGGAAGGCGGCGGCGCTTCTCAGCAGCGCGCCAGCCTGCCGCGAGAAAGACTGCTGCCGTGCCTCCAGGGCAGGCTCAGAATAGTTCTCAGGAGGCCAGGGAGCTTCCGAGCTTTCTGAGAATCAGGGGGGAAAGACACACACAGACACAATTAATCGTCGACTCCCAGGAACAACGTAGGTAAATATACCGCAACTCCGTTATTTCTGTACATCTATTTGTGTGTCCCAGGACCCCTTCAGAGGAGGACATCGCCCCCCCTCCCCCCGGGCTCGCCGCCGAGCCTGCACAGGTTGGGTCTGGGCCTGGCCGGGGTGCGCCCGACGGTGCTCTGGGTCTGGCGGTCCCCGAGGGGGTTCGGTAGCAAACCACGGGGGCTTCGTGCGCCCTCAAGGTTCAGAGGAGGAGGAGGAGGAGGAGGAGGAGGAGGAGGAGGAGGGGGAGGAGGAGGGGGACCAGGAGGAGGAGGAGGAGGAGGAGGAGGAGGAGGAGGAGGAGGAGGAGGAGGGGCCTTGCGTGTCCTCGAGGTTCAGTTTTTAAACCGCATTCACGCGCGCTTGCGTCTGGCAGTCCATGAGTCCATGAGTTCAGGAGTCCATCAGTCCAGGAGTCCAGGAGGCGTTCCCTTGGCGCCGACCGACGTCGATCAGCGACCACTGGCGTCGGTCGGCGTTGATTCGATTTGGCACGGGAGGCTCCCTTGACCTGGACTTCTTAGTAGATGGGGTCGGAGGATCGCCGCGCATCGCCGATGCATCGGCGATGCGGCTCGATGATGAGGTGGAGTTTCTCCACTTCGACGTTGCCGATGCATCGCCGATGCATTGTCGATGCATCGGCCATGCGGCGCGAGCCTCTGACCTCATCTACTCGGACCCCATTTGGGAGGCCTCTACATCGAAACATCAGCACACACAGCCACGAACTGTTATTTGTACAGTCGAAGCCGATGGTAAGGATTGGTAACCTTCCCAAGGATACCACTGCATCCTTTCCTCCTCGGTGCGTCCTTAACCACTCTCGACGGCCGATCCCCCTAGAAGATGCTTCGCCATGGGCGTCCAAGGGGCTTGCATCTTGACTGTCTTTCCTGCAGCTCCTTGGTATCACTTCTGACCGCATGTCTGTGCAGCGTTTTCTTTCCCTGCTGATGCCGGCAGGCAGAGGGCGACGCGGCCGCCTACCTCTTCCGGCAGGCGGTGAAGCGCCAGAGCAGGGCCGACAGGGCGGCGTTCCGCGAGGAGTTCGACGCCCAGAGGGTGCTCACGGCGCCGCAGCTGCCTTGGTGCTGGGTCAACAGGCTCCCTCCCCGCTCCCCCTCCCTCCACAATTACTCAATGTGAATACTGCTCTCCCTCTTCCCCCGATGGCGGCCTGAAAGTATTAGACCCCCCCCCCGCGTACTCTTTTTTTACTACACAGGATTCCCGGGAGTTGGGTTTTAGCTTGCGTTTTTTCCAAAGTGCTGCTCTCGCTGAGGCGCCGGCCTCATTTCTGCTCCCGACTCGTTCCGAATCGTGCTCCCGCTGCAGCGTGGGCCTCATTTTCGGATCGGTGTTTGGCCTCCGTCGTGCAGGATGGCGTTCTCGCCCCAGCGCGGGCCTCTTTCTCGCGCGCCCATCCGCCCGCCACCACCGCGCCGCACCACCATCACCACCACCACAACCACCACCACCAGCACCACCACCACCACCACCACCACGCACGCACGCACGCACGCACGCACGCACGCACGCACGCACGCACGCACGCTCGCACGCACGCACGCACGCACGCACGCACGCACGCACGCACGCACGCACGCACGCGCACCACCACCCACTACGCACGCGCGCGCGGAGCCACAGGTCCGCTACGACACGCGTCCGCGGATAGAGAAAATCAGCGCCATGGTAAGGGATAGGAGGGAGGGGTAGGACGTCAGATATGACGCGAGCGCACCTAGCTTGCACCCCCCCCCTCCCTCCCCCCCCCTCCCTCCCCCCCTCCCTCCCTCCCCTCCCTCCCTCCCCCTCCCTCCCTCCCTTCCCTCCCTCCTCATCCCCGGCCTCCTCCCTCCCCTCCCCCCCCTCCTCCCTCCCTCCCTCCCCTCCTCCCTCCCTCCCTCCCTCCCTCCCTCCCTCCCTCCCTCCACTGCCCCAGGCCTGGCCCATCCTGGGCCCAGGAGCGGTGCATCTGCCTCCCTGGCCAGGCCAGGAGGGCGTCTATACACCGCTCCCGGTCACGGGCCAGGCTTGGGGCAGGCGATCTGTGTAGATATCGTAGGCCTCTCGGCGGCAAATCACAAGAGCCTTGCGCACCCTCGCAGCTCCGTCGTCAGAGTGCCGTTGCTTTGCGTCGTCTGGGCGTCGATGAGACAGCGCCGACTTGACGTCGAGTACCGTCGATCTGGCGTCGGTCCGCATGCGTTGCCGCAGAAAGGTCTGGGTGTTCCCAGAAGTGGTGCTTAGGTGTCACGTGGTTCCGATGTTCATGTTTCCTGTTGGCTGCTTCTTGTTGGGCGGGGATGCTGGAGGAACGGCTGCGGCTACCTCTGCCGCTCTCCCGTTGTTCGCCCTGCTGAGCCTCCCGGGAGGCCCTCGTCGCCGCGGCTAGATTGTCCTCGATCTGCCCGTCAGAACGCACCCATGGAGAGGTCTGGGGAGCAGCGGAATCGGCATCCCTTGATTTTCCCAGCTTTCATCATTGAGGCTATGCTCCCCGAGTTTTGATCCCCAGTTTTGGTCCCCAGTTCTCCCGGTTTTGCTCCCCAGTTCTGGTCGCCACCTTGGTCTCGGTCGGGCTCGTGCCGCCGCGGTGCCTGCAGGGGGGGGCCCCAGGGGAGCTCCGGCGCGGCGCGGAAAACTGGCTTTCGAAGGAGGAGGAGGAGGAGGAGGAGGAGGAGAAGGAGGAGGAGGAGGACGACGAGGAGGACGAGGAGGAGGGAGGAGGAGGGGGAGGAGGAGGAGGAGGACCATCACATGCTAATGAGGGAGGCTAGGGTTAGGCCGACCCGACCCTAACCGAAACCTGGGGGTTACATCCGCTCTCCTCTTAAGCTGGCTTTCTTCCCTACGTCGCCCCTCCTTCCTTGAGGAGCTGGGCCGCAGGGATGGGCAGGGAAAGTCGGGGACGGGCCTTCATATTGCTCTTGGGATGACGGCCGCTTGCCAGGAGGGACCACGCACCTTGGGAGAACTTGTTTTGGAAGCGCTCCTTACATTCACCTCTGAGTCCTTTGAGGTTGCTTTCGCTGGGGAGGAGGAAGAGGAGGAGAAAGGAGGAGAAGGAGGAGGAGGAGGAGGAGGAGGAGGGAGGAGGAGGAGGAGGAGCAGGAGGAAGAGGAGGAGGAGGACGGGGAGGATCAGGATAGGGACAAGGCCCTTGGGGGTCTTATTTCTGTTTGAAACACTTGACTGACCCCTGGGTCGGAGGAGGAGGAGGAGGAGTGGGAGGAGGAGGAGGATCAGAGCCCCACATCATCAGGGGTAATTCGGGTCAGGGCCAACTTGGGTTCGTGTCTCGGGAATCCGAGCCCGAGTTACCCCGGGCCCGAGCTACTCCGGATAATTCGGGCGTCCAGAGCCCCAAATCATCTGGGAGAACTCGGGTCAGGGCTAACTAGGGTTCGTTTCTCGGGAATCCGAACCCGAATTACCCCGGGCCCGAGTTACCCCGGATAATTCGGGCGTCCAGAGCCCTAAATCATCAGGGAGAACCCGGGTCAGGGCTAACTCGGGTTCGTTTCTCGGGAATCCGAACCCGAATTACCCCGGGCCCGAGTTACCCCGGATAATTCGGGCGTCCAGAGCCCTAAATCATCAGGGAGAACCCGGGTCAGGGCTAACTCGGGTTCGTTTTTCGTGGATCCAAGCCCGAGTTACCTCGGGCCCGAGTTACCCAGGATAATTCGGGCGCCCAAACCTTGGGCCAGGGACACCCTTCCATACATCCGACGATTTGACTCTCTAAATACGCGTTCCTGGAGGTCCCAACCGCTTCGAGGGTTTTTGCCCCCCTTCCGGATTCGTTTCTGCCTGCCCCGGGGCCCGACCACGGGCATCGGGCCGAAATCAAGGAGAGGCGCCCAGATGGACAAGCACGAAGTGAAGATTTGTGCGCGGCAGCTACCAACCAGGCCTCGGAGGCCGATTTGTTCCCACCTCCCTCACCCGCGTGCCTTGTGCCCGACCAGCTTGTTTGCGGGGTTGGTGTACAAGCATCGTGTCCCGAGGGGATGCCATTTTTCCCGAATCAGTGCTTGCACTGAATGATTCCTAGCGGAAATTGAAAGATTTGGCGAAAGTGTCCCACCGATTTTGGTGGCCGGCTGGGTTCCCAGTTTCCCGGTTCCGGGTTCCCGGGTTCCTGGTGATTGGTTCCCGGCCGATTTCGGTGGGTTCCGGGTTTCCAGGGTCCCGGTCGATCTCTTCATTGATTTCATTTCAAACCATCCATTGATTGTTTTTGTTGGTGTAATCCTTTTTACAAACCATCCACTTTGGGGGCGTCTTTTCGGGCGCAACTGTGCACAACCCCCAGCCCCCGACCAGGTCGGAGCTGGACGTGCTGTGGCTCAGCGACCTCACCACGGCGAGCCACGACGAGGGAGAGGCCGGCGCGCCCGAGCCAGCCGCCGAGGATTGGGCCGGGCGCAGGGGGGGAGGGATCGGGGCAGTCACGAGCGGCGAGCATACGGTCGAGGTGGAGGGTTTCTCTGAAGAGCTTAATTAGGCGGCCCGTCCTCCTTCTCCTCCTCCTCCTCTTCCTCCTCCTCCTCCTCCTCCTCCTCCTCCTCCTTCCTCCTTCCTCCTCCTCCTCCTGCCTCCTCCTCCTCCTCCTCCTCCTCCTCCTCCCTCCTCCCCCTCCTCCCTCCTCCTCCTCCTCCTCTCCTCCTCCCTCCTCCTCCTCCCTCCTCCTCCTCCTCCGCCTCCTCCTCCTCCTCCTCCTCCTCCTCCTCCTCCTCCTCCTCTCCTCCTCCTCCTCCTCCTCCTCCTCCTCCTCCTCCTCCTCCTCCTCCTCCTCCTCCTCCTCCTCCTCCTCCTCCTACTTCGTCCTCCTCCTCCTCCTCCTCCTCCTCCTCTCCCTCCTCCCTCCTCCTCCTCCTCCTCCTCCTCCTCCTCCTCCTCCTCCTCCTCCTCCTCCTCCTCCTCCGCCTCCCCTCCGTTCAAGTCCCTCCCTCCTCCTCCTCCTCCTCCTCCTCCTCCTCCTCCTCCTCCTCCTCCTCCTCCTCCTCCTCGGGTCGCCTACGGCCCTGTGGGAAACCGTTCAAGTCGAGGTTGATTAGTAGGTCGACCTTGCCAAATCAAGGGTAACCTTGTTTCCTTTGTTTCGCGACCCAAGCCTGCTACATTCCTGTGGTAATGTAGCCCTCGGAAAGCTCTGGTGTCCTCTCGTGTGTCCTATCCATGGAGCCCCGACTATACGGCAGGTTCGCGTCGTGTCGACCAGCGGCGACCCCGCCGCGATCGCTCAACGTTGAACGCCGCCGGCGAGCCAGAAGCGGTCGATGTCGAACGATCTGACGTTTCGGAAACGGCCGATCGTTCAAGGTTGAACGATCGCCGCGTTGTCAGAGACCACCGCTGAAGTCGGCACGATCCACGCCCTCGCGGTCATCAGGGGCAGCGTTCGGGGGGGTAGCCTGAGGGTGGACGCATCGACCTCCAATCTCCAATCTCCAGTTGATCACGGAGTGGGTTCCCGATGGCCCAGGACAGTGGGTTTTCGCCATGGGGTGCTTGTCGCCGATCTGTCGGCGACGTATTGCCGATTTCAGGTCGACGACCCCCCCGAGCCGGACGTCCCATGCCCATACCTTTTCCCGTCAGGAGAGGATTCCGATGCGATCCCGTGGGTGCGCGGTCGCATGTGTGTATGGATATGACACGTGTGTGTATGTATACGTATACATACACATAAGATTGCTATATATATATATATATGTGCTTTAGATGCGTTCCGAGTAGGGCATGCGCGGACAGACGCGCCCCGTCTATCCGTTGGGGGCGCGGCCACGGTCCGCGAGGCCATGGGGTGGGTCGGGGAGGACTGGCCCAGGCCATGCGGCGGTCTCCTCCTACCATCGTCGCTACAAAACCCCGTTTGTCGGCGTCACCCCAATATTAGGGGAGCGAAGAATGACATAAGCATGAAAACTCAGAGGTCCGGGCGGATTTCTCGGATCCGCGCTGGACCCCCTGGCGACGCCTCCGGCGCCGCCCCTGGCGCGCTCCCCGCGCCAGGGAGGGGGGCCCAGCGTCGATCCGAGAAATCCGCGCGGACCTCTTAGTTTTATGTTGATACCAATGGTTATGCAATCTGTCCAGGTCGTACGCACACCTCCAAGGAGGACACAAAGTACTGGTACGTCCTTGTGCGTTTGAACGCGCCCAGGGTGTTCACTAAATGCTCGCTCCTGTCGGTTCTCCATCGTGGCGTTCACAGTCAGCAGGTCTTCGGCCCAGCGGAGAAGCTGAGCAGGCCTGGAAGCTGGCGCCTGGCGCGCAAGCGCTGGGCTTCAGACACAGAAGAAGAGCTGACCCTCTCTCGCCCATTCGTTCGGTATATCCTTGCGCGTCCCCGCTTGCTATCCGCACAACTCCTCCACCTCCTCCTCCTCCTCCTCGTCCTCCACCTCCACCTTCACCTCCTCCACCTCCTCCTCCTCCTCCTCCTCCTCCTCCTCCTCTTCCTCCGCCTCCTCCACCTCCTCCTCCTCCTCCTCCACCTCCTCCTCCTCCACCTCCACCTCCTCATCCTCCACCTCCTCTTCTCCTCCTCCACCTCCTCCCCCCCTCCTCCACCTGCACCTCCACCTCCTCCTCCTCCTCCTCCTCCTCCCCCTCCTCCTCCACCTCCTCCTCCTCCTCCTCCTCCTCCTCCTCCTCCCCCTCCTCCTCCTCCTCTCCTCCTCCTCCCCCTCCTCCTCCTCCTCCTCCTCCTCCTCCTCCTCCTCCTCCACCTGCTCCTCCTCTTCGTGCGCTCCGCGAGGAGCGCCCGCCCGACGCCATGCCCAGCGCCAGGTCGCCGGGCCGCTCCGCCCCGCCGCCGCTCGAGGCGAGTCCGCGGGCGGACTCCCAGCAGACGTCGCTGACCTCGGCGCCAAACGGCTCCCCCAGAGCGAAACTCGAGGAGGAGGAGGAGGAGGAGGAGGAGGAGGAGGAGGAGGAGAAGGAGGAGGGGGGGGAGGAGAAGGAGGAGGAGAAGGAGGAGGAGGAGGAGGAGGAGGAGGAGAGGAGGAGGAGTAGGAGGAAAGGGGGAGGAGGAGGAGGGGGAGGATGAGGAGGAGAGAGGAGGAGAGGAGGAGGAGGAGGAGGAGGAGGAGGAGGAGGAGGAGAGAGGAGGAGGGGGAGGAGGAGAGGAGGAGAGGAGGAGAGAGGAGGAGGAGGAGGAGGAGGGGAGGGGGAGGGGAGGGGGAGGGGAGGAGGGGAGGGGGAGGGGAGGGGGAGGGGGAGGGTAAGGGTTGGATCTCCGCCCCTTGGAACAGTGGAACAAGGCTCGTGTAAGCGTTTTCGAGGCTTCGCACAATTTGTGTTTCTCATTATCATGTCGAGTTTCTTCGCTCTCTCTCTCTCTCTCTATCTCTCTCTTTCTCTCTCTTTCTTTCTCTAGTCCGCCACAAAAGAAATTCTCTCGTAATCCTCCACAAAGGAAATCCTTTTGAAACCCAAACCCAAGGGCCTAGGGAGGTACCAGCCAACAAAGGAACAAAGGCAAACAAAGCAAGAAAAAACAACCAAACCAAGCAAACCAAGCTGGGACTCTTTGCGAGTTTTTCACAAATACAATCAGAATACGTTCAAATTCAATTACATTTGGGTTGTACACGATCGGATTATGCAGATCAAGCTGTGTACAATTAAAATGCAAGTGATTTTAATTATACTCTGGACGTAGATTTGAAAAACGCAGAGAGTCTCAGCTTGTTGTGTTTGTTTGCTTTGTTTTTGTTTTTGTTTGATTTTGTTTGCTTTTTTGGGAGGCCCTCAGGTCCTGGGCCCCTGTGGCGAATTGGGTTCAAGTGGTAATATTCCACCAAGGAAATCTTTTTGAAACCCAAGCCCAAGGGCCCAGGGGGATACCAGCCCAAAAAAAAGCAAGAACAACGCACAAAACGCAAAACAAGCTGGGACTCTTTGCGATTTTCACATCTACGATCAGACTACAATTAAATTCAAATACATTTGGGTCGTACACGATCGGATTTTGCAGATCAAGCTGAGTACAATCAACATACAAGTTATTTTAATTGCATTCTGGACGTAGGTTTGAAAAACGCAGAGAGTCTCAGCTTGTTTTGTTTGTTTTGCTTTGTTCTTGTTTTTTTGTTTTTGCTTGTTTGGAGGCCCTCCGGTCCTGGGCCCCTGTGGCGAATTGGGTTCAAGTGGTAATATTCCACAGCGAAAATCCTTATGTAATCCTTTTGTGGCGGATTGTAAAAGGATTCCTTCTGTGGCGGATTACGAAGGGATTCCTATTGTGGAAGGCTATAAAAAGATTTCTTTTGTTGCGGATTCCAAAAGGATTTCTTCTGTGGCGAATTGCAGAAGGATTCCTTTTGTGGCGGGGGTGCCCAACCAACAACTCATCAGAAAACGTGAGAGTCCCATGCGCTTTTTTTTAAACTTTTTTCCATATGTTTTTCACTGGTACCCCCTGAGCCGTCGGTCAACTTGTACCTCCGCCTTACAGGAATTTCTTTTATGGTGGATTCCAACAGGATCCCTTTTGTGGGGGATTGCAAAAGGATTTCTTTTGTGGCGGATTCCGAAAGGATTCCTTCTATGGGGGATTCCCAAAGGATCCCTTTTGTGGGGGATTGCAAAAGGATTTCTTTTGTGGCGGATTCCAGAAGGATTTCTTTTGTGGCGGGTTCCAAAAGGATTCCTTTTGTGGCGGATTACACAAGGATTCCTTTTGTAGCGGATTCCAAAACAATTCCTTGATTCCTTTTGTGGCGGATTACAAACGGATTCCTTTTGTGGCGGATTGCATAAGGATCCTTTTTTGGTGGATTCCAGAAGTATTCCTTTTGTGGCGGATTCCAAAAGGATTCCTATCGTGGCGGATTACAACAGGATTCCTTTTGTGGCGGATTACACATGTATTCCTATTGTGGCGGGTTACAAGGATTTCTTGTGTGGCGAATTCCAAAAGGATTCCTATTGTGGCGGGTTGCAAAAAGGATTTCTTTTGTGGCGGGGGTACCACACCAAACATTCATCAAAAAACGAGAGAGTCCCATACTATTTTTTTTGTTCTCTCTTTTTTCTCCCCCTTTTTCTCTTGTTATTTTTATTGTTTCTTTTTTCCTTGGTACCCCTTGAGCCGTCAGTCCACTTGTACGTCCGCCTTAAAGAAATGTATTCCGTGGCGAATTCCAAAAGGATTCCTTTTGCGGCGGATTGCACATGGATTTCTTTTGTTGCGGATTCCAAACGGATTCCCTTTGTGGCGGATTCCAAAAGGAGTCCTTTTGTGGCGGATTACACAAGGATTCCTTTTTGTTGCGGATTACAAAAGAATCCCTCTATTCGTCTTGTGGCGGATTACACACGGATTCCTATTGTAGCGGAATGCATAAGGATCCATTTTGTGGCGGATTCCAGAAGGATTCTTTTTGTGGCGGGTTACAAAAGGATCCCTTGTGTGGCGGAGGTACCAATCTAACAATTCTTCAAACAAGTTCGAGTCCCATACGTTTTTTTAGTATGTGTTTCTTTTTCCCTTGCTCTTTTTCCCGCATTTATTCCCCCTGGTACCCCTTGAGCTGTCGGTCAACTTGTACGTCCGCCTTAAAGGAGTTCCTTTTGTGGCGGATTCCAAAGGGATTCCTTTAGGGCGGGCGGGATCACACCATGGCCCCAGAGTCAGCGTGTCCTAGGGCCTAAAGGTCTAAGGGCCTTAGGGGCTCGTCTCGGGGTACTATGGCCGTAGTGTCTCAGGGGCCGAGGGCCTTATAATATGATAGCCTTAGGGCCTCCAGGTCTCATGGCAACAGAGTCTTATAGTCCTCGTGTCTTCGAGGCCTCAGGGCCGCAGGTTGAAGGTTTTAAGTCTTTCAGGCCTGAGGGCCATGGGGCCTGAGGGTCCTTGGGCTTAAGGGTTTTTCGGTTTGACTGCCTTGGGGTCTTCGGTCAGGAGGAGGGAAGCGGAGGAGGAGGAGGAGGAGGGAGGCGGAGGAGGAGGAGGAGGAGGAGGAGGAGGAGGAGGATGAGGAGGAGGAGGAGGAGGACAAGGCCCTTGGGGGTCCTGCGTTTCTGCTCGAAAATTTAGGCTGACCCCTGGGTCGGAAGAGGAGGAGGAGGAGGAGGAGGAGGAGGAGGAGGAGGAGTAGGAGGTGGATCATAGCCCCGAATCATCTGTGGTAACCCGGGTCAGGGCTAACTCCGGTTTGTTTCTCGGGAACCCAAGGCCGAGTTACCCCGGGCCCGAGCTACCCTGCAGAATTCGGGCGTCCAGAGCCCCAAGTCATCTGGGGTAACTCCGGGTCACGGCTAGCTCGGGTTCGTTATTCGGGACTCCGAACCCAAGTTACCCCGGGCCCGAGTGACCCCGGATAATTCGGGCGCCCAAGAGGAGGAGGAGGACGAACATCGGGGTTCGAACGTTTGGGGTGATTTTCGGAAGCTCTTCGGAGGCCGTCGGGGCCCAGGGTGGTCTCTCCATCGGCTGCGCGTCCTCGACGGCGTGGCCGGGGATGCCCGCATTATTGTCCCACCCGGCGGGGTGACGGACGAAGTGTGGATTGAAAGCCAGACGCGGCGCTCGTGCCGGGTGTCAGTTTTGACGGGGTCCGTCGATGCCCTCTGGCTGATCCAGGCTGTGAGAGTTACAGCTGGGACCGCTGCCGACCAAGAACCACCCTGTTTGCCGCCAGAGTGCCCTGGCTGTCTTGGGTTTCGATGTTTTTGCGATGGAGAGCGTGGCGTCCCCACACCAGAAGTCCATGAGTGTCCCCGGGTCTCGGGGTTAGGCTTCTTGTGGAAGGTTTCATGTGGTCGCGCCTCCATTGTATTTGGGGCCGATTCCTTTCTGGCATGCCCTCGTCTGAATACCTGTGCATGGGCACACTCATCCGCGAGTCAGAATGAGCATGTGCAAGTCCGGGTGTGAGCGCTCCTCTCCGCTTCCCTCCACTGTTGTATGCTGCCATCTCTCCGCCGCCGTATTCTTCCCCTCTGGCGGCTCCCCCCTGGGGGGCGTCCATCGAGGCGTCGTGGGTTCACAACAAGCGCCTCGCTCGAGACATGCCCACACTCTGGGCACGAACGGGCAAGTGTCTTTCCTCCTCGGTGGTGCCTCCTTGTGGTACCCAAGGGCCATGCCTGCTACATCGCTGCGATCGTGGTGCTTGAAGGCAGGGGACTCGGAGGTGCACAGCGAGCGCCCCGCTCAAGACACACCCCGCATCTGAACGCGAGCAGGCGAGTGCCAATCCCCTTGGCAGCTCCTCGTGCCTCTCGAGTGCTAGGCCTGCTGCATCGCTGTGGTCACGGGTGCATGGCGAGCGCCTCGCTCGAGCATGTCCACAATGTGGGCGTGAGCGAGCAGGTGTCGTACTCCATGGCGTCTCCCATGGGGCGCTCATCTGCGATGCCTGCTACATCGCGGTGGCCATGGGGAGACAAGTTTTCCGAGTACGAGTGGGTCTTGCTATGAGTGAGCCTCAGTACGAAAGACTGAGAGGGTGTGTGTGAGTCTGAGTGTGAGTGAGTCTGAGAATGAGTCAGCCTGGGCGTGTACGATCCGAGTGTGAGCGGCTTGTGTGTATGAGTATGGGCATGACAAAGCTGAGTATGAGTTGGTGTGAGTGTGGGCGGTCTGAGTATGACTGAGTCGGAGTATCTGCGAGTTGGTTCGACTACGAGTGAGTCTTAGGATATTTGCGTCTGAGTCTGAGAGATCTGATTTTCCGTGGTCTGTGAGAGCGAGTCTAAGTATGAGTTGCTCGAAGTGTGAGTGGATCCGAGTCAGGGTGGTCTTCGTAGGAGTGAGTCTGAGTGCGATCGAGTCTGAGCGTGAGTGGGTATGAGGCCCAGCGAGTCTGAGGATGAGTCTTCGCTTGAGTGAGAAGAGGAAGAGGGAGCTTGCGGGCGTGACGAGACGGAGACATCAAACTGATGATGATAACCCTGCTATGCTCAGGGGATGGGACACACATGAGCATGCATGTTCGCAGGGTCGTGCAGATTCGCCCCCTGGCGGCGCCTCGGACCCCGCCCCTGGCGCACTCCGCCAGACAGGGGGAGGGTGATTCAGGAGGGAAAAAAACACAGACACAATTAATCTGCGATTCCCCCGAAAATATGGGAAAATATGGGAAGTTGGGGGGAAGACAAAAGCCCAGAAAATATAAGAAAATATGGGGGATCTTTGTATTTGCGTGTATTTATTTGTGTGTCCCAGGGCCCCTTCAGTGATCCGGCGCCGACCCCAGACATCCCGCCCGCGCAGTCATCCGAATGTTTGCTACCTCACAGAACTCAAAAGAATGAACGAGGCGCCTGGGTGCACGAGGAGCACTGGGAGAAACAGCCATGGAAGCACCGAAGGACTGGCGCGCCCCCCCCGGATCCGAACTGTTCCTTACCCTGAGCGTCCTGACTGCAGGTGTCCTTCCATCGGCACGAGCGAGATGGGTACGGATAGAGTGGATACGACGATCGACAGTAGTTCTGGATCATTTTGAACAGAAGTCGCTGTCGGTGTTGCAGCGGACGTTGTCAATCTGAGACAGAAGGCAACCCTGGCCGACAGCGGCCGCTGTTAATATAGGACAACATGTTCTGCTTGGCATCGTACACATCCTTTCCGTACGATGGAGACCCACGCCAAGAAACACCTGGTTTGCCTCCAGGGTGCCGTGGGTTTCGATGGTTTTGCGATGGACAGCGTGACGTCCCCACCAAAAATCCATGGACGTCCTGGGGTCTCAGGGTTGGGCTTCTTGTGGAAGGTTTCATGGGGACTGGCCTCCACTACTAGCTCCCGGCGCCCAGATTCCAGGCCACGCGCTCGCCCAGCCGCCGCAGCGCTCGCCGCCGTTGGCGACGCCCTCGAGCGCAAACAGCGCGCCGGCCCAGCGGATGCGGGCCGCGCCCTCGCAGGACTGGGCGGAGGGCCTCCTGCGCAGCCGTAGCCGCTTCCGCGCGGACTCGTGCGCTTCGAGGCCGGCTGCTCGCAAGGGTGGCCCTTCGCAAGAGTGGCCCCAAGCTTGAAGTCGGGCGTGTCCCTCCACAGGAGGGATATTCAAAAATAATAAGAAAATAGTCTGGGGGCGATTTTGTTTGACTTTTTCATGTTTTTCTATTTCTTATGTGTTGTTCAAATCCGCCTGTAGGGGCACATGCCCGACCGAACCCCAGCTCCTTTCGTCGTGCGGAATCTGGGAACAAACAGTGACATACAGTGGAGACCAATGCCAAGAAGCACCCTGCTTGCCTCCAGGGTGCCCCGAGTTTCGATGGTTTTGCTGTGGAAGGCGTGTCCCACCCCAGACATCCATGGACGTCCTGGGGCCTCTGGGTTGGGTCTCTCGTGGAAGGTTTCTGTGTGGTCGGGCCTCCATTGTAGACAAACGTTTCCGGGGTTCCGCGCGGACTTCTCGAATCGGCGTTGGGGCCCCCTGGCAGCGCCTCCCGCGCGCGGGGGAGGAGGGGCTTGCGCGCGGACCTCCGGGAGTGTGTCTTTCTGCTGAGGTTCTCCAAAGGCTGTCGCGGCGGATGGATTTTGAAAGGTTTCGGCCCCTTTGGGGCCCTTGCAGGGCCCCGGTGCCGTCGGACAACTACTTAGGATTAGGACAACAAGCTGGTCCAGGGCAAGGGAAACAGACCTCCGGGGTCCCAGGTGAACGAAAGAAAGCGACGTCGGAGTTCTGAGGACCACCTCGGGCTTGCCGCCGCTTCAGACTTGGCCCCCTCGCTTCTCCGACGGCCCCGTCAGGCAGGATTTCGTGCCTCCAACCTGGGCCCGACGGCTCTCCACTACAGGGGGATGTTCGACGAAAAATTAAAAATACCCCAAACGTAGTCAACAAAAATATCCAAACATAATCCAGGGATTTTTTTTTTTTTTTTTTTTTTTTTTTTTTTTTTTTTTTTTTTTTTTTTTTTTTTTTTTTTTTTTTTTTTTTTTAAAAAAAAAAAAAAAAAAAAAAAAAAAAAAAAAAAAAAAAAAAATGAATCAGGAGGCCCCCTGGAGGCCTCCCGAGTTCTCCAAGAGGCCTCAAAAGAGGCGCCAAGAGGCCCCAAACGGCCCCAACGAGGCTCCAAGAGGCCACGAACGCGCAAGCAAACGCCTGCGATGGCACAATACGGGCCGGCGGAATGAGCGAAGCGATTAAATAATTTCGGACCTTTTTGGGCTATTTTTATTAGAGTATGCTTAAATGGTCGTCGATAATCCCTCTGTAGGGGGACGCCCCCTTTCAGAACTCTTGCCCGGGGTCAGTCCCTGCGTGTGGCCGGCGAGGGCCCTGCGCTCCGCAGCCAGCCTGGGGAGGCTCGGCGGGGCCGACAGTGCGGCCAGTCCAGGGGGCGGCGCGGCGCCGGCCGAGCCGCTGGTGCCGGTTGCGTTCGGCAGGCCCGACTTCGAGGCGGAGTTGAGGGCGATCGGGAGGCATTGGGGCTGCCAGGAGTGTGCGAACGGAGAAGTACATGGTATAGTTTGGTATGCCATGGGGGGCTCCTGTCCTGGGGCGGGCGGCTGGAAAGTTTAGAAGCTTTCCAGCCGAAGCTGGGACAGGCATCCCCGATGGCGGACAAGCTTGTTGCGGTGCCGCCTCTCGTCCTGCTACAGGAGAAGGTCCACATCTATGTCTGCGGCAACGACGCCATCGTGAAGGGTCTGAGGGGTACCGCCGAGGTCCTGAACGCGGAGGCGCGTGCGAACGCCAAGAAGGCGCTCCCGTCCTCCCAGAAGTTCGTCGTGACGTACGAGCGCTTCGGTTAGACGTAAGTCGGGCCTGTCCCCCTACAGGGGGATCTTCGAGGAAAAATCAAAAATAATAAAAAAATAGTCAAGAAATAGTCTGGGGACTATTTTTTGCGTATTGTTTCAACTTCTTGGGGCATTTTTGGGGTATGTTTTATGTTTCGTCGAACATCCCCCTATAGGGGGACACGCCCGACAGAAGGTTAGATCGCTCGAACGCGCTCCGCGTGCGCAGGGTGCGGAGGTCACCGATCGCTCTCTGGCACGTGCCCAAATGGCGACGCCCGGACTGTGCGGCGGCCTCGCGGAGGCGCAGTTACCCAACGCTCGCATGCCATTCGGCGTTGCTCCTCCACGACCATGGGGCCCAAGCTCCTTGTCGTCGTTGCTGGATGCTCTCTCCACCCCCCCCCTCGCACGCTCCCAGCTACCCCTTCCCGCCTCCTTCTCCCTCCCTCGAGTCATTCATCACAGACCCCCTGTGCACAACGGACCCAAGTTCCCGTGATTCTAGTTGTTGTTCCAGCCGTCCGTTCTCCAGTACCCGTCTGGCGCGGCGACGTTGGCAGATACCAGGTTTAAACAAGTTTTAGCAACGATGCGCCCGTGCTCAGATCGAAGAGGGTTACAAGAGCCCGTCGTCTGACCACACCGAAGGACGCCTGCCGACTCTACACACGTAGCCAGAAGTGCGACGCCGAAAACAGACCCCCTCCCTCGGATGGCACCAGCTATACGACAACACCGATCCTGTCCAGGCAGCACCTTGGCCAGGCGTCCTCCCACTTCCGAATACGAGAAGACATGAATTTTTGGCGCTCCGCGCGGAGTTCTTGGATATCCGCGCTGGGCCCCTCGGCGGCGCCTCGGGCGCCGCCCCCTGGCGCGCTCCGAGGTTCAGCGCAGATCCAAGAAATCTGCGCGGATCGCAAACAGTTTGTGTTTATGCCGTCTTTTCTTTTGTGACGGCTCCGTCCTCCCCCCCCTTTCGGGGGCGGCCCAGAGGGGGGTGATGTCTAGAGGGGGGGGGATATCATGGCGGGGGCCATGGTACCTCCCCAGATCTCATGGCGCCTCTTCGTATTTCATTACGTCCCTGGCCCCCCCCCATGGGCCGCGCACATGCCGCCGGCCATGATTTGCGCCCCCCCCCCCCCTCTTGGACACCCCCCTTCTCGGCCGCCCCCGACCCTTGCCAGATTGAAGCACACCACTTTCTTTGTGATCGGTCACCTTATCTTGGTGCCGCACTGGAGGATCCCCTTTGGGCTTCGGAGGGCACACGCCAGAGATCGTCATCGCCCTGGGCCCGTGAATCTCAGGGATGGGGATGCACCCGAGGCTGGTTGAACCCCTCCTGCTCATCCCCGCTCCCCACTTCTCCGGGACCCATTTCGATCCGATCGATCCGCTGCGAGCCGATCCGATGCCCTGATGCACCCGATGCCTGCAGGGGCGCCGCTCTACATCCTGGCAGCGGCCGATCCGATGCCGCTCGATCCCACGCCCATCCCCCGACCACCCGCGCCAGCCGCAGGCGACGACGCAGAGATGGAGTATGCGCACACCGTGCGCTGCCGTGCCGCGGCGCGCGAGGCGGCCCGGAGACGGCTCGCAGCGGCGACCCGCAGCATGGAGAGCCACGCCGCCGCCTCGCGCCGGGGCGCCGGCCTGCACACGGTCGCGGCGGAGCAGCACCCCGAGGAGGGTCGAGGATGGAGGAGTGCGCGAGCAGGGGATCGATGACAGAATTAATTTGCTCCAAACTTGCTGTGTTTGTCGAGTCTACGAAAACACGCAGAATATGCTCCGTGCAACCCGCTGGGTTAAAGAGTGCGGACCGGAGAGGTCGCGCAAGATGTGCGACGATGATCCCGGTAGGCCCTGGGGCCCCGGTACAACGTTGCAGAGACCAGGCCAGGGATTCTCCAGTCGCTCAGGAAGGCGACCGGAGAGTGCTTTTAGAGGAAGTATGGGGCGGGGTCGCGATTCTCTGGTTCCTCCATCCTCGCTTTAAAATCATACAATCGCCAAATGGGGCGAAGACCAGAAAATCGCGATTCCGCCCAAATCTCCGGTCGCTTTTCCGAGCAACCGGAGAATTTTTCTGGCGACCAGAGAGTGGCTATTTCGCCTGGGACTTCTTCGCAGAACATGTTCCGGCTCCATTTCCACTCACCAGAGATTGGCGATCGTTTGAGGCATCCTCAGCATCATGTTTGTGGACCCGATGCATGCGGCCAGAGCGTTGTAATTTCGCGTGGGGCATCCTCGCAGCCACATGCACACGCCAGTCGTTGAAAGTAGGTACTTTTGGATTCCCAGATCCCGATCTACTTCAAGCGCCTTCCTACTTCAAGAATCGGCTTGCTGTTGCTGTGTTTTGTTCTTCTCTGGGAGGGCCTGGACCCAATCCACGTTAGCCGCCTTCCTACTTCATGTTTTCACCTACTTCTTCCGACCGACGTGTATCGCTCCATCTTCGGTCGCCGGAAGATGCAGATGCCGTGCTGGACGTCCGCGTGCAGTTCGCGCGTGCACCCGCGCGCCGACACTGCGGAGCCCTTCTTCGCAGTCCGCACACTCCTGCCCATCTCTGCCGTCTGACATTCGCTCTGCTCTCAGTGCACATTGGCAAGACAGCCAGATTCCACAGGCTGTCGCCTCGCCCAGCTCGCCTGAACTTGGTCCCCACGGTCGTGCACAGGGGTGGTCACTCTTTCGGGGGGGCCATCCGCAGGCGGCGCTGGACCCGCGAGGCCGATCCAAGATCCCACGCAAGCCAACAACGTGAGCACAAACTGACATGTCGAGCCATTCGCGCCCCAATATGGTTCGAGGGTTTCCTCCGAAGCTTCAGACGCGCCCCTGAGAAGCCCCAGGAAGGCTCCAAGAGAACCCCTAGATCCCTCAGGCGCCCCCAAAAGCTACTAAGAAGCCTCCCAACAAGCCCAAAGTTGGTGGTTTTGACGACGATGACGATGGGAACGCGGTGGGCGTAAGCACTTGGAGGGTGGGAAAACGGAGAGTAGGACAAACATTTGAAGAGATGGGGGCACGTCAGCGAGGGCACCGAGGGGAAGGGAGGAAGGAGGAGGAGGGCGAGAACGAGGACGAGGACATCGAGGGAGAGAGGCTGGGAGGCGGGGGGAAGGGGAGGAGGGAGGGCCATCTATCTATCTCGAGCTCCCACTCCTCGTGGCGCTTCCTGCCCCTTCCACTTCGCACCGCTTCTCAATTTCCCCCGCTCCATCTCAGTCTTCGCCGCAATATGTGTTGGCCTCTTCGTGCTCCTCCTCCTACTTTCCGCCGTGCTTCATGTCCTGATCGCCCCCCTCCTTCACCCGCGCCTCTTACCATCCTGATTCCCATCAGGGTGTTCTTCATTCTAAATCTGCCTCAGTGTCGTCGCCCACCTCCTTTTCCCCCCCCCCCTCCCCGTCGCCTCCAAAACAATCACCTTTCGGTATTCGTCTCTTCTCGAGCTCCTCCTGGTCATCCTCCTCTTAGTCTTTGCCATGCTTTTCCTTGTCCTCCTCGCCCTCCTCTTCCCTTCCCTTCCTCTTCATTTCTCGTTCCCACCAGCCTGTTTTTTGTTCTCTTTCACTTCCTCCTCCTCCTCCTTATCATTTTCCTCCTTCTTCCCATCGTCCTGCTTCTCCCCTACTTCCCGACTGCATCTTCCCAACTACCCTACCCCCATCCCCTTATAGATGCCAGCACTCCCGAACAATATTTCATGCCCGAATTTGTTACGTGCCACCGCTGTGCCATCTACGTCCCCCGCAGGCAAATCACTACCCGATTTTCATGCGCGTATGTCTGTGTAATATACTTGCAGTATTTGCACGGGTCGTTGCGTGTCTTATTTGTGTCTAAACGCGTCCTTACGCTTTCCGTGTCTTTCAGTGTCTACGTCGAACGCGCCGACATGTGTTTAAACATGTTTAAGCGTGTCTATCCGCGTTTAAAATGCTCTCGTGTCTGATTTTCCGAGGCGAAGTGATTGCACGTGCCTAATGAATGTTCTCATGTATAATAAGCGGGTTTGAACGTGTCTAATCATGCTTCTTTACTACGTATAAAGACGCACCTAAATTACATCCACGAAGCATCGGAATTCACAGCAAAATCGACGAAACAGACGCGCGCCTCGTGAAAACGGGCGATATCGAGGGGCGGGGAGAGACCAGCAACGTCGCGATTTTCGCCGGCGCCGCCTGGCAACCACCTACCCCCGGCCATTCCCTGACAGCACTGGCGCTAGTCGTGACGCTTCCAGGGGGAAGGGGGGGCCGGTTTTGGCAACGGGCGCCATCGCGAAATTATAGTTTGAAGCCGAATTCGTCGTTGCATAGTTGTCCCTCCGTCTGCCTGCCTGTCTGTTTATGTTACACCCCCCCACCCTTAACCTGCTGCCGAGTGGTTAACCTATTGCTGGTCCCGCTGTCAGTGGGCTCTGGTCGCACCCTCGCCTTGGGAACAGCGGCGACGTGCAGCTCTGGCGAATGCTTCGTTCGTCTAGACTCTTGAAATGATGCCCCTGCTGGAACGCCGGCCACATTTGCATCGTTGACTTCACATGCATGGCGCGGGCGCCGGCCGCGTCTGTAGATGTACATCCATTGTGTTTGTTTTCGCTTGCTTTCACTATCTCCGTTTCTTTCTTTCTCTCTCTCTCTCTCTCGCTCTTTCCATGGGCACCGTCAAGGGAGGAAATGCTAAGCGGGGAAGGATTGAACGTCAATTGCCCATTCATCGCTGATAGGGGCCCGATGGCCGTCACACCTCTCAGGAGAATTCGGATTCGCTATCCGGTGCCAAACGCTTATCTACTGATGACGTATCGCCGCTTCGAGGTCGATGCTTTCCCACCTGAGTGTGCCCTCCCTGTCGTTCCCCTCAACTCTCTCTTCAAAGAATCGAGGGTACTCGAACGTATATTGTGTGTTTATTTTTTCTTTTGATGCGTTCCAAGGTTTCCAGTGGTTCGTGTTATCCCGTGCTGCGCCACCTCTGACGCCGTCTTGTTTTGTCCACATGCATCCTGGTGTTCACCGGCTTTCTCAGGGCATTCACCTCGCGCTGGTGTCCCGTTTCTCGCGATGTTCCCCCCCGGCACATCCGCGCCGACGTATTTGTTCTGAGCGGGCTCCGTCTCTGTCTTGTTCTCTCGTCTCTTGCTCTTCCGCTTTGTGCCTGAATTAGCTACTGGTGCAGCCCACCGCTCTCTCTGACCAGCGCCCGACCGTGTCACACCTCGTGGCCCCCGCGAACTTTGAACAGTACCCCGTGCTGCAAGTATGGCCGAGGGCCGCTGGAAACTTTGTAATTCCCCGAACCTTCCCAGATCCAATCTTGCCGTGCTATTTCTACCATCTCGTCCTTGTCCGTCGGAGGAGGGCCAGTGGAGACGTCGGCGGCTCTTCCGCCAGGCCCGAATCCGCTCAAAGTCGTCCCCCGGGCCCTCCCCCAGGGGAACGAAGAAAGACATATCGGGCGAAGAGAACTATGCACATGCACCGATCCTGGCAAGGCCCATCCTTGACCCAGGATCGGTGCATATGCCTTCCTGGCCAAGGTAGGAGGGCGTATGCACCGATCCTGGGCTCAGGATGGGCCTGGCCAGAATCGGTGTATGTGCATAGTTCTTTTTCCTCTGACATAAACATAACAAACTCGGAGGTCCGCGCTGATTTCTCGGATCCGCGCTGGACCTCTCTTTGGCGCGCGGAGCGGCGCCAGAGGCGCCGCCAGGGGGGGGTCCAGCGCGGGTGCGAGAATGCCGCGCTGATCTCCGAGCTGGCATGTTTATGTCACTCTTCGCTCCCCGTATGGCCAAGGCGGGCCTGTCCCTCTACAGGAGGGGTGCTCAAAAGTAGTCCAAAAATTAGCCCGGGGACGATGTTGTTCGATGCCTCCGCTGGCCCCCCGAGGGATCATGCGCAGGACCACGCCTCGGGCACGAACCTCACGAGGGCCAGCCACGTGATGTTCGTGCACCCCATGAGCGCGCCGACGAAAAGGCCAGACGCTGTACCTGCGCCTCCAGGGTGGGGGGGGGGGCTTCTCCTGCTTCTTTTCCTCCTCCTCCTCCTCCTCCTCCTCTTCCTCCTCGTCCTCCTCGGGAGGAGGACGAGGCGGACGATGGAGGAGGGCAGGGCCCTCTCTCGGGGAGCGTCGCTGGGGCGCGGGCTGCTTCGGGGGGGCAACGCGGGTCGGTAGGTGATCGTTGTTGTTATTGTTTTGCCGATTGGCGCGGGCCCTCCCTCGCACCCCCCCCCCCTCTCCTGGAGTGGATCTCGGCAGATTTGGGCGCCCGATTCGAGCAGCTGGAGTCTCCCCCATGGGACGCACGGTGCCAAGCAGTCGCATGAAGCAGAGGTCCCGGAGCCAGAGACCTCCCACCCTCCCTCGTCCGCCCAATGTCGAAACGCCGAATAAAAAGACGCTCACCAAAGGGAACGAACGGGGGGCGCGAGGCGAACAGGGCAAAAAGACGCTGAGACAGGGTTCGGGTCGTGTCAAGGCCGCGTCAGCCCCAGCCGGTGTCCATTCGATCCGATCGATCCTATCCGATATCGATCCGGGCCGCCCCGATCCGATCCGACTCGATTCCGAGACTCCGATGGAGAGATGCGGCCCAAGGCTCGCGTGGCGCTGCTGCGCATCTTGGCGCAGCCGATCCGACTCGACTCGATTCCAGGCCAGTGCGGGCCGATCCGACGCGTATCTCGATTCTGCCAGCGCGGGCGTTCAAGGTCGAGCGCCGCCGGTGGCCCAGAATCGGCCGACATCGATCGAGCTGTGGCATTGGAACGCCGTGACCGTATGAGGTTACACGATCCACGCCGTGTCGGAAGCCAGCGCCGATCGCACCACACGGGCCTGCACCCATGGAGGGTGGCGCGGGAGAGCTGCCAGTGGGGGCCCGTCGCGCAGCAGTGCCTCGGGTGATGTTGACGAATTTGGCCCCGGGCCCTCTTGAGGCCGTTTTTCTAATCCACTGGCGATAATGGACGTGACCAGGTGGGGGGGGGGAAAGGGCTGGTCACATAATAGCCATTTGCGCCAGCGCCGCCCTGGTGAAGGAACTGCTAATTCCCAGACGGCGCCGGCGCGAATCGTGACGCGACCAATGAGGGTGGGGAGCGTCGGCCAGTCACGGGCGATATTCTAGGCCTTCCAGATGAGGCTGGAGTAGATGGGGTCGCCGGATTGCTCCGCATCGCCGATGCATCGGCGATGTGGCTCGATGTGGAGCCTGATTTTCTCCACGCCTACTAAAACGCCGACGCATCGTCGAGTCATCGTCAATGTATCGGTGATGCATCGGCGATGCGGCGCGATCCTATGACCCCATCTACTCCGACCCCATCCAGGAGGCTTCTCTGCGAATAATGAAAGTATGGTAACCCGGCTCCTTGTGCACGTCGTCGTCGAGGAAATCTTGCCGTCCTCCCCCCACTCTCGGCGTAGGAGCTTGTTGCCTTGCTGGCACGAGGGCTCACAAGAAGCCCTGATTTTCAGGGGCATGGCCGTATGTTCTTCGTGTCCTGGCCCTCCACCTCGGCATGCTTTCTTCTTCTATCAGGAGGGAAAGGAACACACGGACACACTTCATCGGCGATTCCCCAGAAAATGTGGGAAAATATCGGAAGTGGGGGGGGAAGACAAAAGCTCAAAAAATGTAGGACATATGGGGAATCTTTTTGATTTGTGTGTATCTATTTGTGTGTCCCAGGGCCCCTTCATTCTAGGCATCTCCACGGGGCCTCGCTTCCTCGGCGGAGGGGCTCACGCTTCTGACCCACGCCCTCGTGGCCACGATGCGACCGCAGCCGTCCTCCCGCATTGCGCTTGAGCCGGGCCTGTCCCTCTGCAGGAGGGATATCCAAAGATAGTCAAACAATGGTCCAGGACCATCTTTGGACAACTTTTGGGCAGTTTGGGAGTGTGTTTTGAGTATTTTTAGTTTTTCGCCCAGAATCGCCTTGTAGGGGGACAGGTCCGATCTAATATTGTGGCCATGATGCGACCTCAACCGTCGTCCTGCACTACGCAGGGAGTCGGCGGTCGCCCTCCTGGCTGGCCAGGTAGCGCTGCCTCTCCCCACGAAGAGCGCTGCCAGGCACTGGAGGTGCAGGGCCACTGTGCACCTCACGGCGCCCGTGAGGCGTCGTTGGGTCCGCCAGTCGGCACCGACAGGCCCATGCCAGAGTCCGTTGCGATCCGATCGATCCAATTCGATACCAGCACGACCCGATTCGGTTCCGACATTCTGGCGATCCTGTGCTGCTCGATGTTCGCATGGCGTTGCCATGCATCCTGGTGCGGTCGATCCGATGTGATCTCGACTCCGTGCCTATGTGGGCCGATCCGACGCTCATTCCGATCCAATGTGGTTTCCCGTTTGGATGACGATTTGTCTTGCCTATCCACACCCCCAGTGCAGTGACCAACGGTTCTTAACGCCTCCAGCCTACAGGGAAGCAGGGGACATTTCTAGCCCTGGCCAGCTTGCCTCTCCATCGTCCAGCCCCGGCTCGTTGGCGTCCCCACTCTTTTGGGCTCGTCTCAAACCCTGCCGCCCTCCAGACCCTGCAAACCCTCCGCGTTCGTTGAGTTTCGAACCCTCCTTTTCGCGGCTTCTCTGTACCCCTGGCGGCGCGCGCACGTCGGGGCGCGAGGGGAGTAGCCCTTCAAGAAGGCAGGGGGCTGCTTAGACCGTCGGGGCCTTCTCAGAAGCGCCGGAAGGCTTCTACAAGAAGGCCTATTTGAGGCCAGGATGGTTTCTAAGAAGGCCCCCGCCCTCTGGAAAGCCCCCTTCTTTTCTGTTGCAAGACCGACCCCCTCACGACGCCCCCGGTTTGCGTGCCGCCAAAGATGGGCCTCGATGCAGATCCTCTGGGCCCTCCTCCCGAGGTCGGGCCCAGGACCTCCCCCAGGGCGTGTTCTGCCAGCATCGTCGGACCAGGTGATCCCCATCCCAGACGGCCAGGGCCCCTCAGCGCGGGCACGGGTGTGGCCTTCTGTCCCCAGTCAGGGGCGCAGGTCGGGCAGCGGGGGCAGGGCTTTCCCGGCGGGGACGGGGATGGCCACCTCTGGGCTGCCGCTTGGCCGCCTCTCCTCGGGGCCCTCCAGACCACGGCTCGGGGACCCTGCCGGCCAGAATCTCGAGGCGGACCCAGGTGCTGCGACGGGGTGCTTCTCGGATGCCTGGGAGGGGCGATGTCACGAAAGCCGTGCTTCGAGAATGGTGGTTCTTATGCTAGTTGCACCATAGGTACAGCGAGGTATAAGATACTTATAGCAAGGGATAAGTACCTAAGTATTTCTAACTATTTCTATGTGCCCTTAAGTATTTGTCTTGTCGCATAACTATACTTAGGTTAGTTATAAGTATTTCGCTGGTTATTAATGACGGTGGAAGATACTTATAACTACCGCTAAGTTACTTACCCGTGCTGAGATGCAATATTTATAAGTAACATATATGTTACTTATAAGTAACTTATAACTTCCTTCCATCCCTCCTTCGCTTCTCTTCCCCTCCCGCCGCGCGCCCGCCCGCCGCGCCGCAGGGGCGTCGCGGCCCGCGGCCCCCACGCAGAAGAGGACGAGAAGGAGGGCGAGGATGAGGACGAGGAGGAGGAGGAGGAGGGGGAGGAGGGATGAGGAGGAGGAGGTGGATGTAGTTTTCAGGAACGATTTTCTGATTTGGGGGAATCTTTTTTTGGATTTGGTGAGGTTTTCTGGATTTGGGGAGGTTACCTGGATTTGAAGAGGTTTTTCAGGATTTGGGATTTGCCCATCGACCTGGAGCTCGTCGCGGCGCCGCCTGGTGGGTGCTCGCCGCGGTAGCGATGGCGATCGCTTGGGTGGGGAGGAGGGGGATGGGGAAGGTAGCGATGTCGATCGCTTGGATGGGGAGGAGGAGGAGAAGCGATGGCGATCGCTTGGGTGAGGAGGAGGGGGATGAGGAAGGTAGCGATGGCGATCGCTTGGAGGAGGAGGAGGAGGAGGAGGAGGAGGAGGAGGAGGAGGAGCGATGGCGATCGCTGGGGGAGGTGAAGCGATGTCGATCGCTTGGAAGGAGGAGGATGAGGACGGGAAGGAGGAAGAGAAGCGATGGTGATCGCTTGGGGGAGGGCGGGGTGGGGGGAAGAGGACGAGGGGATAGCGATTACGATCGCTGGTCTTTTGTTTTCGCGCTTGCGGGCGCGCGGCGCGCTCCGCGCTTGCGGGCGCGCGGCCTCACCGCGGAGGCGGAGTCGACGGCGGCGGCATTTGCGCCTTCGCCGCCGCTGGCGCCGCTGGCGGCGCTGGCGGCGCCTTCGCCGCCGCTGGCGCTTTCGCCGCGGCGCGCGCCGCCTTGGCCTTCGCCGCCTTCGCCGCCGCCTTCGCCTTCGCCGCCGCCCCCTTCTCCTTCTTCTCCTTTTTCTCCTTCTTCTTCTTCTTCTTTTCCGCCTTCTCCGCCCTCAGCTGCGCATTTTCCGCCTGAAGGCGCGCCTGCTCCTCCCTCCGCAGCAGCTGCGCCCCCTGCGCCTCCTTCCTCAGCTGCGCGTTCTCCGCCTTCAGCTCCGCCTCCCGCCGCAGCGCCGCGTCCCTCTCGCCGATCGCGATCGCTAGCTCGCGCTCCGCCTCATTCGTCGTCGTCGTCGCCGCCGCCGTCGTCGTCGTCTCGTCGTCATCGTTTCCCGCCTCCTCCAGCCACAGCGAGAGCTGCACGGCGCGCTCTGTCTGCTCCGCGTTGACAGTCTGCAGAGGCGGGGGGAGGGGGAGAGGGGCGGTGGAGTGAAGGGAGGAGGGGGTGGGGGGAGGGGCGAGGAGGGGGAGGAGGGGGAAGGATGAGGTGGAGGAGGAGGAGGAAGGGGAGGAAGCGGAGGAGGAGGATTCGGGGGAGAGCGATGGCGATCGCTGGGAGGAGGGGGTATCCGCCTCCGCGAGCTGCTGCAGCAGGTTGTCGCGCTGGCGCCTGAGCGCCAAAGCGCGAGCCCCCTGCGCGAGCTCGCGCGGAGCACCCCACATCGCGCCGCCGCGCCCCGCGCGCGCGAGCCCCGCGCGCCTCCACGAGGCAGAGCGGCTGCGCGCGGCGCTCAGTGATCTCCTTTATCATCATCCACCTTCCTTTCAGCGATCGACATCGCTTTCCTTCTCCTCATCTTTTTTCCTTCTCCTCATCGTCATCGCCGTCGCTTCACCTCCCCCAGAAGGAGGAGGAGGGGCGACGGGGGGAACAGCGATGGCGACCGCTTGGGGGAGGGGGGGAGGGGGGAGTAGGACGTGCACGGACCGAACCCTACGGGTTGCAAAAACAAGAGAGGAGGAGGAGGAGGTGGAGGAGGGATCATAGGAGGAGGGGGAGGGACGGGGGATGTAGCGATGGCGATCGCTTGTGTGAGGAGGAGGGGGATGGGGGGAGGTTGCGATGGCGATCGCTTGGAGGAGGAGTAGGAGGAGAAGGAGAAGCGACAGCGATCGCTTGGGGGAGGGCGGGGAGGAGGAGGGAGAAGCAGAGAAGCGATACCGATCGCTAACTTAAGTAGGCGGCAATCGTTTTGAACGATCGCTGTGCATAGCCGTTGTCGGCTTTGTAGTCGCGGGTGACGCCCGCGTGCGCGACGCGAGTGACGCCCGCGGGCGCCATGGCGGCCGACCTGGTGAAGCAGCTGAAGGCCGCCAAGTCGGTCCTCGCCCAGATCGGGAAGAAGTCCGACGCGTACAAGGAGATCGCGGAGGCGCAGAGCGCCATGGCGATGGCCATCATGGCGCCGTGGGCCTTCATCTCCGCCGAGGATTCGGCCATGCTGGTCCTGGAGATCGGCCAGATGCCTTTCGGCAAGAGGGCGCTTGCCACGCTGCTCGGCCGCGTCACGACGTTGGCGACGGCCTCAGCGCAAATGTTGGCCGCTAACGCGGCCGCAAGCGCGGAGCTGGCGGGGTCGGGCAGGACGCCGATGCAGGACTTCTCGTCCATCCTCGCCTACCTCACGAGTGGGACAAGAAGATCCTGGACGAGCGCAACGACTTCATGGGTCGGGTTGCGGTCGTCCTGCAGGCTTGCAAATCCCTCGGGTGGCGCACGCTGCATGAGCCGACGGTTCAACTGGCGGCGTGCGTCGCCCTCCTCGTGGACGGCTTCGATTGGACGATGCGCATGTGTCCGATGGCACAGTGGGGCTATTTCAAGCGGGCGAAAACATACGCCAAGAAGCTCCTGCCGTGGAAGTTGTGTAAGCAGCTTGCCGCGACCGAGCCGTCCTTCGTCAGCGAGCTCCCTGCGGACCCGACTGACATGCCGAAGGTGCACCCCGAGTGGTACTCGCGCGCGTATGGTGGCGGAGGGGAGGCCCCAGCAAACGAGTGCCCGCTGGACCGCACCATGTTGATGGTGCTGTGCGACGCGGTCCCGATGCGAGAGTCCAAGGCTCGCCTCAAGGCCACGTCCGATGGCAATCGGTCGTCCGTCGACATGGCGTTGCAGCTCGCGGAAAGGGCGATGACGATGCAGGGTGGCGGCCGCCAAGGTGCGCGAGACGGCGTGCCATGCAGGCGTTACACTCCGCAGCCCATTGCGCCCGCCACGGACGGCGCGATTCCGATCGGCGACACGGAGTCGGCGCCGCCGCCGACGACGCACAGCGTGGAGGAGGCCAGGGACAAGATCTTCGCGAAGCTCGGCGGCAAACAATGCCTGCCAGATGTGGCCAAGACGCCGCCGAGCGAAGACGAGTCGGAGGGCAGCGACGGGGGCGACTCCGATAACAAGAGCGCCGACGGCGTGGAGGAGGCGGAGCCGCCGCCGCCGATGAAGAAGAAGCGCAAGGCCGCTGGCGACGGCCACCCCGCGCCCCCCAAAGCCAAGGCCAATGCGAAGAGGAAGAACAAGAAGAAGAAGACTGAGGCCAAGCACGTGGGCGCAAAGGGGGTCAAGAAACCACCGAAACCCGCATATGCGGTGGAATGGTCCCGCAACCAGGTCATGTGCCGCACGGGTATGAAAGGTCCAGGCCAGTCGACGGCCATCAAGTTCAGCGACCACGGCGGCAGCAGCGACAAGGCGATCGCTGCGGCTAAGAAGTGGGTGCGCAAACAGGAGAAGAAGCTCGGCATCCACACTTGATCGGCAGGGGTGCTGCGACGATGCAGCCTGCATGCGTGTGCTCGCACACGACTAGATAGCCGATTATGGCTATGAATAGGGAGTGGTGGAGGAGGGGCAGCGATGATGATCGCTTGGTGTAGGGATGGTTGTTCGGGGGGGTGCAGGGATGGAGTTGCATGACAGCGATGGGGATCGCTTGAGGTCGGTTGGGCAGGGCAGCGATGATGATCGATTGTGGTTGCAGGGATTGTAGATTAGTTTGCAGCGAGTGCAGATTGCAGCGATGGCGATCGCTTGGGGATTTCAGCGAGTGGAATTGCAGCTGTCGTGGAGATGGTGATGGAGATTGCAGCGATGGCGATCGCTAGAGTGGACGTGGTGATGGGAGGGGAGGTGGATGAGGTGGAAGAGCAAGAGGCGGAGGAGCGATGGCGATCGCTGGGCATGTGCGCACATTGCGCACATCATTGCATGCATCACACTAGCCATTTGGGGCCCAGCAGGTGGCGCGCCAGCGCCTACGCCAGGCCCAGCGCCTACACCTGCGCCTGCACCAGCGCCGCCATGGCGCCGCCCCACAGCCGCGGCCGTCGCGATGCCGCCGAGGAGTTCTTCGCCTTCGCGAACGAGGCCGCGGACGTCTTCGGGGCGTTGGCTGCTCATGAGGAGGCGCCGCCCGAGGCCGCGGAGGAGCACGGGGAGGAGGCGCCGCCCGAGGCCGCGGAGGAGCAGGAGGAGGCGCCGCCCGAGGCCGCGGAGGAGCAGGAGGAGGCGTCCGAGGCGGGTGCGGAGGCGCCAGACGTGCTCCTGGAGATTGCGGCGTCGCCAGGCGAGGAGGGCGCGGAGGTCGAGGAACCCGCGGCGGCGGAGGAGCAGGCGGCGGAGGAGGAGGAGGAGGCGGTGCCTCGCGAAGAGGTGCCCCTCGTCGAGGTCGTGTCCTCGCCGCAGGCGCGCGATCCTCGCGACAGCCGCTCGTCGGGCGGCCAGTCGGGCCGCTCGTCGCTGTCGCTCAGCGCGCCGCGGCCGTGCGTCTCGCGCCGCGATTTGGCGGCCGTGCGCCAGGCGGCATCGGCTGCGGCGGCCGAGGGGTCAGCGGCCGCGCCGCCAGCGGCGGCTCCCGCGCCGCCCGCGCCGACGGCCGCGGAGCGCTCGCGGAGCCGCAGCCCGCGCGCCCTCGACCCGCGCGCCAAGGGGTCGCAATGGCCTCGGGTGCCGCCCCACCCGCCTCTGGTGCCGCCCCCCCCTGAGGCCGTGGCCGCGGCGGCGTGGGCGAGGGTCTACGAGGAGCGCGCGGCTGGCCAGGGGGCGGGCTACACCGCGGAGCAGGTCGCCGACCTGCGCGGCGAGGCTGCGGCGGCGAAGGCCCTCGGCTTGCAGTGGTGGCAGCGCGGCCCTGCTGGTCCAGCCGAGGGGGGCCCCGAGCTGTGGCGCGGCCAGCGGTACCGCGCCAACACCAAGCAGTGGGCCAACCGCGGGGGGAGGAACAGGGAGTACTTCGCGAAGAAGTACGGCGGCGGCGCGCCAGGCAAGGCCCCCGCTGGGTCGCGCCCCGACCCCCGCAGCGGCGTCAAGGGCGGCGGCAAGGGCGAGTCCCTGGCTCCTCCCCCCGCGGGGCCGCCCCCGCCCGCCGCGGCGCCGCGCGTGGCGCGCCCGCGCATGGCGTCGCCCGCGCGCCCGCTGGCAACGGCGCCGACGCCAGGGGCAGCGCCGCGGCCATCGACAGCGCCGCTGCCGCCGTGGCGCAGAGGCGTCCCCGCCGCCGTCCCGCCGCCGTCGCGGCTGACGTGAGGCGCGCGGCGCCCTGGCGCGGCGCCGCTGGCGCCTGCGCGCCCTGGCGTCCTGGCGCCGCTGGCGCCGCTGGCGCCGCGCCCTGGCTGGCGTCCTGTGCGCGCCGCTGGCGCGGCGCCCTGGCGCGGCGCCCTGGCGCGGCGCCCTGGCGCCCTGGCGCGGCGCCCAGGCGCGGCGCCCAGGCGCGGCGCGGCGCCCAGGCGCGGCGCGCCTCTTCGCGCCGTGGGCGCGCATAAGCGATCTACATGCGCCTGCCGCTCCAGGCGCTGTGGCAAAACGACCGCTTGTGTGTGCAATAGCGATTGCGATCGCTTGTGTGTGCAATAGCGATTACGATCGCTGAGGGGATGGGAGGTGTCGCTGAAGGGATGTGAGGATGAGGACCGACGGCTAACGATTACGATGTGTGGATGGGGATGTGAGGATGGGGATGGCTATTACGATCGCTGGCTGAGGGGATGTGACGACTTCTGGCGACGACTGACAAAGGCGACGACCGACGACGACAAAATTGGGTGGGGGGGCGATTCCGATCGCTGGCCGTGTGCTCACAGTGCACGCATCATTGCACGCATTGCATGGCCATTGTCGGCTCCACGCGCAGCGCGCCCATCGGAGCGGATCGCCTGCGCCCAGCGGGGCGTGTCGGCGCCCGCCCGCGCCGACGCCAGCGCCGACGCGAGCGCCGTCGTCAGCACCGACGCCAGCTCCGTCGCCAGCACCGACCATGTCGTCCGACGTCGCGGCAGCCTGCCCCGTCAAGACAGAGGAGGAGTGGTGCACGGTCGGCTGCCCCGTCAGCAACTGCAAGGCCAAGTGCTACAAGGAGAGCCACGCGGAGTGCTTGGAGTGGCTCTTCAACCACTTGGCGACGTCGACGGCGGAGAGCCACAAGTTTCTCAAGACGGCGAGCGGGCCCAACTTAGAGGAGATCAACCGCCTCCTGGACGACGCCAACGCGGAGCGCCTCAGCGACAGCGAGGTGGCGGCGTGGCAGAAGCACCAGGCCGAGAAGGCGGCGGCAACCGCGGCCAACCCCTACAAGACGGCGCCCGCCGCCAGCGCAGGGGGCGCCGCCGCGGCCGCCGCCAGCGCAGGGGCCGCCAGCAGTCGCGGGCGCGATCGCCGCGCGCGATCGCCTGCGCGCAGGCGCAGCCGCAGCCGCAGCCACCGCAGCCACCGCGGCCGCCCCGCGCCGCGCACGCCGCCCCGCGGCCGCGGAGACGACCGCGCCCCCGCGGCGGCGGCCAGCCTGGCGACTGCGGCGGCGCACAAGCTGCAGCAGACGGCGGAGCAGCTGCAGCAGCAGCAGCAGCAGATGCGGCAGCAGCAGCAGCATATACAGCAGCAGCAGCAGCAGCTACAGCAGCATATGCAGTTGCGGGTGCAATCGACTGCAGGCCTGACGGGGAAGGCTGCGCCGTCCGTGGCGCCCGCGGCGATGAACCTGATCATGGCGCCCATGACAGGAGACGTCTCGCTGCCCGACGTGCCCCCCGAGACCGAGTTCAGGCTCAGCAAGGCGCGGGCCGATGCGCTCATGGACTGCCTGAAGCGGGCGGAGCGCTGCGCCAAGGTGGCGAAGGAGACGTGCCTCAAGGCGTCTCAGGCGTTCGAGCAGGAGGAGACGTCCCTGAGGGCGGCGAGGGAGCAGGTCGCCGAGACGATGGGCGCGTCGGTGCAGCTCAGCGGGCTCTGAACAGTGGCAGCGGGCTTTGGCGCTGCTCAGCGGGCTCTGGCGCTTCCCAGCGACATGTGGGAGGCGACCCTGGAGCCCGACATCATCTTCGTCGCGGCTCGCTGGCGCTCTGTGGCGTTCGCCGCCTGCGGCCGCGGCCGCGGATCGCGCCGCCGCATGCTTATGAATATGAAATGAGGAGAAGGAGCAGGAGAATGAGGATGATAGCGATGTCGATCGCTGGGTGGGGGGTGGGGGGTAGCGATGTCGATCGCTTGGAGGAGGATAAGAAGGAGGAGGAGGATAGCGATGTCGATCGCTGGGGGAGAGGGGATAGCGATGTCGATCGCTGGGGGGAGGAGACGAAGGAGGAGGAGGAGGAGAAGGATACCGATGTCGATCGCTGGGGGTGAGGGGGGATAGCAATGCCGATCGCTGGGGGGAGGAGGATGAGGAGAAGTAGAGGGAGGATGAGGAGGATAGCGATGTCGATCGCTGGGGGGTGGGGGGTAGCGGGGGTGGGGTGGGGTGGGGGAAGGTGGATCGCGATGCCGATCGCTGGGGGAGAATGAGGAACAGGGGGAGCGATTGCGATCGCTTGGGGGAGGTAGCGATGTCGATCGCTTGGGGAAGAATGAGGATGATGAGAGGGAGGGGAAGCGATGGTGATCGCTTGGGGGAGGTAGCGATGCCGATCGCTTGAGGGAAGAATGATGATAATGAGCAGGAGAGGCATCGATGGTGATCGCGTGGGGAGGTAGTTACCCTGGTAACTACCGTAACTATCGCAAGTTACAACCAATGTTATCCTTTTGTTATCCTTTTGTTATCCTTTGTTATCCTT
This sequence comes from Prorocentrum cordatum, assembly GCA_963575745.1. Taxonomy (NCBI): domain Eukaryota; class Dinophyceae; order Prorocentrales; family Prorocentraceae; genus Prorocentrum; species Prorocentrum cordatum. The sequence goes on from CAUYUJ010003716.1 coordinate 45,538, forward strand.
TGTTATCCTGGTCACTGGGTCAGATAGGATAACAAAAGGATAACAAAAAGATAACACTGGGTCATATGGGATAACATGTTATCCTAACTGACCCAGTGTTATCCTTTTGTTATCCTAACTGACTGGGTCAGATAGGATAACATGGGTCAGATAGGATAACATGTTATCCTAACTGACCCAGGGATCAGGATAACAAAGGATAACAAAGGATAACAAAAGGATAACAAAAGGATAACATTGGTTGCCACTTACGATAGTTATGCCACTTATTCGAGTAAGTATCGACATCGAGCGATACTCATCGCTGCCTCCCCGAGCGATGCTGATCGCTGACGCGCGTAGCTTACCTGATAACGGCACTACGCAACATGCGCGGCTCAAGAGCCAGCGACCGAGGTCGCTCGACTATCGGTGAGAGCGCACCGCCAACGGTCGCGGGGCGTTGCGAGCGATGGCCGCGGGATGCGGCGGCGCGCTGACCAGCGCGGTCGATGAGGCGGCGGCGAGCGAGGACAGCCAGGCGACGTTGCAGTTGGCAGGCGCCGCGGGCGCAAGCGTCCCCGAGGACGCCGAGCTGCTGGACATTCTCGCGGTGGATCTCGGTCTCGAGGGCGCGACGGGCGCGGGGGGCGGAGCCGCGGAGGCGGAGGCGCCCGAGAAAGAGGAGGTGGCGGCTGAGGAAGGCGAGGAGGCGACCGAGGGGGGCGGAGCCGCGGAGGCGGAGGCGTCCAAGGAAGAAGAGGTGGATGCTGAGGGAAGCGAGGATGCGGCCGAGCGGGGGCCGATGAGGAGGCCAGCCGCCGCCAGACGCAGGCGCAAGCCGAAGAAGGTCAGGGCGAAGTACGCAGGCCCGAAGGGCCCGCCGCCCAAGGCCACGGCCAAGGTGAACGCCAAGGCCGTGGCAAAGGAGAAGGCAATGGCAGTGGCCGCAGCCAAGAAGGCGCCGCCCAAGTTCGCCGACATCGCGAAGTGGATGCAGCCCACTTCGAGGGCGAAGGCGAGCGGTGGTGTGCCCACCCTGAGGCTCGGCGAGAGTGCGCCCTCGCCGAAGGACGGCGATGGGGCGCTGCAGGTGGGCAAGGCGAAGGCGAAGGCGAAGTCGAAGATGAAGGCGACGGTGCAAGTGTTGTCGTCGCCGCCGTCTCGTCCGCGAAGGTGCACCTCGGACACCGAGTCCCAGGCGTCGGCGGGCATGGGCGAGGAGCCGACGGCAGGCGCCTCGCCGAAGTTTCGAGTCGGATCGTTCGCGGCGCTCAGCTCGCCTGACAAGCGCGCAGCACCGCTCTCGCTCGACGCCGTCGAGAACGAGTTCCTCTGCGACAGGTGCGACCAGCCGTGCGACGTCATGAAGGCGTACCCAGTGCGGATGACGAAGAAGGGCCAGATCTACAGGTGCGCGTTGTGCAGCACGCGGGGGGTGCAAGCGAATCGGGCGCCCGAGTGGAAGGAGATGGCCGTGAAGCTGAAGGACTTCAGCATTGAGGAGAGGGTCGGGTTCTGGAAGAAGATCCGCGCCTGCAGCGGCCAATCAAGCGTCAAGGCCATGGTCCAGGCGACCTTGAAGGCGATCCACGAGAAAGGGACGCGGGCGGGCAAGCGAGGCGGCTACTACCCGCTGAGCTGGTACAAGAGGCAGGGCTTCCCGTGGAGAAGGATCAGGAAGACGTGCACGGACACGTTGAACCATGCCGTGATGGGGTTGTGCTACAAGGTGGACATCCACGAGATCGAGAAGTGGGAGGCCAACATCGCGCGGCGTGAGAATGAGTATGGGGCATCGCGCGCCGCCGAGGCCGAAGACGGGCTCGAGGCTTCAGGCTCAGACGACAAGGAGCCCTGCACCAGAAAGACGCCCGCATCCGCGCAAGCGGGGGCCGAGATCGCCGACGACAGCGCCGAGGAGGGCGATGAGGAGAGCGCCGAGGACCCCGACAGCACCGCTGATGTCGATGATGCCGGGGGGTCCGACAGCACCGAGGGCTCGGAGCAGTTGCAGAGTGGCAGCGGTGACTCGGACAGTTTTGGCCTCGAGACCTCGGGCGAGGACTCCATGGGGGACGGCGACGGGTCGTGCGGCGGACAGCCGCCTCCAGTGACTCCTGGCGGATCGAACGATGAGAGCAGCGACGACGGCACGCCACCCCCCCAGAACAGAAAAATGCAGATCAAGGACAAGCCCAAGGGGGGCAAGAGCTCTAAGGACAAGGATAAGGAGAAGGAGAAGGAGAAGTCCAAGAGCAAGGCCGCCGATAAAGATAAGGACGCTGATAAGGACAAGGGAAAGTCCAAGACAAAGGACACCGATAAAGATAAGGACAAGCAGAAGGACAATGACAAGTCCAAGAGCAATGGCAAAGACAAGGCTAAGGATAAGGATAAAGACAAGGAAAAGGTCACGGCCAAGAGCAAGGGCGCCGATAAAGATAAGGACGCTGGTGAGGGCAAGGATAAGGACAAGAGCAAGGGCAAAGATAAATATAAGGAGAATGATAAGGACAAGAGGGCGAACAATGACAAGTCCAAGAGCAATGGCCCTGATAAAGATAAGGGCAAGCATAAGGCCACGAAAAAAGACAAGGACAAAACCGACGACAAGGCCGACGGTAAGGACAAGAGCAAGGGCAATAAACATGATAAGGATAAGAGCAATGCCAAGGTCGATGGCAAGACCAAGGGCAAGAAGCGGGCGAACGAAGGGGCAGCCGAATCTTCGACAAAGAAGATGAAGAAGCAGAAGCCACCGACCAGCTCCTCGCAGAGCGGCAGCGACATCGAATCGGGGAGCTCGTCGCCTGCGCACCCGCGCGTCGGCGAGACCGCCAAGGAGCGCGCGGCGCGCGAGAAGCAGGAGAGGAAAGAGCAGAGTAAGAAAGACAAGGAGGCGCAGCAGCAGAAGCTCCTGGCCACGCGTACCCTGAGCAGGATTGTGGCGCCCATGCACAAGCTCGAGTCGGCGCTCAAGTGCGACGGGGTCGGGAAGATCCCCGAGGCTACGCTGGTTCACGCGAAAAAGCTCATGGACACGCTGACCAAGATGAAGAAGGTCGCCCATAAAGTCAGCAGTGGCAAGGTCGCACCTTCGGAGTTCACTTGGTCCGCCCAGGATGTCAGCGACATGTCGACGCAGGCGGCGGCGCAGAGCACTCTGGTGATGTCGATGGCCAAGGCGTACCTTGTGACTGCGAAGTCCTCGTGAGGGCCCGCCGCCATCAGCTACAGCGCTGGGACCAGCGTGCGGCCGTGCGGTAGCAGCAGGCTTTGACGCCGCTCGCCGCCCCGCTTTCGCGCCCCGCCCCGCAGCTGGTGGGTGGCGCACATGTGTATAAAAAAAGCGATGGGGATCGCTGGGGTGAAGCGATGGCGATCGCTTGTGGAGAGGGGAGCGATGGGGATCGCTGGGGTGAAGCGATGACGATCGCTTAGGGAGAGGGGAGCGATGGGGATCGCTGGGGCGAAGCGATGGCGATCGCTTAGGGAGAGGGGAGCGATGGGGATCGCTGGGGTGAAGCGAGGGCGATCGCTCGGGCGGGCGTTGGCGAGGATGGGCTCGCGATGGGGGCTAGTTGCTCAGCCGTTTCGGCTCGACTCGCGAGTGACGCGCGTCGCTCGTGGCCAAGCGGCGGCGCGATGCCCAAGCGGCGGCGCGATGGCCCCGAAGCGGAGTCGGGTATCCGATGTCCGCGACCTCAGGCGGCCAAGCGGCGTCGGCTATCCGATGCCATCGCTACGCATGGCGTATCTGGCAAGGCCCTCGTTCGCATCGCCAAGAAGCTCGCGAAGCCTGGCCATGCGCAAGAGCTGACGGCTTACGCGGTCCAATCCACCATTGAGGGCGTATTCGACGACGTCGGGGCGACAATCGAATTGCCCATGCAAGATAACGAGCCGCCCTTCGCTTGGAAGCTCGCCAGAATCGACAAGCTCCTGCGGTATGTTTGCAAGGCCAGCCCCGTGTACAGTGAGCTTCTCGCGGTGGTCGCGAACCGCGTCCGCGGCGCGCCGCTCTCGCTGGTGCTGTACATGGACGAAGTGACACCAGGCGACGCGCTGGCCCTGAGGCACGATCGGAAGTTCTGGATGATCTTCTTCACGTTCCTGGAGTTCGGGGCTGACATGCTATGGAGGGAAGAGCTGTGGCTACCGCTGGGGTGTCTGCGAACGAAAGCGAGCAATCGCGTGGACGGCGGCATCTCCTGTGCCACTCGACTCCTCATCAGGGAGATGTTCTTCGGATCCTCCAGGCTCGCGGGAGCTGGCGCGCACGTGGAGCTGGCCAACGGCACTCCGATGCTGGTGCGGGCGCGCCTCTCCAATCTTCTCGCAGACATGGATGCGTTCAAAGGCATTCTGCGTTTGCGGGGTGCCAACGGCTGGAGGCCTTGCTTGCGATGCAAGAACGTGATCTTGAAGGGCGGTTCCGTCGACGGCGACGGCGGCTACTTCGTCGACACCTGTTGTCACGAGCACGCGCGCTTCGATCGTCATTCAGACGCCGACGTGTGGAAACTGTGGGACGACCTCGCCGCAGCGGCGGCGACCGCGGGACAGCCTGGCCACATGACGAAGGGCAACTTCCAGAAGCTCGACAAAGCCAGCGGCTTCAACTACCATCCCAATGGCTTGCTGGAGGATAAGGAATTGCGGGCGATAATGAAGCCGTCCGCCATGACGTATGACAGCATGCACAACCTATGGAGCAATGGCACCGTTGGCTGGGAGGTGTTCGCGTTTGTGAAGGCGTGCCAGAGAAAAGCTGGCATCGGATGGCCCGAGCTTCACGCGTTCACGCGGCGCTGGCAGTTCCCGAGGTCGCACGGCAGAACGGCAAAACATATGTTCACGCCTGGGCACGAGACCGCGTGCAAGAAATCATTCAAAGCAGGCGCCAGCGAGCTGATCTCGACCTTCTTCGTCCTTTTGGCGTTCGCCGAGGAGCGCGCCGTCCGCATCGGGTCGCTCGAGCGCGAAATAGCGTCCCTTCGGGCGTGCGGCCTGCTGGCGGACGCGTTCCTGAAGGTCAAGCGCGGGCGTGCCCCCCCTCGCAGTGACTTCATTGCAGCGGCTGAAGTCCATCTCAACTTGCACAAGCAGGCGTACGGCACCAAATACGTGAAGCCCAAACACCACTACGTGTTTCACAACGCGGAGCAGGAGCCGAAAGAGCTCGACTGCTTCGTGACGGAGCGCCACAATAAGGTGGCAAAGGCGGTGGCCGAACCAGTGGAGAACACCGCGCGCATGGAGGCCACGACGCTCGCGGGCTGCGTATTGCAGCAAGTGCGGCAACTCGAGAAGATGGGGCCGACGGGCAACTCGCTGGTGGGAGCGCGTGCCGAATCTGACGGGTTGCGCTCCGTAGTCGGGGCCGCCGACGTCTCCGTGGCCAGGGGGCTGCGCTGGGAAGGGAACGCCTACAACGTGGGCCAGGTGGTTCGCTCGCGCGGCGGCGAGGTGTTTATCATCGACGCGTGCGCGGAGATTTCTGGCGAACTGCACATCGTCGCCCGCGGGATCGAGATCTCAACGGGCGCGTGCGGCCTCAGCACTGGCAGCGTGGTGAACGAGCTCCTCGTCATCAAGATGTCCGACGCTGACCTGGATGGCGCTGTCTGGGCGTGGCGCGTGAAGAGCAACGGTGACTATGTCATCGCGCACGCGCGCTGAGAAACATATGGAAACATGCGCCGCGCCGCGGTGTGTGTGTGTGGGGAGCGATGTCGATCGCTGGGTGAGGTGAAGCGATGCCGATCGCTTGGGTGAGGAGATGAGAGGAGGAGGATGAGGATGAGGAGGAGGAGGAGGGGGAGGGAGAAAGCGATGCCGATCGCTGGAAGGAGGGGGGGACGGAAAAGAAAATCGAGCGATGCCGATCGCTGGGTGAGGTGAAGCGACGTCGATCGCTTGAAGGAGGAAGAGGAGGAGGAGGAGGTGGCGGAGGAGGGAGGATAGCGATATCGATCGCTGGAAGACGGGCGGGGGGTGGGAGGAGGAAAATAAGATCACTGCGCGCAGCGCGCAACCGTTCAGCTTTGGCGCGCTGCTGCCCCTTGGGCTCGCGCGGGGCAGGCGCGATGCTGCCCCTGGCGGCCGCGCGCAAGCGCGCCTCGAGCTGGCCGAAGGCGGCCGCGCACGACGACGAGACGACGACGACGATGCGACGACGGCGACGAAGACGGCGACGAATGAGGCGAGCTTGCCCGAGCGGCTGCTCGGGGAGGTGGAGCAGCTGCGCGGGGAGGTCGAGCAGCTGCGCGCGGCGAACGCCCAGCTGCGGGCGGAGAAGGAGGAGGCGGATAAGACGACGACGACGACGACAAGACGACGACGAGACGACGACGACGACGACGACGACGACGACGACGACGACGACGACGACGACGACGTGGCGGCGACGACGACGGCGGCGGCGGCGGCGACGACGACGACGACCCCCCCAGGTGGCGCGGCACTTGGCCCTCCAGATCGACATGCGCGACGTCGAGCTGGATCGGGCCGCCGAGCTGCTGAGCGTCGCGCGCCGCCGCGCCGCGGTGCATGCGGCGGCGCTGGCGCAGCTCAAGCAGGACGCGATGACGATCATCCGCCTGCAGAGGCTGTGCGACGCCCCCGAGGCGGAGGCGGCCATGGCGTCGGCGGTGGTCATGGCCGACGCCCTGACGACGCCGCCTCCGCCGCCGTGGTCCCCCCGTGAGGAGGGGCTCGCGGGCGGCGACGGGCGCCCAGGGTCGTCCACGGACGCCCTGACTGAGCCGCCCCCGCCGCCGCGGCCTGCGCCCCCGCAGTGAGGCGGCGCGAGGCTGCGCGCGCCAACAAGAAGCTTGGGGGGGGGATATCGATGTCGATCGCTTGGGGGAGGTAGCGATGGCGATCGCTTGGAGGAGGAGGAGGAGGAGGAGGAGGAGGAGGAGGAGGAGGAGGAGGAGCAGGAGGAGCAGGAGGAGCAGGAGCAGGAGGATGAGGAGGAGCAGGATCTGCATGGGCAGCCAGGGGGCTGCGGAGGGAGGAGGAGGAGTAGCGATGCCGATCGCGATGTGCATGGGCAGCCAGTGGGGCCGCGGGATTTGCATAGGCAGCCAGGGGGGCTCGCGATCTCGATCGCCGCGAGGAGGAGGAGGAGGAGGATGAGGAGCAAGAGAGCGATGCCGATCGCTGGGGGAGGCGAAGCGATGTCGATCGCTTGGAAGGGGGAGGAGGCAGGAGAAGGAGGAAGAGGAGGATGACGATGATGAGGAGGAGGAGAGCGATGTCGATCGCTCGGGCGCGGGTGGGAATATGGGTGGAGCGATGGCGATCGCTCGGGCGGGCGTTGGCGACGATGGGCTCGCGATGACGGCGATTGCTCAGCCGTTTCGGCTCGCCTCGCGAGTGACGCACGGGGCGCTCGCGGCCAAGCGACGGCGCGCGCGCGCGCAGGAGGGGGCGCGTCATGGACGATCTCCCCTCGGAACCGCTGCCACCTGGGCTGGTCGGCGCGAAGCCGTCCAGTGTCCCGCTGCCGCGAGGCGGCCCGTGGCCGAATATGGCCAACGCGAAGTTCTTCAAGATGCCGTCGCCCGCCGCTTTCGTCGCGGCCACCTCCAAGGACGCGGCGCCGCCGCCGCCACCCAAGCGGCCGCGCCTCGAGGTTGCAGCCGTCGGCCGAGAGGGAGCAGGCAATGGAGGTCCAGCGTTCGTGGGAGTTCGAAAGCGCCACCGTGCGCCCTCCCACCGAGGATGAGCTGGTGGAGCTGCTCGCGTCCCTGGGCGGGGATGGGTGGAACGACTCCAGCGTCCTCAGGCGGCTCCAACAGCAGGCCGAGCTGCAGGCGTTGAGCGAGGCGGAGGCGATCTGCTTGACCGCCTTCCGCGACGGGCAGGGCGGCGAGGCGGCCCCTGAGGGTGAGCCCCCTGCGCGGTGAGGAGGCCGCGCGTACACTGAGGACGCGGCCGCGCGCGCTGAGGAGGCCGCGCGCCCCGCCGCGCTCATCACTCTCCTCCCCCCCTCCCCCCCCTCACAGCGATCGACATCGCTCTCCTCCTCCTCCTCCTCCCAAGCGATCGCGATCGCTTCATTTCCCTAAGTAACTTATAAGTATCTTATAGTGTTAGCTTAAGTAACTTAAGAACATCAACTTAAGTTACTTATAAGTATCTTAGTAAGTACCCATAAGTAGCTCATGTAAGTAGCTATGTTACTTGCGATACTTATACATAGGGTGCAACTAGCGTAAGAGCCACCATTCTCGAAGCGCATCCATGAAGGACGCGTGGGCAGAAAGCACAAGCAACAAGTTGCCGGAGCCAGCGCCTCTAGCAGGGGTAGGAGAGGGGGGGACAAAGGGAGAGCGTTTGGCAGTTCCGTTGCAGGCTGGAGCTTGCGACTTTGATGATTGAGCCGACGAGGATCAAGTGGTGGACGCGCTCGCAGGGAATATACCGTGGGTCTGATGTCGGAGGACAGAGAAGCGATACCGCCACCATCAGGGGGACCACGTCCACCGAGGAGGTCCACGATGCCTCCCCGAGACCGGGACTGGAGATGCGTCGAGCACGGCAGGGGGCCAAGCCACCAGGAGTACCCCCCTGGTTTGTTGGGCCGATGGCAGAGGCGTCGTTTTCTTTTGGCTCTTGACGTGGCCAACCGTAGCCATGTGAGCGACGACTAATAACGGGGTCCTCTGCGCCGACATTCGAGCGTAAGCTTTCCGCGGAAGGTCGCGCGTAAGCGCCCTCGGTTCCAATGTAGCATGCAGCGCTAGCGGCACGCGTAAGCCTCCGCGCAAGGTCGCGATGCCATCTCGCGTAAGACCCCGTTCGTTATCTTGGCATCGCTCGGACGTTTGCGTGTTTGTCGGCAAGGAATATTTTGGATCATCCTGCGAAGCAAAGAGCGCACGGCACCTAAACATGCAAGGGTTAGGTCGGGCATGTGCCCCGTACACGCGGATTTTGGACGATACATAGAACATGGTCGAAACATACCCCCCAAATAGCCAAAATTTGTAGAACAATCGTCCCTAGACGTTGTGCTTTTTCGACTCTTTTGGAGTATGGTCCTCCTGTCGAGGCACGCGCCCGACCTCAAAATGCAGGGGGCACACGGACGTCCCAGCGAGGGCCAGCCCTGTCGCTCGCTTGCTTCGTGCGGCCCTCACGGTGCGCCCGGACGCGGCGGCCGCGCCCAGCGATGTGCGCGCGCGGCGCCCGCGCGGGCGCCGCGGCCTCCTCGCCGCGGCGGGCCGCCTCGCCGCGGGGCCGCGGCGCCGCCGGCGCGCCGCGGCGCCGCGGCCGCCGCCGGGGGTTGCTGCCAGCCGCCGCGGCGCTGGCGTGGCTGCCGCGGCAGGCGTCGGGCTGGTCCTCGATCGGCGTCACCCCAACTCAAGCAGTGGCGAAGCGTCCCGGCTCGCTTGTAGTCCCACCAAACAATGTTCTAAGAACCGTTTGTGGTTTGCACTAAATGTTCTTAGAACATGTTTGGCTGAGATTGTCTTGTTTTAACACATCGGGTTTATGCTCTAAGAACATTGTTTGTGTTCTTAGAATATTTTTGGGTTCTCAGAACATGTCGTGGTAGGGCTATAGGAATGCCGGGACGGTCGGCCCCTGCTCAACCAACATGTTTGTATTATATGTGCGTCGCCCCCCAGGGGCGGCGCGCGCACCGAGAGATCGTGTGGTGTGTGCGTCGTGGCGGGCGCTCTCTGGCCACACCGGTCGGGAAACGATGTGCTACAAGATGGGTATACGATATGTTCGGGTCGGACGCGCGCCTCCGAGGAGGACATCTAGTATTAGGAGGGGAGCCACAATTGGGGGAGCTGTGGTCCTTACCCCCCTGGGGGACCCCTCGATTTCGACACCCCTCTCGAGAGATCGTCGATGCGATGGGCTCCCCCAGAGGGGTAAGGACCACAGCTCCCCCAGCTATGGCTGTTCGGATTAGTATGTCCTTGTGCGTCCCACTCTAGGCCTCCCAGACGGGGTCCGAGCAGACGGTGTCGGAGGATCGTGCCGCATCGCCGGTGCATCGGCGGTGCGGCTGGATGCGGAGCCCGATTTGCTTCACGCCGACGTCGCCAATGCGTCGCTGACGTTGGCGATGCATCGCCGATGCATTGGCGATGCGGCGCGACCCTCCGATCTTTTCTACTCGGACCCCATCTGGGAGGCCTCTAGGTCCGTGCTGGTGCTCGGCGGCACGGGGTTCACCGAGGGTCAGAGTTGCGGGCGCGATTGCTACAGTGGGGGCCCCTGCCAAGAAGCACCCTGCTTGCCTCCAGGGTGCCCTGGGTTTCGATGGTTCTGCAATGTAAGGCGTGGCGTTCCCGCACCAACAAATCGATGGATGTCCTGGGGTCTCAGGATTGGGTTTTTTGTGAATGGTTTCTTGTGGTCGAGCCCCTACTGTATCCGGATCCACTGCATCTTGAATTTTCTTGGAAAGGGCGCCGCAAAGCCGAGGCGCACTGGATATTGATAAAAATCGAGCCTCTGGGGGTAAGATTTGTTATCCAAGTTCAGTGCGCCTCGGGTTTCTGGGGAAGGGAGCCCGAAACTCCAGGCTGCAGCGGATATGGAAACAAATCCTGCCCGCAGGGGGTCAGAGTGGGGACAGCACAACCCACCCCCAACCCCAGCCAGTATCTCCATCATCCCGAGTCGTTTTTTGACCGTCCCGGGGCCTGGCGAGGTCACCCAGGGGCTGAAAATTGAGAAAAACCTTCGTCTCGAGTTTCTCGAGACGTTGGAGGTCTGGGTCTGATGCCCGCTCGCCCCATCCAGCAGCATCGGCCGCCCCCTCCGAGGCGTTCCGCCGTCCCCCGAGGCGGCGTAGTCGGGCTGGGGCTGCTGGCTGTGGGTGGGAGCGGTTTGGGGGGCTCCTGGAGGCCAGCAAACCCTTTGCTCCCGGCCAGGATTCCCGGATTCACCAGGTCGGGAGTGCGGCTCCTGGCTGGGGTGAGGGTGGGTTGTGCTGCCCTCACAGGAGGAGGAGGAGGAGGAGGAGGAGGAGGAGGAGGACGAGGACGAGGACGAGGACGAGGACGAGGAGGACGAGGAGGACGAGGAGGAGGAAGACGAACACCACAGGGAATCCTAAGGTTGGTTAAAGAATGGAGGAGGAGGAGGAGGAGGAGGAGGAGGAGGTAATTACGGGTACCACTGCCTTTCACTCGCCGTCGATCAGCAATCAGGGGCAACGTTCGGGGGGGATACGAGGGGAACTTATCGACCCCCAAGCGCTCACTGATCGCCGATAGGGGCACGATTGCCCACCCCGCCCAGGAACGTGCGGATTCGCTGTCCGGGGCCTATCGGCGGTGCATTGCCGATTCCGGCTCGATGTTTACTCCCCTGCGCTGGTACTCCTTGTCGTTGACCCCCAGTCGAGAAGGAAGCCCGGTATAGCCAGAAACTTTCGGAGCTCAGCTCCGCGCGAAGTTCTTAGATCGGCGCTCGACCCCCCTGGCGGCGCCGCCCCTGGCCCCGCCCCTGGCGCGCTCCGTGCGCCAGGGGTGCAGGAGATCCAGCGCGAGATCCGCGCGCAACTCCGGAAGTGTGTGTTCACTCAGTAGTGATTTTTTCCTTCGTTGCCACCACTGCATGCGCCTCAACATCCTGTTCAGAGCGCACAGCAAGAATGGTCTGTGGAGTAGCGATATCAGTGATTCCTGGAACCCCAGAGAGTGCTTGTGTTGTGTACCCCCCCTCCACATGTCACGCGCCCTCCCCTCTCCCTGCTACTCCCCGCCACTGACGCGCGATATGTGCTGGGCCTGTTTCCCACCACCACCACTATAAGTTGGATGGGGGAAGGAGGAGGACGAGGAGGAGGAGGTGGGGGAGGAGGACGAGGACCCCCTTCCCCTCCAACTTATCGTGGTGGTGGTGGAAAACAGGCCCATCAATATGGCCGCACAGGACGCTGGTCTCGCCAGACATCGGCAAACGTGTGTGCCTCTCATCAGTCCTGGCGAGAGGCCTATCCTGGCCCCTGGGCCCGTGCATTGCACGGTGTCCATCTCGATCCGACCGATCCGATTCGAAATAAATGTGTGCCGGCCCGACTTCCAGGAGATTCGATATCCGAGGGCGCCCTCGAGGGTGCGAAGTTATTCGTGCTTCGCGGTTCGGCTCCGGCTCCTCCTCACCCTCCTCTTCTCCCCTGGGAGGCGGCGCGAGAGCGCGACGTTATTCGCGCAGCGCGAAGCGCGAAGTTGGGAGCCCTTGACATCCGATGCGGTCCGATGCTCGCGTGGTCCTGTTGTGCATTCTGGCAAGGCCGATGCGACTCCGTGCCGATGCGGCCCGATCCGACGCACATGCCGACTCAAGCAGCTGCCCCGATGTTCGGTGTCGATTGGATCTTGCAGAGGGTCGGGAAGGTCAGGGCCAGGACGGAACCTGCCAGGGCAGATGATATTGCAGAGTTCTTGGTTTCCGAGGTTCAGAGGGCGCCCCACCACCGAACGGTTGCTGCACGACGGGCACAACGTGACCGTGGTGAGCCGCGGTCAGTTCTACTGGAAGGGCCGCGAGGAGCTGCTGCCTCGGGTGAACCACTGGAGGTGCAACCGGACCCTCACTGTGAACAAGTTGGCGGCACGCACCAGGGTGGGGGGCGAGGAGGGTGGGTACTCTATGGCTCTACGGAGGCAGGTCGCTTCTTAGATGACCTCAGGCCCCCTAGAAAGCAGCCTCAGGAGCATCTGATCGCGTTCAATAAAATTCCCTTTCCATCTTCGCAGGCAGCCCCCCTCGCCCCACCCCTTGTCGTGCGCGCCGCCCAGCAAGAAAGGGGCCGCGCTGGAGAAGTCGTCCGGGCTTGCGGCCTGCAACCAGTTCCACGACGCCGGCTTCTTCGACGCCGTGGTGGACTTCTCATCGAGGAACCACCAGGAGGTGCGGCAGGTGGCGGGGCTGCTGAGCGGGCGCGTGGGAGTGTACGTCTTCGTCTCCTCCCACCTCGTGTACCGGGTGTCCAGGGCCCCCGACCACGACGGGCCCCTGCTGGAGTCGGACGCCGTGAGGCCCGGCCGCGAGGTGTCGCCGCTGGCCCGCGAGCAGGCGCGGGGGATAGATGCGCGCGGCGACGGGGACCTGGACTGTGAGACGGAGCTGATGAAGCAGTACAACGCCGGCGGGTTCCCGTTTGTGGTGCTTCTCGGTGACGCGTGAGGGTGGCCCTTCGCCGGAGTGATCTTTCGTGCGGGCCCTCAGGGGCCCCCCCAGCATTTGCCCCCCCACCCCGCGGCCCCTTCGAATGCCGCGCACCGAAGGTCATTGCTGTTGCCCGGGGTGGGTCACTCCTCATTACGCGTAGCCGATTTTCGGACCGCGAACCCCATCGGGCCGAAGGAGAACAAGATCCGGTATTGGCTGCTTCATCTGTGGATTCGAGCGCACCTTGCGCTGACGCTGCCGCTGCACCTGGACCAGAGCTTGCTGCAGACGCCCTTCAGCTTGACCTACACCCCGGACGTGGCGCAGGCTGTGGTACTCGCGATTACCAAGGCGCGCAACGAGACGTGCTGCCCAGAGCATGTCGAAGGCGAAGCCTTCAACCTCGCATGCGAGTTGACGCCTACCCAGCGCGACTTCTACAATCTGCTGGCTGAGCCGATTGGCCTGCCGTACGTCGAGACCATGGAGGTGGAGAGCAACAAGTCCGTGGTGCTCTTCCCAGACCACCAGCGGCGCGTTGTGAGCATACAGAAGGCGCAGGATGTTCTCCGCTTCGCGCCGACGGACCTCTCGAAGGCGCTGCGCTCTGTCGCCCGCTTTTATAACCGAGTCATGCTGGACGAGAAGAAATACAAAGGGGAACTCAAGCAGATCTACTTCAAGTGCGAGCAGATGCTCGGCTCCGACGGGCCGCGCTTTGTGGAGTGGACGCGGGCCTTCTACGCCGAGCAGCGCAAGACTGAGCTGTACGACCAGGTGGACGACGAGGACGAGGACGACATCGTGCTGTCCAGACCGCAGCCTCGGAGGCGCCGTAGGAGACGGAGACGAAGAGGCGGCGGCAGCGCCACTGCGCGCGGCGGCGAACTGTGAGCTGCATCCTCTGGGGTCCCGGCTGCTCCCGAGCCGCAAGCCCGCGCGGGGAAAGGTACTCCAGGTTTCGAGCGGTCGTCGCCAGGAATCGAAGACGAAAAAACGGCATAAACATAAACTTCTGGCACTCCGCGAAGATTTCTTGGATCTGCGCTGAGGCCCCTGGCGGCGCCTCCGGCCCCGCCCCTGGCGCGCTCCGCGCGCCAGGGAGGAGGGTCCAGCGCAGATCCAAGAAATCCGCGCGGAGCGCCAACATTTTCTGTTTATGGCGTTCTTTCTTTTCCTAAGGAAGGAAGCGGGCCTTGAGTCGGGGAACAAGTAATGACGTTCGGAGGTCCGCGCGGATTTCTCGTATTGGCGCTGGAGCCCTTTTGCGGCGCCTCCAGCGCCGCCCCCGGCGCGCTCCGCGCGCCAGGGATAGGTTCCATAGCCGATCCAAGAAGACAGCGCGGACCTCCGACATGCAATGTTTATGCAATGATATCTCCTTCGGTTGAAGCAAAAGTAACAGCAAATCCGAAGGTATCTCGCACCTCATTGGAATACAAGTCAGGATGAGGAGTTGGTCCCAGGGCGATGTCCCCAGGGTCCCGGGCGGTTGGATAACGTTTCTTTCATGCTGAGGGTGGTCAGGCGGACCGCAGCGGCATTCCGTCGTTGGGGAGGAGCAGGGGGCCGAGGATGGGAAAGGGACGGCAGGGAGTGGCAGGGGTTGTACGACAGGGTCGTCGGCCTTCCAGAGGGGCTCAGCCTCCTGCGGGTCGGGGAGATGTAAGTCAAACTCCCGTGATGTTCTCCTCGGACAGTCTCTTCTAGGAGCCGGGATTGGCACTTCCGATCGGGTTCCTTGACTCTCTCCCAGCCTGGAGCAACATTTGCTTGATACATGCGTTCTCATTTATTCTCATGTGCATGCAGCAGCAGTGTACGCCGCGCCGCACAGGCTCTTTCCTCGAGAGAAAATGTTTCCCCTGTAAGCTGGTCCATTCCCCAGTGAACTGGTCCACTCCTCGGTTGTAGGTTCAGAAGACCCTGAACTCTTCGAAGCTTTACAACCTTTTCTCCGGCGCTCCTTGGCAGCGTTTGAGGCGCTCCTTGGCAATTTTGACGGCGTTCCTTAGCATGTTTTGCTGCGCTCTTTAGCAGTTTTTCCGGCTTTCCTCAGCAGCTTTTACGGCGCTCCTCAGCAGTTGTTACGGCGTTCCGTCGTAGATTTTTACGGCGTTCTTTAGCAGGTTTCAGGGCGGCGATCCTTAGCAGTTTTTGAGGCGTTCCTCAGCAGCTTTTACGGCGCTCCCGGCTAATTCTCAAGGCGCCAGGCGCCCCTTAGCAGTTATTACGATGCTCCTTGGCAGCCTGTAAGACGCTCCTGGGCAGGTTTTCAGGCGCACCCTAGCAGCTTTTCAAGCGCTCCTTAGCAGCTCTTACGGCGCTCCTTGGCCTTCTGGCTTGTCCTGGGCCGTCTACGGGGCCCTCTGGGGCCCTCCTGGGCAGTTTCGGAGGCCTCCCAGTTTATGGGTTGCTCGCATATTCACTCGTCGTCGTCATTCGTGGCGGACCTCACGCAAGGAGGAGGATGAGGAGGAGCCTGGGATGAGGAGGAATGAGGGGAGGACGAAGGGGGGGATGATGATGATGATGATGATGATGATGATGATGATGATGATGATGATGATGATGATGATGATGATGATGATGATGATGATGATGATGCTGATGATGATGATGATGATGATGATGATGATGATGATGATGATGATGATGATGATGATGATTATGATGATGATTATGATGATGATTATGATGCTGATGCTGATGCTGATGCTGATGCTGATGCCGATGAGGAGGAGGTGGAGGAGGATGAGCATGAGGAGGATGTTGATCATGATGATGGTGCTGAGGACGCTGACGGTAGTGATGGTGGTGGCGATAGTGATAGTGATGGTGGTGATGATGGGGATGATGTTGATGGCGACGATGGCGACGATGCTGATGGTGGTGATGGTGATGGTGTTCATGATGACGATGATGACAATGTTGATCATGATGATGATGATCATTCTCATGATGCTGATGATGATTATAATGCTGATGATGATGATTATGATGATGATGATGGCGACGATGATGGTGAGGTTAACGACCGTGATGATGCTGATGATGGTGGTGATACTGATGATGATAAGGAGTGGTGACGATGATATATGGTTATGTTGATGATGATACCGATGCTGATGCTGCTGATGATGATGGTAATGCTGATGGGGATGATGATGATGATGATGATGATGATGATGATGAGTAATGAAGAATGATGCTGATGATGCTGATGATGAGGGTGATGGCAAAGATGGTGATTGTGATGATGATTGTGGTAGTGATGATGATGGTGATGATGATGATGATGATGATGATGATGATGATGATGATGATGCTGATGCTGATGATGATGACGGCGATGATGATGACGATGATGATGAGTATTGGGTTTGCTTAGTAGTTTGGGGCCCTGTTGGCAGTCTGGCTTGTCCTGGGCCGTCTAGGGGGCCCTCTTGGGCCGTCCTGAGCAGTTTCGGAGGCCTCCCAGTTTATGGGTTGCTCGCATCTTCACTCATCGTCGTCATTCGTGGCGAACCTAACGCAAGGATTAGGAGGATGAAGAGGAGCCTGGGATGGGGAGGAATGAGTGGAGGACGAAGGGGGGGATGATGCTGATGATGCTGATGATGATGAAGAGGAGGAGGAGGAGGTGGAAGAGGATGAGCATGAAGAGGATGATGATGATGATGATGGTGATGAGGATGCTGATGGTAAGGTAGGGATTCTGGCGGCGGTAGTGATAGTGATGGTGATGGTGATGGGGATGATGCTGATGGCGACGATGGCGACGACGCTGAATTTGGTGATGATGATGACGATGATGTTGAGCATGATGATAATGATCATCGTTATGATGCTGTTGATGATCAGAATGATGATGATGATGATGATGATGATGATGATGATGCTGATGCTGATGCTGATGCTGATGCTGATGCTGATGCTGATGATGGTGACGATGATGATGAGGATTATGACCGTGACGATGATGGTGGTAGTGGTGAAACTGATATGATGAGATAAGGAGTGGTGACGATGAGGAATGGTTATGGTGTTGGTGATAATGATGTCGATGCTTATGAGGATGATACTGCTACTGATGCTGATGAGGATGAGGAATGATGAGGAATGATGGTGACGCTGATGATGACGGTTACGGTGATGGTGATGATGTTGATTGTGAGGATGATGATGACGACGGTGATGATGCTGATTACGATGATGATGATGATGATGATGCTGATGATGATGATGATGATGATGATGATGATGATGATGATGATGATGATGTTGTTGTTGATGATGATGATGATGATGCTGATGCTTGGGTTTGCTTGGCCGTGTTGAGGCTCTGTTGGCAGTCTGGCTTGTCCTGGGCAGTCTAGGGGGCCTTCTTGGGCCGTCCTGAGCAGTTTTGGAGGCCTCTCAGTTTATGTGTCGGTCGCATCTTCACTCGTTGTCGTCATTCGTGGCGGACCTAACGCAACAAAGAGGAGGATGAGGAGGAGCCTCGGATGAGGAATATCGATGAGGAGTGAGGGGAGGACGAAGGGGGAGATGATGACGGCGCTGATGATAATGATGAGGAGGAGGAGGAGGAGGAGGATGAGGCTGCGGACGCTGACGGTAGTGATGGTGATGGCGATAGTGATAGTGATGGTGATGATGTTGATGACGAGAAGGAGGAGGAGGAGGAGGAGGAGAATGAGGAGGAGGAAGGCGAGACCGGCTGCCATATGTGGCGTCTTTTTGTCCACAGTTCTTAGGGAGCTCTCTTGGTCGTGGCCGATGGCGGTCTCGGGGGCATGAGTGGAGAAAGATGGAGGACTGGAAGGAGGACGTGGAAGAGGAGGAGGAGGAGGAGGAGGAGGAGGAGGAGGAGTAGGAGGGTGGAGGATCTTACGGGGGCCACAACTATCGAATGGCCTTCGGCCCACTCCGCCACCGTACCCGGGCTGTGGGTGAGCTGAGGCGTTGTGGGTGGATACCAGGATCTGTAGGGATGCCCTGCAGGGCCTCTTCCAGGACTCTTCGGGGCCTGTTCGGCCCTCCCAGGGGCCTCTTCGGATCCTCTATGGGTCAATTGGGGGCGCCGCGTGAGCCTCTTGGAAGCTATGCGGGCGATTTCGGAGCGGAGATCTCAACATGACATTTCGGGTTTCATACGTTCCACACACATATATTACAGACATACGTTGCTTTTCACATACGTTTCACGCAATAATCGTGTTCAGCTCGTTTCTTACATAGCTCCGTACACCTACGTTTCATACATTGTTCCATCCCAGTTGTTGTTCACATACGTTGCGTTCACGTATCATGTTCGGCTCGTTTACGTTTCACATTTTTTCCTATACCTGCATTCGTTTCAGCTGCGTTCCGCATACGCTTGACATACGTTTATCCACTTACTTAAGTGTTACAGACGTTTCGCATTCACGTCCCATGTTGTTTGTTTCTATACGTATAGTCGCGTTGCTGCTTCAACGGTTACTACTCATACGACTACTGCTACTACGATAAGATTGACGTCATTCTCATGGCTACTACTACTACTACTACTACTACTACTACTACTACTACGATTACTGCTACTACGATGATTGCCCCTCATGCGGTATACTACCAGTACTTGGACTGCTACTGCGACTAATACTCTTACTCTTACTACTGCTACTACTACTGCTATTATTATTATTTCTACTAGTACTACTACTACCACTGCTACTGCTACTACTACTACTACTACTACTACTACTACTCCTATTACGACTACTACTACTACTACTGCTACTACGACTGCTACTACTATTGCTACTACGACTAGTACTGCTACTACTACTACTGCGACTACTACTACTACTACTACTACTGCTACTACTACTACTACTACTACTACTACTACTACTACTACTAGTACTACTACTACCACTACCACTACCACTACCACTACCACTACTACTACTACTACTACTACTACCACCACTACTACTGCTACTACTACGACTACTACTTCTACGACTACGACTATTGTTACCACCACTACGACTATTACTTATATAGATAGTATTACTATTCCTAGTACTATTACCAGTGTTTTTTGAACTACTACTACTACAACTACTACTACTACTACTACTACTACTACTACTACTACTACTACTACTACTACTACGACTACAACAAGAATTACGACTACGACTTCTACTACTACTACCACTACTACTACCACTACTACTACTTTACCACGACTACTACTACGACCAATTGATTCTACCATTATAGACACTACTACCATTACTACTGCTACTACTATCACGACTACTACTACAACTAGGACTGCGACTATTACTACTACTACTACTACTACTACTACTACTTCTACTACTACTACTACTACTACTACTACTACTACTACTACCACTACGATCAATACGACTACGACTAGTAGTAGTAGTAGTAGTAGTAGCAGTAGCAGGCGTAGTAGTAGTAGTAGTAGTAGTAGTAGGAGGAGGAGGAGGAGTAGTAGTAGTACTACTACTAGTAGTACTACTACCATATCTACGACTGCTACTACTACTGCTACTACTACTACTACTACTACTACTACTACTACTACTAAGTACTACTACTACTACTACTACCACTATATTACTTGTATTATTTCTTCTACTACTACTACTACTACTACTACTACTACTACTACTACTACTAGTACTACTACCACCGCCGCCACCACCACCACTACTACTACTACTACTGCTACTACTACTACTACTACTACTACTACTACTACTACTGATACTACTACTACTACTACTACTACTACTACTACTACTACTACTACTACTACTACTACTACTACTACTACTACTACTACTACTACTACTACTACTACTACTACTACTACTACTACTACTACTACTACTACTCTACTACTACTACTACTACTACTACTACTACTACTACTACTACTACTACTACTACTACTACTACTACTACTACTACTACTATAACGCGCACTGGCTGATCTATATCGTGGTTGATTGTTGGGGGAATGAATGGTTGTCCACGAGCCTACCAGCTTGGTGTTGCAGACCTTTCCAGGACGACCCCCTTCGAGAGATTCGCCACCTATACAGCTTTCTTCTCGATCAAAGTCCTTCGAGAGGGAAGCCAGGAAGAGGGAAGCAGGACAAGGTCGGGGCTCATGTAACGGGGGTTAGCGCTGGCGGGGGTCAGCCAATCCGTTTTCCTTGACACGGGATTGGGAGCCACGTGGGGCCGATTTCCCTTTTTCCCCCCTCCGCTGACCCAGGTTTGAGAGCTACTACATTTCTGGCCAGGATTCGCAGCAGGGCCCTGGCCGACTTGGGTTGAGAACAGCCTTGGTTATTCGCAGATGGTCTTTTGCCCCCCCCCCCCCCCCCCCCCGAGTAGAGGTCGGCACGCTTCCAGCTCGAATTCGCAGTGGCGCTCCCGCCTAAGACGTGTCTTGGTGGAGGCACGGAGCGGGTCAAATCTTTCGTAGCGCCGATGCGGTTTTCTGTTTATTGCCGCGGGTCTCGGGTGGCGCGGGGGCGCGGGGGCTCCTCCCGCCAGACAGGTGCGAATCAGGGAGGAGGAGAAGGAGGAGGAGGACGAAGAGGAGGAGGAAGAGGAGGAGAAGGGGGAGGGGGAGGTGGAAGAGGAGGAGGAGGAGGAGGAGGAGGAGGAGGAGGAGGAGGCGGAGGAGGAGGAGGAGGAGGCGCGAATCAGGGAGGGAGGTGAGGGCAAAATGTTGGCATACACAGGGCCGCCGACGCTCCCAGTCGATTCGTTGCGATTCGATTCGTCGGTCGAGCAGGGCTGGATCTAAGCGGTGTTTTGGCGATTTCGTGGGCCGTTTTCGTTCCCATTTCGTTTTGCGGTACAGGCGAATCGAGGACAAACCGAGGGAAAGCGAAAACAAAACCCAAACGGAAAACGCCGTTCAGGTTCAGCCCTGGGGGCCGAGCCCACGATTCCGATTCGATTCCGTCCAGCCCGATCCACCGGCATCGCCCAGGGCCCGCCGGAGCTGGGCGCGGCGAGCCGATCTCCCTTCGAGGCGGGGTGATCCGCTGGCGGTCCTATCCGTACGATAGGTCCCTGTCGTGCCGACCAGCGGCGACCCCGCCGCCGTGGGGATCGTTCAAGGTTGAACGATCCCCGCGGTGTCAGGAACCAAGGCCGGAGTCGGCACGACACGAACCTGTCGCATCCGATCCGGTCCGATCTCCGCCACGAGAATCACTACATACGTGTACATATTCACATAGAGATGTGCAGGAGTGCAGTGGCGCTTCGCGCCATGCACCTTGGTCCTTGAAGATTGGTATGCAGGCGGAAATGGCAGGAAGGTCAAGCGGACCATTCAGCGATAATTCCTTGCTGCCTTGTCTGGCATCGCCATGATGATAGTATTGTTCGTTATCCTTCCTCCATGCTTGCTGTTACTCATTCTCGCCATACCCTGGGCATTCTCCTCATCCTCCTCAGCTCTTTTTGCGGAGGCTCCTCCTTGGAGAGCGTCTGGGGGCCTCACCAAAGTTCTCAGGCTTTCTTAAAGCCTTCTGAAGGCTTCCTGGGCGTGTTCTGGGGGCCTCTGGGGCTTCCTGAGGCCAACCTGCCTCTAACCGCGGTCTCCCTGAACGCCCGGTCACGATTTGGAATGCTTCGGAGGGTGTCTTGGGGCCATCTTGGGCCGCCATGGGGCTCTCTTAGGGCCATTTTGGACCCTTGTTGAGCCGTTTTGGGCTTCTCTTGGACTGCCTGGAAACCCTTTCGGATAGTTGTGGGGTGATTTCGGAGCCTCCCGGGCGACTTCGGACGCCCAGAAGACCGCTGTCTTGGAGCGTCGGGAAGCCGAAAAGAAAAGAACCCCAAATTCACCAAACACCTACATTAAATCAATTTGTTTTTCCTCTCGGGGCCTTCTTGGGGGTGCTCTTGGAGGCCTCTTGGTACGTTGTGGAGCGATCTTTCGGGGTATGACGGCTCCTTGGAGCGCTTTTGTGCTGTCTTGGGGTTCTTTGGGACGTCTCCGATGACCCCCTTGATCGCCCTAAGTGTGCTGCGAAGGCTTGGCAAAACGCCCTGCGAGGCCCTGGGGGCCGCTTCGAGGCCCGTCCGAAGGGTCCCAAAGCCCCAGATCCCGGGAGTCCGTTCTTTTTTTGGGGGGGGACGTGTTTTCCCCCCGCCCGGGCTTGTAAAAATATAGGAAGAGGAAATTATATATATATATATATATTATATATATATATATATATATATTATATATATATATATATATATATACATAAAACGGCGCACCGGGTCCGGGGGCCCGGGGCCGGGACCCCGACCACAAATGTGGGCCCCGGGGGGCCCGGAGGCTCGTCGGACCGCCGGACGCCGTCCAAGATCGTTCGCAGGCGGCTTCGGAACGCGCTCCGATGGCTCCAGATGCCTTCCAAGACGCCTGTCATGACACCAAGAAGGTCCCAGAAGCCTCCAAGACGCTCCGAGAGGCAGCCCAAGAGAGGCCCAAGAAGCAAAAATCGTGCCATTCCTATGGGAAAACGTATATGTTTCGCATGTTCGCCTCTTGGGCTTTCACCGCGTCCAAGACGGCCCAAGAGGCGCCCAAGACCGCCCCAAGACGGCCCAAGAAGCTTCCAAGAGGGCCCCAGGACAGCCCAAGAGGGCCCCAAGACGGCCCAAGAGGCGCCCAAGATGGCCCAAGAGGGCCCCAAGACGGGCCCAAGAGGGGGCCCAGAGGGGGACCACGAACCGCAAGCTCGAGCCTTCCGCCCCAAGAGGCCGCCAGGAGGCCCCAAGGAGGCCCCTCAAGAGGCCCCAGGAGACCCCCAAGAGGCCCAAAGGAGGCCCCGAGAA
The DNA here is from genome assembly GCA_963575745.1 of Prorocentrum cordatum. Lineage (NCBI taxonomy): Eukaryota > Dinophyceae > Prorocentrales > Prorocentraceae > Prorocentrum > Prorocentrum cordatum. The sequence continues at coordinate 68,569 of CAUYUJ010003716.1, forward strand.
GCCCCAAATCGGCCCCCAAAATGCTTCGAACCTGCTTCCAGGAGGCCCCCGACAGGTTCAGAGGCTCCCGAGAAGCTACGTCAAACTCCCAGCGAGCGGCCGGACGAGGCCCCCCACAAAATCACAAGAGGGTTCCAGTATTTGTATCCTTCAGCGCTCTCTGGCCTTCTTCCCCCTGCCCCCTTCCCTGCGACTTTCGTTGACTCAAGCTCGCCTCCTAGCTAGAACCTAAGCGCGCGCGAAGCGCGCGCGTGGTTCTAGTATATGTATACATAAGAAGTTCTACAACATTGGCATTTGCACCCTCCAACGAATCTTGCATGTAGCGTCAGGGGTGGTGGCGGTGTATGAAGTCGTTGGCTCTCTATGGTGATGTACACACCGCCTCCCCCTTTTGTGAGGCCCAGGAACAATCCATTGGATGGTGTCTGTGTATTTGTTTTTGCTGCGGGCGATCTCACGAGTCGATCCAGCTCAGGTCGGGGGTGTAGTCGTCGAGGGGGCAGTTCTTTCGCATCTTCGGGGGGGCCTATCTCGTCCTGTCTGTAAGTGGGAGTCGTTTCCTGTACTCCGACGTGGGTTCGACGCGGATTCGACGTGACTTCGACGTGGTCTGGATACGGATCCGACATTGATTTGACACGGATTCGACGCGTTTGACATGGATTCGACATGGATGCGACACGGATGGTTGGCGCGATGGAACAGGTGAGGTCCCCCTAAAGATGCAACATAATTCCTATCAGGCAGGGCCAAGTCCAGCTATCAGACGATCTGATTTTTCACTGGGCGTTTCCCTAGATTGCAGGTCAAGTTGTCGCCAGCTCTTTCGAAGGATCTGACTACGAGCGTCAGGGGTCGAGGAGAATTTAGACGGTTTTGAGTGCCTTTGCTCCCGATGAGTCGTCCTTCTCGAGGTGGTAGCGACCCCTGACGAAGTAGTGCCCATTGCGGTCCGATCGATCCGATCCAGTACCGATTCTGTCCAACCCGATCCGAGTCGATTCCGACATTTCGACGACCCAGTGCGACCCGATGTCTTCGCATGGGTGTTGTGCATCTTGATGAGCCCGATCTGGCTCGATTTCGATTTCGTGCCGATGCAGCCCGATTCGATGCACGCTCCGGCTCGATCCGATTTCCCAGTTCGTCGTTGATTTATCCAAGCAGTGGCGAAGAGTCTTAGTCGGTGCTTGCCAAGCAGTGACGAAGAGTCATGGTCTGCTGTAGGCCCACCAGCAAATATTCTTATCAATTCCCTCTGCGTTGAATCTGATATTGCTAGCATTGATTGATGTGGCAGTCTTAGCTTATGACGCCGATTGCATATGCTAGGGACAGTGTTGGTGAGATTGAAGCGCTCTGTATGCCGCGGTAGGAGTACATGAATGTCGTGTTGAGGAGAATGTGGAGTCGAAAGACGAGGTCTGTAGGGGTGGAAAGGATCAGGATGATGTACTGGTTGGCTGTTGCTATCTGGCCTGGTGACCTCACTGCGTGTGCGTTCGTTAGCCGTGGATGCATTTGCTCGTGCAAGTGATGTTCAAGTGGCAGCAGCTGCTACATAGGCAAGGGCAAGTGAGCGAGCTGGATGGCAGAAGAGGTGGGAACTGCATGCAGGAGTCATGCCAGGTGGGGGGACTGGAGGCGGACTCCGACGAGCTTTCCTGGTAGTCGACCCCATGGAGGACATCATCCGGTGTACAGTCGGGGCGCTGAAGAAGGAGCCCTTTTCGTTTGGGAGGGGATCGGTGTTCCGTGGTTGTTGTGCAGTTTGCCTCGGGTTTTCCTCAGGTGTTCGATGGGAAATCGAAGTTTAAGTGATCGAAAAAAGGGACCTCGCTCCTTACTGAAGGTTCCTTGGGTCAGCGCCCCGACTGCACGCCGGCCTGTGGCTTCGCTGGCGCGGCAGACTGCGTGCATTTCCGTGGAGGTCGGCATCCCGCACTGCACTTGCTCTTCGCGGTCTTCGGCCGGGCGGCCCTGCCACAGGCCAGTGCGCGGAGCTCGGGGCCTGCTTTGTACACGTCACCACAAGCCCATCCCTTTTTGATGGGCCGATTTTCCAACACCACGACCACAGGCAGGAGAGGGAGGAGGAGGAGGACGAGGAGGAGGAGAACAAGGAAGAGGAGGAGGCGGAGGAAGAGAGGAGGAGGCTGAGGAGGAGGAGGAGGCGTAGGAGGAGGAGGAGGAGGAGGAGGAGGAGGAGGAGGAGGAAGAAGAAAGGAGGAGGAGGATGAGGATGAGGAGAAGGACCTCCCCACCCTCCCTGTTCCCCCGTCCTACCTGTGATAGTGGTGGTGGACAATCGGCCCCTTACTTTTTGATCCAGGAGTTTTTATCAGAGTCTCTGTCCTAGTCCTTGGCCCTATGTTGGATCTACACCAATTCTGGTCCAGGACGAGCCGGGATCGATGGTGGTGTAGAAGGGCATGCGCACTGAAGGAGCGGTTGTGCTGCAGCAGCGCTTGCAATGCAGCAGGGGAGGGGGAAGGGAGGGGAAGAGGGTGACGGGGGCAAGGGGACAGAGGTTGAGCGAGGGGGAGTGAGGCATGAGGAGGAGGAGGATGAGGAGGAGGCAAGGAGGCAAGGAGGCAAGGAGGCAAGGAGGCAAGGAGGAGGCAAGAGGAGGAGAGGTGGACGGTCAAGAGCGGGTGACGGGTGCGTGGGGGGGCCTTCTGAGAAGGCCGCCTTCCCCCCATCGGACAAGTCCCGTCGAACTCGTTCCCAGGGTCTCTCCCGGGATCCACTCGTGGCACGTCCTCCGAGCCGCCCCCTGGCCGTCGGGTCCCGAGCGACGGAGGGTGTCGATCTCGGCCTCGGGCGCACATTTTGCTCGGGCTGCGCGTCGTGCCGTTTTGCAGCAGCGCGGCGCAGGGCTGCACGTGTTACAGACGATCGAGGAGGACACCCTATCGGGTGCTTGTCGCGGCCGCCATTCCCCTTCCCCTCCCACCCGAACGCCCACCCCTTGGTAACGACCGTTACCCGGGAGAGAAAAATGGCGATTTGGTTTCGGCAAGACATGTCGAGTAGGGTGGACGGAGGCAGTGATGGGGGAGGCTCTCTGCGCAGCAGGAGGTGAATAATGAGGAGAGGTAGTCATCCGCTGTGAAGAAGAAAGTCCTGAGTGAAAGGGCTCTCGAGTTTGCTTTCATTAGATTTCTTTTTGAAAGAGAGAGAGAGAGAGAGAGAGAGAGAAAGAGAGAGAGAGAGAGAAGCGCGGATCAGAGGACCTGTGGCAGATCTGCGGGAGCCCTCGGCCGACCGCCAGGAGCCCAACCGAGAGGCTTCGAGGGAGGAGGACGAGGAGGAGGAGGAGGAGGAGGAGGTGGAGGAGGTGGAGGTGGGCGATGAGGGAGGGGGAAGAGAAGAGAGGGGAAGCCTCAAGCTAGGTGTGCTCGCTCCACACCTGGCATCCGGTCCCTCCCTCCCGTAGCTCCCCGTTGCGTTGATCTGTCTCTATCCGCGGACGCGTGCCATAGCCGACCTGGAACTCCAACCGAAAAATTCCATCGTGAGATGCACAACCGGAACACGGGAGCTGTGTGGCCCTTCAGAGGCCCCTGGGTATCAAAAACTCTTGCGGGCGTGAACGAGGTTCGAAGCAAGCGGGGGGGGGGAAGATCGGCGCACTTGTCCAGGACCGTTTGGGGACGCGGTGGCAGCGCAGTGGCCTTTTGGGCCCCCTGTCGTGGCAGTTTCCGTGTAATTCTCGATGGTCATTCTTCATGGTCCCCCGTTTTTATTGCGCCCCCGTCCTTCACACGGGCTCGAAAAGCTCGGGCTCGAGCCTCGAATCTCGACCCTCCTCCTCGAGGGACGACGGAGGGAGGAGGCACGAAGCCGCCACCAGCGGGCCACCTCCGGCGCGGAGGGCCAGGCTGCCCCCTCGAGCTGGGGAGCGGCGACGGCCCGAGCGGAGGAGGGGGGCGCCACCGCCAGGAGGGCCCCGTCCCCGCGGCATGCGGGCCGCTGGCTGTGGCGCCGACCCGCTCTGCCCCTGCGCGGGTGGGAGACCACATCCTCCCGTACCGTTGAACCGATCCCCATCCCCATCCCCATCCCCATCCCCATCCCCATCAGTACCGTTCAACCGACCCCCATCCCGATCCCTATCCCCACCCCCATCCCCCGAGGAGGCAAGGACGCAGGAGCCTCCGGCCTTGTTCGCTCCCCAACCCCGCCCTGGGCTTCAAGCTTCGGTGCCACCGAAAACAACAACTGCGAGAAACGTAACAGAATAAGAGAGGGCGCCGTGAAACCTGAGGAAGCATCATGGCCCACGCCATGATACCCCCCCCCCTCATCACCGCCCTCTCTGCCGGCCCCGACAGGAGCGGGCCGACAAACCCGAGCCTCTCCCGAGGCCGGAGCAGGGCCAGAGCGGGGTTGCACGGCCCCTGAAGGGCGAAGACACCTACAGCCGGGCTCGCTCTCTCATTGGCACGACCGACATGGATACGGACATAAAAAGCGTACCGTGTCCAGCAGCACGCACAGTCAGCCTGTGTAGCAAAAGGTGCGCGGTCAGGATGCAAGAGCCTTGGACGCCCAAGTCGAAGCTTTTCGAGCGCGGCGCGGCCAGCGAGAGTGGCGAGAGTTGGACCGAGAAGGCGAGGATGCAAGGGTACCCTTTGGAAGGGTGCCCATCCTTACGATGACATGCTAAGGATGGGAAACCTTTCCAAGGGTACTGCGAAGAGAGATGGGGATCTGGGGATGTAAGAAGATGGGTATACTGGGGATCAGGGGATCTGGGGATGTGTAATGGGGATCTGGGGATCTTGGATGGGGATGTGTAATGGTGGTGTAACAAGCTGGGAGCCGACTGCGGCACATGTCCGTGTATATTTACTGTGACGCAGTAAGGGATTTGGGGATCCAGAATACCGACGGCCAACCCACATAGAGTAACCATATGGGTTGACCGTAGGTATTCTGGACCTCCAGATCCCAGTCCACTCCTCAGGCGCCTTCCTGCTTGCGAGAGGGACCCCCCCCGGCCCTCCGCGAGGCGCTCGGTGCCCTCGGGGCTGAGGCCGAGCGGACCCCGGCCCGAGGGCCCGAGGCCCGCCGAGCCGCCCGCCGGGGAGGCGCACGACGCGAGTAAGCCGGCACTCGGGTGTTCCCGACGCTTTCGGGGCTCCAGAGGCGACTAGACGTAAGTCGGGCGTGTCCCCCTACAGGGTTTTTTTCGACCAAAAATAAAAGATAGTCAAAAAATACCCCAAAAAGGTAAAACATATTCCCAAAATAGTCCCCAGATTATGTTTGGATTATTTTGGGGGTATTTTTTTCATCGAAAATGCCCCTGTAGGGGGACAGCCCCGACTTAAGACTGGACGTAAGATTGACCCTTCGCCAGAGTGACCTCTGGTGCGGGCACAGATGGGTCCCCAGATGGCTGAACACGAGGCAGGAGCAGCGGCCTGCGCGCCTCAGTTTGGTCCCCCCGCGGCCCCCCAAAAGCCGCGCACCAAAGGTCACTCTCACCCAGGGTCACTCTGGCGTGTAGCCGAAAGAGACGGGGGTCAATGTAAACGGGGGTCAGCCAGGGCACCGGATCCTGCAGGATCCTGCGAAGACCCGCTTTGGCTGACCCAGGTTAGCGAGCCGCTCGTGGCCGCCAGGCGGCCGCGCATATTGGCTGACCCGGGGTTGGGAAGACCTGCGTTGCAGTTTTTGGTTTCCTGCATTGCAGTTTTTTTGTTTCCTGCTGACCCAGGTTTGGATTGGCCCGGGTCAGAAGATCCCCGACGTTTTTTGACGAGCGCGTCCTGGATTTTGACGGTCCGGTTTTCGCGGGATGCTTGCGGCAGGAGCTCGCGTCAAATTTCAGGTGGGGGTCTCGTCATTTTCGTGATGGCCCCGTCAGGCCAACCCGAGTCCCCCGTACCCGAGTCTTATGTCTCCCTGATTACAGAGGAGGCCTATGCCAAGAAACGCCCTGCTTGCCTCCAGGGTGCCCTTCACGAGCGCGTCCTGGATTTTGACGGTCCGGTTTTCGTGGCATGCTTGCGGCGAAAGCTCGCGTCAAATTTCAGATGGGATGTCGTCATTTTCATGATGGCCCCGTCAGGCCAACCCGGGTTCCCCGTACCCGAGTCTTGCGCCTCCCCGATCCAAGGAAGGCCTGCTGCGCGTCATGTTCCCCCCAAAGCCCGAGTGCCGCCCGAAAAGTTTGGCCGGTCAGAGGAGGATGGGGGAGGTCTGGGAACACCCCTTGGGGGCTATTCGGACGCGCCCCCATGGAGAAGTAGCGCCTCCCCATAGTACATCCCAGGGCTGGGCCCAGCATTGTCAATAGTGGGCCACATGCGAACCCTACCCCTACCCCCCTCAGAAATCGTGGGGGGTAGGGGTAGGGTTCGCATGTGGCCCCCCCGTTTGTGGGTCTGTCCGACAGCCCCCCGGGGTCGGGGACGGGGCCGCCAGATCCTCCGTTGGCATTGCCTGGCAGCGCGAGAGGGCCCTCACCCGGCGCAGCGCCTCTGCCCCTGCCATGCTTCCCTCCGCCTGGAAGGCTTCTCCGAAGGGCTCCGGCGACCCGTTCTCCTCCTCCTCCTCCTCCTCCTCCTCCTCCTCCTCCTCCTCCTCCTCCTCTTTGTCCCCTCTCCCCTCCTCCTCCTCCTCCTCCTCCTCCTCCTCCTCCTCCTCCTCCTCCTCCTCCTCGTCGGGGCGCCTACGGCCCCGGGGGGAACCGTGCAGCTCCGTCCTCCCGCGCTGGTTCGGCTTGCTGCTGTCTCCACCCGCTCCTCGCCCACCACCAGGCCGGCCCCGTCGGACCGCCGGGCCCCTGCCTACGCTTAAGTCGGGCGTGTCCCTCTACAGGAGGAAGATTCAAAAATAGTCTAAACATAATATGGGGACTTTTGTTTTACTAGTTTTGATTCTTGTTTGCTTATTTTTGGACCATCTTTTTTCTGTCGCCCAAAGTCCGCCTGTAGGAGGGCATGCCTGACCTAGCTTACGCACGATGCATCTCCAGGCCCGGGTTGTCGCCGTATCCCCCTCTTGTCCCTCGAGGAGAGCAGGAAGGGGAGGAGGCAGGGGATTGAGGGAGTGGGGAGGGAGTATCTGGCTGGCTTTGCCAGGAAATGGAGGAGGAGGAGGAGGAGGAGGAGGAGGAGGAGGAGGAGTGGGGTGATGACTAGGGGAGGGGGGTCTTATTCATGGCAGGGGGTGTGATCTCTCCCCAGAACTCATGGCGCCTCTTCTCGCTTCGACACGTCCCCGCCTCCCCCCCTGGGCCGCGAGCTTGGACGCCCCCCCCTCTTTCGGGGAAGCGTAAGACTCGAGTGAAATGGGACATCGGGTTTGCTGGCGTTCTTTGACGAGCGCGTCCTGGATCTTGACGGCCCAGTTTTCGTGGGATGCTTGCAGCGGGAGCTCGCGCCAATTTTCATGTTGGGTCTCGCCATTTTTACGGTGGCTCCGTCAGGCCAACCCGAGTCCCCCGTACCCGAGTTTTATGTCTCCCCGATTACAGAGCCTTATGTCTCCCCGATTACAGTGGAGGCCCATGCCAAGAACCACCCTGCGTGCCTTCAGGGTGCCCTGGGCTTCTTGGGTTCCGATGGCTTTGCTGTGGAAAGCGTGGCGCTCCCGCACCAAGAGTCCGCTGGACGTCCTGGGGTCTCAGGGTTGGGTATCTCGTGGAAGGTCTCTTGTGGGCTGGCCTCCGCTGCACGTCTCCCCGGCTCTGGAGCGCCCCGAACCTGCGCACCCCCGAGCTGCACAGCGGCGCGGCCCCCGGCAGGGGGCGCCGCCCCGAGCGGCAGCAGCGGCCCGCGCGGTGCAGCCCGCGCCCCTATGGGGAGGGCTAGCCGCCAGCTGCGGCGTCGGGCGGCGCCGCGCTGACCGCGCGCGGGCGCGGCGGCGGCGCCCGAAGTGCCCTTCCTCCTCCCCCTTCTCCTCCTCCGCCT
>CAUYUJ010003717.1:0-67500 GCA_963575745.1 Prorocentrum cordatum
CCGAAAATTATCAACTTGATTTTTTAGAAAAGCTCCAGAAGCTTCCGCTTCGATGCTGAGCTTTCTCACGGATTCAAGGAGCTCTACGAGGTTCCCGCGGCGGTGACCAGGTTGACGGTTCACCGCCGGCGCCAGTTGGAGCGCTTCGCGCTCCGCGCCTGGCTTCGCTATCCGGGTTTTGGACGCTCACAAGCGGACGCTGCCAAGTACCTCGTAGAGCTCTTCGGCATCGATGAGCTAGAGGAATTCCGGCGCGGGGTGGAGCTAGTTGGCCGATCCGGCCAGAACGGACAAAGTGATAACTTTTGGGTGGTTTTGCGAATATTTGAAAGATATTTGACCATTTATTTTGAGAAAGCAGATTTTTTGCACCTGTAGACGACTATGAGGGCCTCTGCGTCTTAATATGAGCTCTGTAGATGCGCTTTTACTATCAAAACACTTGGCGAAACCAACTTTATGTCGACATGGAAAAATTCACGTTTTCTTATTTTCGAGAAATGCTTCCAGAAGCCCTCTCGTTTGATGCTGAGCACTCTCACGCGTGCCAGGAGCTCTACGAGGTTCCCGGCGGTGTCCAGGTTGACGGTTCACCGCCGGCGCCATTCCGGAGCGCTGGAGAGCTAGTTGGCAAGAAAAATCTCGACGGACCTTTTGGTGACTTTTGGTCGGTTGAAAATTTTGTTCTCGAAATTTGACAATTCGTTTGAGCTCTAGTATTTTTCCCGTGATATTCGATCTTATTTCCGCTCGCCATCTTGATCTCAGCTCGATCGGAAAACTTTGAAGGCCAAAAAGCGTCCCGGCGGGAACGACCGTTTCGAGTCATCTTGATACGCGCTGTTGGTATTTTGTACTCAACTCGAGCTTCAGGGCAGCTACAGAGCTGGTAAGCACAGCTATCGCACTCAGAATTATCAGGCGCGTTCGCCTGTTGAATCCAGAGGTCTGAACTCGGTCTGCCAGCCGAGCTAGGTCCGCAAACCTATTCGTATTCTTCGAGTCATCTTGATAGACGCTCTCGGTTTTATGTACTTAACTCGAGCTTGAGGGCAGCTAGAGTGCTGGTAAGCACACCTATCGCACTCAGAATCATCACGCGCGTTCGCCTGTTCAATCCAGAGGTCTGAACTCGGTCTGCTAGCCGAGCTAGGTCTGCAAACCTATTCGTATTATTCGAGTCATCTTGATAGACGCTCTCGGTTTTCTGTACTTATTAATTCGAGCTGTAGAGCAGCTACAGGGCTCAGCGATGGGGAATCATCAGTCGCGTTCGTCTATTGAACCGAGAGCTCTGAACTCGGCCTGCTGCCCGAGCTAGGTTCGCGAAACTGTTCGTATTGTCCGAATGATCTTGAGACGTGCTCTTAATTTTCTGCACTCAACTCGTGCTGGGGGAGGGCTACAGTGCTGCAGGTCACATATATCGATTTGCACACATCAGGCGCGTCTTTCAGTCGATTCCAGAGCTCGGAACTCGGTCTGCTGCTCGAACTAGGTTCGCAAAACTATTATATTATTCGAGTCGATACTGTCGGTTTTCTGCACTTAACTCGGGCTGTAGGGGGGCTTTAGGGCTGGAATCACATGAGTGGGTTGGCAGACATCAGACGCGCCCGCCTGTCGCATTCAGAGGTCTGAACTCGGTTTGATACTCGAACTGGGTTGCGAAACTGTTTGTTTTTTGTTAGCGTTATCTTGAGAGGTCTGAAATCGCTTGGGCTTGAGAAATAGTCGTTCTTTGGAGATTTTTCCCACAGTATATATTGTCAGGAAGCTCTACGAGTCCCCCGGCGGTAAGAAAGGTTGACGGTTTACCGCCGGCGCCCAGTAATTCCGGCGCGCTGGAGAGCTAGTTCGCAAGAAAAATCTCGACGGAACTTTTGATGACTTTTGCTCGGTTGAAAATTTTGTTCTCGAAATTTGACAATTCGTTAGAGCTCTATTATTTTTTCCCGTGATATTCGATCTTATTCCCGCTCGCCATCTTGATCTCAGCTCGATCGGGTAACTTTGAAGGCCAAAAAGCACGGTGGCGGGAACGGCCGTTTCGAGTCATCTTGCTACGGGCTGTCGGTATTTTCAACTTAACTCGAGCTGTAGGGCGGCTACAGTGCCTGTAAGCACAGCTATCGCACTCAGAATCATCAGGCGCGTTCGCCTGTTCAATCCAGAGGTCTGAACTCGGTCTGCTACCCGAGCTAGGTCCGCAAATCTATTCGTATTATTCGAGTCAACTTGATACGCGTTGTCGGTATTTTCTACTTAACTCGAGCTGTAGGGCAGCTACAGTGCTGGTAAGCACACCTATCGCACTCAGAATCATCAGGCGCGTTCGCCTGTTGAATCCAGAGGTCTGAACTCGGTCTGCTAGCCGAGCTAGGTCCGCAAACCTATTCGTATTATTCGAGTCAACTTGATACGCGTTGTCGGTATTTTCTGCTTAACTCGAGGTCTAGGGCAGCTACAGTGCTGGTAAGCACACCTATCGCACTCAGAATCGTCAGGCGCGTTCGCCTGTTAAATCCATAGGTCTAAACTCGGTCTGCTAGCTGGGCTAGGTCCGCAAACCTATTCGTATTATTCGAGTCATCTTGACAAACGCTCTCGGTTTTCTGTACTTAACTCGAGCTTTAGGGCAGTTACAGAGCCTATAGTCACATAAATCGATTGGGAATCATCGGGCGCGTTTGTCTGTTGTATCGAGAGCTCTGAACTCGGCCTGCTGCCCGAGCTAGCTTCGCGAAACTATTCGTATTCTCCGAATCATCGTGCAACGTGCTCTCAATTTTCTGCACTCAACTCGTGCTGGGGGAGGGCTACAGTGCTGCGGGTCATAGAAATCGATTTGCACACATCAGACGCGTTCGTTGGACGATTCGAAAGCTCAGAACTTGATTTGCTGCTCGAAACAGATTCGCGAAACTATTGTATTATTCGAGTCATTCTGAGATATGCTCTCGGTTTTCTGCACTTAACTCGGGCTGTCGGGGGGCTGCAGGGCTGGTAATCACATGAGTCGATTCGCAGACATCAGACGCGTGGAAACTCGTCGTTCTCTGGATTATTTCCCACTCTATATACTGTCAGGAAGCTCTACGAGTCCCCCGGCGGTAAGAAAGGTTGACGGTTTACCGCCGGCGCCCAGTTGGCCGACCCGGCCAGAAAGGACAAAGTGATAACTGTTGGGTGGTTTTGCGATTTGTTGAAAGACATTTGACAATTCATTTTGAGAAAGCAGATTTTTCGCACCTGTAAACGACTATGAGGGCCTCTCTGTCTTAGTATGAGCTCTGCAGGCGTATTTTTACTGTCAAAGCACTTGGAGGAACCATCTTTATGTCGACACGAAAAAACTCTTTTTTTTTCTTTTCGAGAAATGCTTCCAGAAGCTCTCTCTTTCGACTCCAATCACTCTTACGCGTGGGATGAGCTCTACGAGGTTCCCGGCGGTGACTAGGTTGACGGTTCACCGCCGGCGCCAGTCAATGGTGGAAGCCAAAAGTAATTCCCGGATCCTTGGAGAGCTTAGAGTTTCAGATAAGAAGCCGGCGGTGGGTGGTGAGGAGCACACGCCCACCTCCGCTGGTCCACGATTCTCGCAGCGCCCTCCCGGAGCTTGCAGCGGGTCCGGGAGCGTGGCTTCCTAGCGTTTCCCAATACGCGTGGCTCGAGGGTGCGCGAAGCGCCTCGGCAGAGCTTCGGAAGAGTTTCGGAAGTTCTTCCAGGCTCCCAGGCATATCTTCCTTGCGCGCTTTGCAGAACCCCACGCATCATAAACGGCGCCCCTGCAAGCGTCTTCTGCGAGGTTTCCAGCGTCCCGCGCATCGTTCCAGGCGGCCTGGCAGAGGTCCCCGTGCGGCGTTCCGCGCTTGGCTTCGCTATTCCCGGATAGCTCCTTGAAAAGCTGAGGCTTTCAGATGAGAAGCTGGCGGTGGGTGGTGAGGAGCACACGTCCACCTTCGCCGGTCCACGATTCTCGCAGCGCCCTGCCGGAGCTTGCAGCGGGTCCGGGGGCGTGGCTTCCTACTAGCTGAGCTAGAAAGCTATTCGTATTATTCGAGTCATCTTGAGAAAGACTCTCGTTTTCCCTGTACTTAACTCGAGTTGTAGGCAGCTACAGAGCCTGCAGTCACAGAAATCGAGTGAGAATTATCGGGTGTCTGTTGTCTCGAGAGCTCTGAATTGGGGCCCTCGCTAGGTTCGCAAAACTGTTCGTACTGTCCGAATGATCGTGAAAAGTGCTCTCAATTTTCTGCACTCAACTCGTGCTGGGAGAGGGCTACAGTCTTGCTCGTCACCACGAAGCAACCTTGTGCTGCGGGTCATAGAAATCGATTTGCAAACATCAGGCGTGTTTGTTGGTCGATTCGAGAGCTCAGAACTTGGTCTGCTGCTCGAAACAGCTCTGCGAAACTATTATATTATTCTAGTCATTCTGAGAGATGCTGTCGGTTTTCTGCACTTAACTCGGGCTGTAGGGGGGCTGCAGGGCTGGTAATCAAATAAGCCGATTCGCAGACATCATACGCGTCCGCCTGTCGCATTGAGAGGTCTGAACTCGGTCTGATCAGAGGCGTTCGCTTGTCGTATTCAGAGGTCAAACATATTCACTATGAGTCAGAATGGTAAGTGCTCTCGGTTTCTCAACTTAAGTCGAGCTTGGAAGTCTACGAGTTCCCCGGCGGAAACAAAGGTTGACGGTTTACCGCCGGCGCCCAGTGGGCCGATCCGGCCAGAACGGACGAAGTGGTAACTTTTGGGTGGTTTTGCGATTTTTTGAAGATATTTGACTATTCATTTTGAGAAAGCAGATTTTTCGCACCTGTAAACGATTATGAGTTCCTCTCTCTCTCTTAATATGAGCTCTGTAGGCACACTTTTACTATCAAATTACTTGGCGGAACCATCCTCGTGTCGACACACAAAATATCATTCTTTCTCTTCTTCGAGAAATGCTTCCAGAAGCTGTCTCTTTCGACCCTCAGCACTCTCACGCGTGAAAGGAGCTCTACGAGATTCCCGGCGGTGACCAGGTTGACGGTTCACCGCCGGCGCCAGTTCCGGAGCGCTGGAGAGCTAGTTGGCAAGAAAAATCTCGACAGAACTTTTGGTGACTTTTGCTCGGTTGAAAATTTTGTTGTCGAAATTTGACCATTCGTTAGAGCTCTAGTATTTTTTCCCGTGATATTCGATCTTATTCCCGCTCGCCATCTTGATCTCAGCTCGATCGGGTAACTTTGAAGGCCAAAGCACTGTGGCGGGAACGCCCCTTTCGAGTCATCTTGATACGCGCTGTCGGTTTTCTGAACATAACTCGAGCTACAGAGCTGGTAAGCACAGCTAATGCATGCAGAATGATCAGGCGCGTTCGTCTGTTGAACCCAGAGGTCTGAACTCGGTCTGTGAGCCGAGCTAGGTCCGGAAACCTGTTCGTATTATTCGAGTCATCTTGACAGAAACTCTCGGTTTTCTGGTCTTAACTCGAGCTGTAAGACAGCTACAGAGCTGGCAAGCACACCTATCGCAGTCAGAATCATTAGGCACGTTCGCCTGTTAAATCTAGAGGTCTGAACTCGGCCTGCTAGCCGAGCTAAGTCCGCAAACCTATTCGTATTATTTGAGTTATCTTGATAAGCGCCCTCGGTTTTCTGTACTTAACTCGAGCCGTAGGGCAGCTACAGAGCTCGTAGTCACAGAAATCTATTTGAAATCACTAGGCGCCTTCGTTCGTTGACTCGAGAGCACTGAACTTGGCCTGCTGCCTGAGCTAGGTTCGCAAAACTATTCGTATTGTTCGAGTCATCCTGAGAAGTGCTATCGGTATTTCGTGCTGGGGGGAGGCTACAGTGCTGCTGGGGACAGCAATCGATTTAGACACAGCAGGCGCATCCGCCTGCGGAGACCAGAGCTCGGAACTCTTCTGCTGCCCGAATTAGGTCTGCGAAACTACTGTATTGTTGGAGTCATCCTGAGAGGTGCTGTCAGTTTTCTGCACTCAACTCGGGCTGTAGGGGGGCTGCAGGGCTTGTAATGATAGAAGTCGACTCGCAGACATCAGACGCGTCCGCCTGTCGCATTGAGAGGACACAAAATATTTACTATGAGTCGGAATGTTGGTAGGTCCTCGATGTTCTTAACTTCAGTCGAGCTGGAAGCTCTACGAGTCTCGTGCGGCGTTCCGCGCTTGGCTTCGCTATCCGGGTTTTGGACGCTTACAAGTCCGGGTTTTGGACGCTTACAAGTTCCGGCATGAGAGCGCAGCGGCGAAGCTTAAGAGTGACTCGTAGAGCTTCCCTGAGTGCGCAGCGGCGAAGCTTAGAAGTAATTCCCGGATAGCCTCGTGGGCTACGTAGGGTTGTTGGAGAAGAAGCCGGCCGGTGCGCGTATTCCCGGATAGCCTCGTGGGCTACGTACGGTTGTTAGAGAAGAAGCCGGCTGGTGCGCGTACGCCGCCGCACCCTTCCGCCCACCGCTCCACGTGCCCTCTTCCGCAGCGTGTCCCGGAGCGTCTGTTCCAATACGTTCCCGTAGAACAGGCTCCAGAGGCCTCGCGAAGCTCCCGGGCAGCGAGCTCTCACGCGTGGAAGCACGCGTGGAAGCGTCGCCCTCAGCCCCGCAGGATCGCGCCAGGTAAGCTGTCTAGCGCCACTACGCACGTTTACAGCCTTCCAGGGGCGCGCCAACTAAGCACGCAAGCGCCACTACGGACCTCTGAATGAAACGTTCTTGAGGCGACCTGACACGCACCGGATGCAGAACACGCGCAACGCCAGCGCGCGTGTCTCGCGCTTGGCCATCCGGGTTTTGGACAGCAGCAGATATCTCGTAGAGCTTCTCTTAGCAAGGAATGACTCGTAGAGCTTCCCTAAGCTAGTTGCTGGAAGCTTAAGAGTAATTCCGGCGCGCTGGAGAGCTAGTTGGCTCGAAAAAAAAGAACTGAACTTCTCACAAATTTTGCTTGGTTGAAAATTTTGTTCTCGAAATTCACCAATTCTCTTGTGCTCTAGTATTTTTTCCCGTGATATTCAATCTTATTCCCGCTTGTCATCTTGATCTCAGCTCGATCGGGTATCTTTTACTGCCCAAAAGCACACTGGCGGAATCGATCGTTTCGAGTCATCTTGATACGCGTTGTCGGTATTTTCTACTGAACTCGAGCTGTAGGACAGCTACAGAGCTGGTAAGCATAACTAATCGATGTAGAATGATTAGGTGCGTTCGCCTGTTGAATCCAGAGCTCTGAACTCGGTTTGCTAGCCGAGCTAGGTCCGCAAACCTACTCGTATTATTCAAGTCATCGCACTGTCGGTATTCTGAACTTAACTCGAAATATAGGACAGCTACAGAGCTGGTAAGTACGCCTTATCGGCTCAGAATTTTCAGGCGCGTTCGGCTGTGACAACCAGAGGTCTGAACTCGGTCTGCTAGCCAGGTCCGCAAACCTATTCGTATTATTCGAATCATCTTGATAGACGCTCTCGGTTTCCTGTACTTAACTCGAGTTATAGGACAGCTACAGGGCTGATAAATACAGAAACCGATTCAGAATCATCAGTCGCGTTTGCCTGTCGAATCCAGAGCTCTGAACTCGGTCTGCTGCGCGATCCTGAATCACGAAACTGTTCGTATCCTCCCAGTCATCTTGAGAGCTACTGTCGGCGTTCTGCACTTAAATCGGGCTGCAGGGAGGCTGCAGGGCGGGTAATCACAGGAATCGATTCGAAGACATCAGACGCGTCCGTCTGTCGCATTGAGAGGTCTGAACTCGGTCTGATACTCGAGTTGGGCTGAAAACCTATTCGTTCTCTGCAATTTTTTTCGACATTATATGTTGTCAGGAAGCTCTACGAGTCCCCCGGCGGTAAGAAAGGTTGACGGTTTACCGCCGGCGCCCAGTTCCCGGAGAGCTCGCTGAGAGCTAAAGGGTTTAAAATTAGAAGCCGGACGGTGGTGGTGCCCGCCAGGAGCTCCTTCGCGGCGCTCCAGAATCCCCGGAGCAGGTCGTTCGAGCCGGCAGCTGGTCCGGGAGAGCTTCCGGCAAGCTTCCACGCGTGCCTGCATGCGTGCAGGCACGCATGGAAGCGTTTCTGGCAGCGGTTCCGCCGCGCCCCAGGGGGGCTCTGAAAGCTCTCCAGAAAAGATTCCCCGTCCCCGAGATTCTCTTCGCTCTTCGGGTTTTGGACGCTACCAAGTTGCTGGAAGCTAAGAGTAGTTCCGGCGCGCTGGAGAGCTAGTGACTCGTAGAGCTTCCCTAAGCTAGTTGCTGGAAGCTTAAGAGTAATTCCGGCGCGCTGGAGAGCTAGTTGGCTCCAAAAAAAAGAACTGAACTTTTCACAACTTTTGGTCGGTTGAAAATTTGGTTCTCGAAATTCAACAACTCGTTTGTGCTCTAGTATTTTTTCCCGTGATATTCGATCTTGTTCCCGCTCGCCATCTTGATCTCAGCTCGATCGGGTACCTTTTACTGCCAAAAAGCACACTGGCGGGATTGGCCGTTTCGAGTCATCTTGATACGCGTTGTCGGTATTTTGTATTTAACTCGAGCTGTAGGACAGCTACAGAGCTGGTAGGCACAGCTAATGGCTTCAGAATGATTAGGTGCGTTCGCCTGTTGAATCCAGAGCTCTGAACTCGGTTTGCTAGCCGAGCTAGGTCCGCAAACCTATTCGTACTATTCGAGTCATCTTGATTCGCACTGTCGGTATTCTGAACTTAACTCGAGATATAGGACAGCTACAGAGCTGGTAAGCACGCCTGATCGACTCAGGCTAATCAGGCGCGTTCGGCTGTTCCAACCAGAGGTCTGAACTCGGTCTGCTAGCCGAGCCAGGTCTGCAAACCTATTCGTATTATTCGAATCATCTTGATAGGCGCTCTCGGTTTCCTGTACTTATTAACTCGAGCTATAGGACAGCTACAGGGCTGATAGTTACAGAAACCGATTCAGAATCATCAGTCGCGTTTGCCTGTCGAATCCAGAGCTCTGAACTCGGTTTGCTGCCCGATCCAGAATCGCGTAACTGTTCGTATTCTTGCTGTCATCTTGAGAGCTGCTGTCGGCTTTCTGCACTTAACTCGGGCTGTAGGGAGGCTGCAGGGCGGGTAATCATAGGAATCGGTTCGGAGACATCAGACGCGTCCGTCTGTCGCATTCAGAGGTCTGAACTCGGTCTGATAATCGAGTTGGGCTGAAAAGCTATTCGTTCTCTGCAATTTTTTTCGACATTATATGTTGTCAGGAAGCTCTACGAGTCCCCCGGCGGTAACAAAGGTTGACGGTTTACCGCCGGCGCCCAGTTGGCAAGAAAAATCTCGACGGAATTTTTGATGACTTTTGGTCGGTTGAAAATTTCGTTCTCGAAATTTGACCATTCGTTAGAGCTCTAGTTTTTTTTCCCGTGATATTTGATCTCATTCCCGCTCGCCATCTTGATCTTAGCTCGATCGGGTGAATATTACTATCGAAAAGCACTCTGGCGGGATCGTAACTCGTAGAGCTTCCCTTAGCAAGTAATTGCTGGAAGCTAAGAGTAATTCCGGCGCGCTGGAGAGCTAGTTGGCAAGAAAAATCTCGACGGAACTTTTGATGACTTTTGGTCGGTTGAAAATTTCGTTCTCGAAATTTGACCATTCGTTAGAGCTCTAGTATTTTTTCCCGTTATATTCGATCTCATTCCCGCTCGCCATCTTGATCTCAGCTCGATCGGGTGAATTTTACTATCGAAAAGCATTGTTGCGGGATCGGCCGTTCTGAGTCATCTTCATATGCGCTGACGGTTTTCTGAACATAACTCGAGCTCTAGGGCAGCTACAGAGCTGGTAAGCACAGCTAATGCATGCAGAATGATCAGGCGTGTTCGCCTGTTGAATCCAGAGGTCTAAACTCGGTCTGCTAGCCGAGCTAGGTCCGCAAACCTTTTCGTATTATTCGAGTCATCTTGACAGAAACTCTCGGTTTTCTGCACTTAACTCGAGCTGTAGGACAGCTACAGAGCTGATATTTACAGACACCAATTCAGAATCATCAGTTGCGTTTGTCTGTCGAATCCAGAGCTCTGAACTCGGTCTGCTGCCCGATCTAGAATCGCGAAACTATTCGTATCGTTCGAGTCGCTTGCGAGATGTTGTCGGTTATCTGGACTCAACTCGGGCTGTGGGGGGGCTGGTAATCACTGGAATCGATTTGAAGACATTAGGCGCGTCTGGCTGTCGAATACAGAGCTCTGAACTCTGTCTGCTGCCCGAACTAGGTCCGCGAAACTGGGCGCCGGCGGTAAACCGTCAACCTTTGTTACCGCCGGGGGACTCGTAGAGCTTCCTGACAACATATAATGTCGAAAAAATTGCAGAGAACGCATAGTTTTTCAGCCCAGCTCGAGTATCAGACCGAGTTCAGACCTCTGAATGCGACAGACGGACGCGTCTGATGTCTCCGAATCGATTCCTATGATTACCCGCCCTGCAGCCTCCCTACAGCCCGAGTTAAGTGCAGAACGCCGACAGTAGCTCTCAAGATGACTGGAAGAATACGAACAGTTTCGTGATTCTGGATCGCGCAGCAGACCGAGTTCAGAGCTCTGGATCTGACAGACAAACGCGACTGATGATTCTGAATCGGTTTCTGTAACTATCAGCCCTGTAGTTGTCCTATAGCTCGAGTTGAGTACAGGAAACCGAGAGCGCCTATCAAGATGATTCGAATAATACGAATAGGTTTGCGGACTTGGCTCGGCTAGCAGACCGAGTTCAGACCTCTGGTTGGAACAGCCGAACGCGCCTGATGATTCTGAGTCGATAAGGCGTGCTTACCAGCTCTGTAGCTGTCCTATATCTCGAGTTAAGTTCAGAATACCGACAGTGCGAATCAAGATGACGTGAATAATACGAATAGGTTTGCGGACCTAGCTCGGCTAGCAAACCGAGTTCAGAGCTCTGGATTCAACAGGCGAACGCACCTAATCATTCTACATCCATTAGCTGTGCTTACCAGCTCTGTAGCTGTCCTACAGCTCGAATTAAGTACAAAATACCGACAACGCGCATCAAGATGACTCGAAACGGCCGATCCCGCCAGTGTGCTTTTTGGCAGTAAAAGATACCCGATCGAGCTGAGATCAAGATGATCAGCGGGAATAAGATCGAATATCACGGGAAAAAATACTAGAGCACAAACGAATTGTTGAATTTCGAGAACCAAATTTTCAACCGACCAAAAGTTGTGAAAAGTTCAGTTCTTTTTTTTCGAGCCAACTAGCTCTCCAGCGCGCCGGAATTACTCTTAAGCTTCCAGCAACTAGCTTAGGGAAGCTCTACGAGTCACTATTCCTATTGTTCGAGTCATCCTGAGAGGTGCTGTCGGGTTTCTGCACTCAACTCGAGCTGTAGGGGGCTGCAGGGCTGTTAATGACAGGTCGATTCGCAGACATCAGACGCGTCCGTCTGTCGCACTCAGAGGTTAAAAACTATTCACTATAAGCCAGATTGTTGGTAAGTGCTGTCTGTTTTCTCAACTTAAGTCGAGTTAGGAAGCTCTACGAGTCTCCCGGCGGTAACCAAGGTTGACGGTTTATCGCCGGCGCCCAGTGACTCGTAGAGCTTCCCTAAGCTAGTTGCTGGAACTTAAGAGTAATTCCGGCGCGCTGGAGAGCTAGTTGGCAAGACAAATCTCGACGGAACTTTTGCTGACTTTTGGTCGGTTGAAAATTTTGTTCTCGAAATTCAACAATTCGTTTGAGCTCTAGTATTTTTTCCCGTGGTGTGCGATTTATTTCTGCTCTCCATCTTGATCTCGATCGGGTGAATTTTACTATCGAAAAGCACTGTTGCGGGATCGGCCGTTTTGAGTCATCTTGATACGCGCTGACGGTTTTCTGAACATAACTCGAGCTTTAGGACAGCTACAGAGCTGGTGAGCACAGCTAATCGATGTAGAATGATCAGGCGCGTTCGCTTGTTGAATCCAGAGGTCTGAACTCGGTCTGTTAGCCGAGCTAAGTCCGCAAAGCTGTTCGTATTACGATCTTGACAGCAACTCTCGGTTTTCTGTACTTAACTCGAGCTGTAGGACAGCTACAGAGCTGATATTTGCAGAAACGGATTCAAAGTCATCAGTTGCGTTTGTCTGTCGAATCCAGAGCCCTGAACTCGGTCTGCTGCCCGATCTAGAATCGCGAAACTATTCGTATTGATCGAGTCATCTTGAGAAGTGCTCACGGTTAATCGCCGGCGCCCAGTGGGACGACCCGGCCAGAAAGGACAAAGTGATGACTTTTCGGTGGTTTTGCGAATGTTTCAAAGATATTTGACAATTCATTTTGAGAAAGCAGATTTTTCGCACCTGTAGTGGGTTATTTCGCGTGTGCTAGTAAAATTTTCAGGTCTATAGGTGCAGTATTACTATCAAAACACTTGGCGGAATCGACGTTGAATAAAAACAGAAAAACGTGATTTTTCGAGTTTTTTCTTTCTCGCTCCAGAAGCTTCCTGCATGTGTTTCGACGATCGCCGTGCAAGAAAAGAGCTCTACGAGGTTCCCGGCGGTGACCAGGTTGACGGTTTACCGCCGGTTCCAGTTGGACACCACTGGGCGCCGGCGGTAAACCGTCAACCTTTGTTACCGCCGGGTATCAGACCGAGTTCAGACCTCTGAATGCGACAGGCGGACGCGTCTGATGTCTCCGAATCGATTCCTGTGATTACCCGCCCTGCAGCCTCCCTACAGCCCGAGTTAAGTGCAGAAAGCCGACAGCAGCTCTCAAGATGACTGGAAGAATACGAACAGTTTCGCGATTCTGGATCGGGCAGCAGACCGAGTTCAGAGCTCTGGATTCGACAGACAAACGCGACTGATGATTCTGAATCGGTTTCTGTAAGTATCAGCCCTGTAGCTGTCCTATAGCTCGAGTTAAGTACAGGAAACCGAGAGCGCCTGTCAAGATGATTCGAATAATACGAATAGGTTTGCGGACCTGGCTCGGCTAGCAGACCGAGTTCAGACCTCTGGTTGGAACAGCCGAACGCGCCTGATCATTCTGAGTCGATGAGGTGTGCTTACCAGCTCTGTAGCTGTCCTATATCTCGAGTTAAGTTCAGAATACCGACAGTGCGAATCAAGATGACTCGAATAATACGAATAGGTTTGCGGACCTAGCTCGGCTAGCAAACCGAGTTCAGAGCTCTGGGTTCAACAGGCGAACGCGCCTAATCATTCTACATCGATTAGCTGTGCTTACCAGCTCTGTAGCTGTCCTGAAGCTCGAGGTATCTTGGGAAAACCAACAGCGCGTATCAAGATGACTCGAAACGGCCGATCCCGCCATGACGCTTTTCGATAGTAATACCCACCAAATCGAGCTGATATCAAGATGGCGAGCGGGAATAAGATCGAATATCACGGGAAAAAATACTAGAGCACAAACGAATTGTTGAATTTCGAGAACAAAATTTTCAACCGACCAAAAGTTGTCAAAAGTTCAGTCGAGATTTTTCGAGCCAACTAGCCTGCCAGCGTTTTCGAATTACTCTTAAGCTTCCAGCAACTAGCTTAGGGAAGCTCTACGAGTCAAGTAACTCGTAGAGCTTCCCTTAGCAAGTTATTGCTGGAAGCTTAAGAGTAATTCCGGTGCGCCGGAGAGCTAGTTGACAAGAAAAATCTCGACGGACCTTTTGGTGACTTTTGGTCGGTTGAAAATTTTGTTCTCGAAATTTCAACATTCGTTAGGGCTCTAGTATTTTTTCCCATGATATTCGATCTTATTCCCGCTCGCCATCTTGATCTCAGCTCGATCGGGTATCTTTTACTGCCAAAAAGCAGGCAGGCGGGATCGGCTGTTTCGAGTCATCTGACGGTTTTCTGAACATAATTCGAGCTTCAGGACAGCGACAGAGCTGGTAAACACAGCTCATCGATTCAGAATGATCAGGCGCGTTCGTCTGTCGAACCCAAAGATCTGAACTCGGTCTGCTAGCCGAGCTAGGTCCGCAAACCTATTCGTATTATTCGAGTCATCTTGACAGACGCTCTCGGTTTTCTGTACTTAACTCGAGCTACAGGACAGCTACAGAGCTGATATGTACAGAAGCTGAATCAGAATGATGAGTGGCCATTGTCTGTTTTATCCAGAGCTCTGAACTCGGTCTGCTGCCCGATCTCGAATCCCGAAACTCTTCGTATTAATCGAGTGATCTTGAGAGATGCGGTCGGTTCTCTCCACTTGAGTCGGGCGGTAGGGGAGCTGCATGGCTGGTAATCACTGGAATCGATTCAGAGACATCAGGCGCGTCCGCCTTTCGAATCGAGAGCTCCGAACTCTGTCTGCTGCCGAACTAGGTCCGCGAAAGTATTCGTATTATTCGAGTCATCCTGAGAGGTGCTGTCGCTTTCCTGCACTTAACTCAGGCTGTAGGGTGGGCTGCCGGGCTGGTAATCACAGGAATCGATTCCGAGACATCAGACGCGTCCGCCTGTCGTCTGCAGAGGTCTGAACTCGGTCTGATACTCGAGCTAGGTTTGCCAAACTATTCGTATTGTTCGAGTCATCTTCAGAGGTGCTGTCGATTGTCGCACGTAACTTGGGCTGTAGGAGAGCTACAGAGCTCTTACAGAAGACAATCGAGAAGCATCGGCGTTCGGCTGTTGTATTCGAGAGGTCTGAAATTGCTTGGGCTGATAAACTTTTTTTTCTGTGTAATTTTTTTCGATATTATATGTTATCAGGAAGCTCTACGAGTCCCCCGGCGGTAACAAAGGTTGACGGTTTACCGCCGGCGCCCAGTTCGAAAACGCTGGCAGGCTAGTTGGCTCGAAAAATCTCGACTGAGCTTTTCACAACTTTGGCTCGGTTGAAAATTTTGTTCTCGAAATTCAACAATTCGTTTGATCTCTAGAATTTTTTTCCGTGACATTCGATCTTACTGCCGCTCGCCATCCTGATTTCAGCTCGATCGGGTGGGTATTACTATCGAAAAGCGTCATGGCGGGATCGGCCGTTTCGAGTCATCTTGTCACGCGATGTCGGTTTTCTCAAGATAACTCGAACTTCGGGCCAGCTAAAGAGCTGGTAAGCACAGCTTATGGATCCAGAATGATCAGGCGCGTTCGCCTGTTGAATCCAGAGGTCTGAACTCGGTCTGCTAGCCGAGCTAGGTCCGCAAACCTATTCGTATTATTCGAGTCATCTTGACAGACGCTCTCGGTTTTCTGTAATTAACTCGAGCTACAGGACAGCTAAAGAGCTGATGCGTACAGAATCTGATTCAGAATCATCAGTGGCCGTTGTCTCTTGAATCCAGAGCTCTGAAGTCGGTCTGCTGCCCGATCTAGAATCGCGAAGCTATTCGTATTGTCCGAGTCGCTTGCGAGATGCTGTCGGTTCTCTGCACTTAACTCGGGCTGTAGGGTGGCTGCATGGCTGGTAATCACTGGAATCGATTCGGAGACATCAGGCGCGTACGCCTGCGAAATCCAGAGCTCTCAACTCGGTCTGTTGCCCGAACTAGGTCCGCGAAACTATTCGTATTGTTCGAGTCATCCTGAGAGGTGCTGTCGGTTTCCTGCACTTAACTCGGCTGCAGGGGGGGCTGCAGGGCTGGTGATCACAGGGATCGATTCCGAGACATCAGACGCGTCCGTCTGTCACATGCAGAGGTCTGAAATCGGTCTGATACTCAAAGTAGGTTTGCCAAACTATTTGTATTGTTTGTGTCATCTTGAGAGGTGCTGTCGATTTACTCGGGCTGTGGAACTACAGATCTCGTACAGAAGACAATCTAGAAGCATCGGGGGCGTTCGGCTGTTGCATCCGAGAGGTCTCAAATTGCCTTGGCAAAAAAAATAGTTTTTCTGTGTAATTTCTTTCGACATTATATGTTGTCAGGAAGCTCTACGAGTCCCCCGGCGGTAAGAAAGGTTGACGGTTTACCGCCGGCGCCCAGTAATTCGAAAACGCTGGCAGGCTAGTGACTCGTAGAGCTTCCCTGAGAGCGCAGCGGCGAAGCTTAAGAGTAATTCGAAAACGCTGGCAGGCTAGTTGGCTCGAAAAATCTCGACTGAACTTTTCACAACTTTGGCTCGGTTGAAAATTATGTTCTCGAAATTCAACAATTCGTTAGAGCTCTAGTATTTTTTCCCGTGATATTTGATCTTATTCCCGCTCGCCATCTTGATCTCAGCTCGATCGGGTGGGTATTACTATCGAAAAGCGTCATGGCGGGATCGGCCGTTTCGAGTCATTTTGATACACGGTGACGGTTTTCTCAAGATAACTCGAGCTTCAGCACAGCTACAGAGCTGATAAGCACAGCTAATCGATGTAGAATGATCAGGCGCGTTCGCCTGTTGAATCCAGAGGCCTGAACTCGGTCTGTTGGCCGAGCTAGGTCCGCAAACCTATTCGTATTATTCGAGTCACCTTGACAGGAACTCTCGGTTTTCTGTACTTAACTCGAGCTGTAGGACAGCTACAGGGCTGATATTTACAGAAACCGATTCAGAATCATCAGTTGCGTTTGTCTGTCGAACCCAGAGCTCTGAACTCGGTCTGCTGCCCGATCTAGAATCGCGAAACTATTCGTTTTGGTCGAGTGATCTTGACAAGTGCTTTGTTTTCTTCACTCAACTCGCGCTGAGGGGGGCTACAGTGCTGGTGGTCACAGAAATCGATTTGAAGACATCAGGCGCGTCCGCCTGTCGAATCCAGAGCTCGGAACTCGGTCTGCTGCCCGAATTAGGTCTGCGAAACTACTGTATTGTTCGAGTCATCCTGAGAGTTGCTGTCGGTTTTCTGCACTTAACTCGGGCTGTAGGGGGCTGCAGGGCTGGTAATGACAGGAGTCGATTCGCAGACATCAGACGCGTCCGCCTGTCGCATTCAGAGGTCAAAGAATATTCGCTATGAGTCGGATTGTTGGTAGGTGCTGTCGGTTTTCTCAACTTAAGTCGAGCTAGGAAGCTCTACGAGTCTCCCGGCTCTCTCAGGGTGGCCTTCATGCCTTCATGCAGTTTGCAGCACATCATTGTACACCCTCTATGCTTAAGCTTTTCCAGAAGAAATGCAAAGGTATCCATGATGGGAACTCCCCTGTCTTTCTAGCAGAACGAAATGAGGAGCATGTTGTTACAGATGACGATTCTCCTGCTGCGCGCCTTCGATTCAGTGAGAGATTAGCTATCCACAATATGAAGACCACTTGTTGGGACGTGACTTCTGGAGGCGTGCCGCTGGAGATCACAGGAGATTCTCTTCTTATCATTTGCTGGCTTTGCGGCCTCTGGAAGGCTGATAATCACTTGTACCAGACACGTGTAGATAATATGATCAATACTTTAGAAGGAATGTGTTGTATGTATGGTGTCAGACCTGCTGAAGCAGGACGCGATCTTCTCAAGCATGAGTTTCGGGAATGGAACGAGAAAGCAGACCTCCTTACCCACCAGGCCCGCGAGGGCCACCAATACACGAACGAACAGTACCAGTTGCAGCCATACGAACAGTCATGCTACGAACCTTGCCTCATCAAAGCGGGCTTTGATGGTGGTGTGTGCAGCCTGGGAGCTGGAAGTGGAGCTTGGATTCAGATTGGATTGCGATCTCGATTCTCCCATCTTTCGCCCACCTCTTCTTTTTGTGAATCCCCCCAGATTATCTTCAAGGACGCATATGTTTGCTCCTTTGCTCTCCAAGACGGGTCCACGGTGACGGATGCGGAACTCTCCGCTGCAGAGTGCGTCATTGCAGCACTCCCACGGGTTTTGCAGGCCTACTTTAGCGATAAGTTGTGGTTGATGATTCTCATTTGTGTTGTTGCCTTCAGGCGTGCACACATTTGTGTTGATGTACACACTCCTTATAAGAGCTGCCAGAGGCTACCGCCTAAGCCGCCCCCCACGCGCTTGGCGTGGTGAGGCTTCCGCCTAAGCCGCTCGGTGGCCCGCGCGTGGCGTGCCCGCCCGCTTCGGACTGGACAGGGCCTTGGGGCCCGTGAGTCCGCGCAACGAAAAAAACCAAGGTTGACGGTTTACCGCCGGCGCCCAGTTGGCTCGACAAATCTCGACTGAACTTTTCACAACTTTGGCTCGGTTGAAAATTTTGTTCTCGAAATTCAACAAGTCGTTAGAGCTCTAGTATTATTTCCCGTGATATTCGATCTTATTCCCGCTCGCCGTCTTGATCTCAGCTCGATCGGGTGGGTATTACTATCGAAAAGCGTCATGGCGGGATCGGCCGTTTCGAGTCATTTTGATACACGGTGACGGTTTTCTCAAGATAACTCGAGCTTCAGGGCAGCTACAGAGCTGGTCAGCACAGCTTATGGATCCAGAATGATCAGGCGCGTTCGCCTGTTGAACCCAGAGGTCTGAACTCGGTCTGCTAGCCGAGCTAGGTCCGCAAACCTATTCGTATTATTCGAGTCATCTCGACAGACGCTCTCGGTTCTCTGCACTTAACTCGAGCTACAGCACAGCTACAGAGCTGATACGTACAGAATCCGATTCGGAATCACCAGTGGCCGTTGTCTTTCGAATGCAGAGCTCTGAACTCGGTCTGCTGCCCAATCTAGAATCGCAAAACTATTTGTATCGTTCGAGTCATCTTGAGAGATGCTGACGGTTCTCTTCACTTAACTCGGGCTGTAGGGAGGCTGCATGGCTGGTAATCACTGGAATCTATTCGGAACATCAGGCGCGTCCGCCTCCCGAATCCAGAGCTCCCAACTCTGTCCGCTGCACGAACTAGGTCCGCAAAACTATTCGCATTGTTCAAGTCATGTTGAGAGTTGCTGTCGGTTTCCTGCACTTAACTCGGGCTGTAGGGGGGCTGCAGGGCTGGTAATCAGAGAAATCGATTTAGAGACATCAGACGCGTCCGCCTGTGGCATGCAGAGGTCTGATCTCAGTGTGATACTCGAGCTAGGTTTGCCAAACTATTCGTATTGTTCGAGTCATCTTGAGAGGTGCTGTCGATTTACGCACGAAGCTCGGGCTGTAGGAGAGCTACAGAGCTCGTACAGAAGACAATCCAGAAGCATAGGAGGCGTTCGGCTGTTGCATCCGAGAGGTCTGAAATTGCCTGGGCTGAAAAAAAACTATTTTTTCAGTGTATTTACATTATATGTTGTCAGGAAGCTCTACGAGTCCCCCGGCGGTAAGAAAGGTTGACGGTTTACCGCCGGCGCCCAGTCCCTGAGAGCGCAGCGGCGAAGCTTAAGAGTAATTCGAAAACGCTGGCAGGCTAGTTGGCTCGAAAATCTCGACTGAACTTTTCACAACTTTGGCTCGGTTGAAAATTATGTTTTCGAAATCTGACCATTCGTTAGAGCTCTAGTATTTTTTCCAGTGATATTCGATCTTATTCCCGCTCGCCATCTTGATCTCAGCTCGATCGGGTGAATATTACTATCGAAAAGCACTGTGTCGGGATCGGCCGTTTCGAGTTATCTTAATACGCGCTGACGGTTTTCTGAACATAACTCGAGCTTTAGGACAGGTACAGAGCTGGTAAGCACAGCTAATCGATGTAGAATGATTATGCGCGTTCGCCTGTTGAATCCAGAGGTCTGAACTCGGTCTGTTAGCCGAGCTAGGTCCGCAAACCTATTCGTATTATTCGAGTCATCTTGACAGGAACTCTCGTTTTTCTGTACTTAACTCGAGCTGTAGGACAGCTACAGAGATGATATTTACAGAAACCGATTCATAATCATCAGTTGCGTTTTTCTGTCGATTCCAGAGCTCTGAACTCGGTCTGCTGCCCGATCTAGAATCGCGAAATTATTCGTATTGGTCGAGTCATCTTGAGAAGTGCTCTCGGTTTTCTTCACTCAACTCGCGCTGAGGGGGGCTACAGTGTTTGTTCTTTCAGGAATCGATTTGGGAGATCAGGCGCGTCTGCCTGGCGAATCTAGAGCTCGGAACTCGGTCTGCTGCCCGAACTAGCTTCGCGAAACTATTACATTGTTCGAGTCATCCTGAGAGGTGCTGTCGGGTTTCTGCACTTAACTCGGGCTGTAGGGGGGCTTTAGGGCTGGTAATGACAGGAGTGGATTCGCAGACATCAGACGCGTCCGCCTGTCGCATTCAGAGGTCAAAAAATATTCACTATGAGTCGGAATGTTGGTAGGTGCTGTCGGTTTTCTCAACTTAAGTCGAGCTAGGAAGCTCTACGAGTTCCCCGGCGGTAACCAAGGTTGACGGTTTACCGCCGGCGCCCAGTCGGAGAGCTTCCCTTAGCAAGTTATTGCTGGACGCTTAAGAGTACCTCGTAGAGCTCTTCGGCATCGATGAGCTAGAGGAATTCCGGCGCGGGGTAGAGCTAGTTGGCCCACCCGGCCGAGGCGGACAATGTGGCAACTTTTGGGTAGTTTTGTAAATATTTGAAAGATATTTGACAATTTATTTTGAGAAACCAGAAATTTCGCACCTGTTGTGGGTTTGCCGCGTCTGCCAGTAAAATTTTCAGGTCTGTAGGTGCAGTATTACTATCAAAAGACTTGGGGGAACCGACGTTGAGTAAAAGCAGAAAGCGTGTTTTCGAGTTTTTTCTTTCTCGCTCCAGAAGCTTTCTCTCCGTGTTCCGACAATCGCCGCGCAAGAAAAGAGCTCTACGGGGTTCCCGGCGGTAGCCAGGTTGACGGTTTACCGCCGGTTCCAGTACCTTGTAGAGCTCTTGAGCAAAGAGCTAAGAGGAATTCCGGCGCAGAGTAGAGCTAGTTGGCCGGCCCGACCAAAAGAGAGAATGTGGTAACCTGGGTTAGTTTTTTAGTTGTCTGCAAAATTTTGAAGTTCGTTTTCAGAAGTGAGATTCTCATTCCCTGTAGTTTGATATGGCGCGTTCGATGGTTAAAGTTTCATAGCTCTAGGTGCAGTATTACTATCGAAACACTTGGAGGAACCGACTTAGTATTAACGTGAAAAAATGCGCTTCCCTGCGTAATCTGATGAGATTTCCGTTGAACGAGAGAGTTATGTCGCGTTTGCCAGTCGAATTCTCAGATCTGTTAGATGCAGTATTACTATGAAACTTTGAGGAACTGATTTGATGGGAACCAAAAAATCGTATTTGTTCGAATTTTCTGGCTCTCGCTCCAGAAGCTTCCTTCATGTGTTACGAGGAGCGCTGTGCAAGAGAAGAGCTCTACGAGGTGCCCGGCGGTAACCTGGTTGACGGTGCACCGCCGGTTCCAAGTTCCGGTTCCGGTGCGCTGGAGAGCTAGTACCTTGTAGAGCTCTTCGGCAAAGAGCTAAATGGAATTCGGGCGCAGGGTGAAGCTAGTTGGCCGGCCCGACGAAAAGAGAGAATGTGGTAACCTGGGATCGGTGTTTTTCACTTTATGGAAAATTTTGAAGTTTGTTTTTAGAAGTGAGATGTTTATCCCCTGTAGTCAGCTATGGCGCACATGCTGGTAAATTTTCTATGGCTCTAGGTCCAGTATTACTATCAAAACACTTGGAGGAACCCACTGCTATGAAAACCGAAAAATCGTAATTTTTCGATTCTTTCGGATCTTGCTTGAGAAGCTTCCTTCACGTGTTCGGAGAAGCGCTGTGTAAGAAGAGAGCTCTACGAGGTGCCCGGCGGTTCAGTTGGTTGACGGTTTACCGCCGGTTCCCAGTTGGCAAGAAAATTCTCGACGAACCTTTTGGTGACTTTTGGTCGGTTGAAAATTTTGTTCTCGAAATTGAACAATTCGTTTGAGCTCTAATATTTTTTCCCGTGATATTTGATCTTATTCCCGCTCACCATCTCGATCTCAGCTCGATCGGGTATCTTGTACTGCCAAGAAGCAATCCGGCGGGATCGGCCGTTTCGAGTCATCTTGATACGCGCTGTCGGTTTTATCAAGATAACTCGAGCTTCAGGACAGCTACAGAGCTGGTAAGCACAGCTGATCGATTCAGAATGATTAGGCGTGTTCGCCTGTTGAATTCAGAGGTCTGAACTCGGTCTGCTAGCCGAGCTAGGTCCGTAAACCTATTCGTATTATTCGAGTCATCGTAGCAGACGCTCTCGGTTTTCTGTACTTAACTCGAGCTGTAGGGCAGCTGCAGAGCTGATAGTCACAGAAATCGATTGGGAATCATCAGGCGCGTTCGTCTGTTCAACCGAGAGCTCTGAACTCGCCTGCTGCCCGTCCTAGGTCTGCGAACCTATTCGTATTGTTCGAGTCATCTTGATAAGTGCTCTCGGTTTGCTGCACTTAACTCCTGCTGGGGGAGGGCTACAGTGCTGCTGGTCACAGAAATCGATCTGGAGACATCAGGCGCGTCCGTCTGTCGAACCGAGAGCTCGGAACTCGGTCTGCTGCTCGAACTAGCTCCGCGAAACTATTGTATTATTCAAGTCATCCTGAGCTGCTGTCGGTTTCTGCACTTAACTCGGGCTGTAGGGGGGCTGCAGGGCTGGTAATCACAGGAGTCGATTCACAGACATCAGACGCGTCCGCCTGTCGCATTCAGAGGTCTGAACTCGGTTGGACACTCGAGCTGGGTTCCAAACTATTCGTTTTTTTGCCAGAGTTATCTTGGGAGGTCTGGCTTGGGCTGAAATTCCCTGGAATTTTTTACGCATTATATACTGTCAGGAAGCTCTACGAGTCCCCCGGCGGTAACAAAGGTTGACGGTTTACCGCCGGCGCCCAGTTCTCTTTGCTCTCCGGGTTTTGGATTGCCACATGGCCGCTACCAAGTGCTTCACGAGAGCGCCTGCGGGCCTGCCAGGAAAGCTTTCCCGCGTGTATTCTCTTTGCTCTCCTCTGCTCTCGGGGTTCTGGACGCTATCAAGTTCCCGGAGAGCTCGCTGAGAGCTAAAGGGTTTAAGATTAGAAGCCGGATGGTGGTGGTGCGATCCCCGCAGCAACTCGCCCGGCCCGGCAGCGGGTCCGCAGCAATTCAGGATCGCTTCAGAAAGGTACCTCGTAGAGCTCTTCGTTATCGATGAGCTAGAGAAATTCCAGCGCGAAATGGAGCTAATTGGTCGAGCCGGCCAGAAAGGACAAAGTTTTAACTTTTGGTTGGTTTTGCCATTATTTGAAAGATATTTGACAATTCATTTTGAGAAAGCAGATTTTTACTCCGAGCATTAGTATCTAACTTTATTCTGCGAGCAGCTCAGCTCTTTCGAGATTCTTTTACTATCCAAACATTTGGAGGAACCGACACGTTGACACCGAGAAATGCGAATATGAGTTTGTACCTCGTAGAGCTCTTCGGCATGGATGAGCTGGAGGAATTCCGGCGCGGGGTGGAGCTAGTTGGTCGACCCGGCGAGAAAGGACAAAGTGACAACTTTTGGGTGGTTTTGGATTTTTTTGAAGATATTTGACAATTCATTTTGAGAAAGCAGATTTTTCGCACCTGTAAACGACTATGACGGCCTCTCTGTCTGAGTATGAGCTCTTTAGGCGCATTTTTACTATCAAAACACTTGGAGGAACCATCTTCATGTCGACACGAAAAACAATATTTTTTTCCTTTTTTCGAGAATTCATTCCAGAAGCTCTCTCTTCCGACTCTGAGCACTCTTACGCATGGAAGGAGCTCTATGAGGTTCCCGGCGGTGACTAGGTTGACGGTTCACCGCTGGCGCCAGTTCTAGAAATACTCTTAAGGAGCGGTCTGCGAGCATTCTTACGCGTGCAAGGAGCTCTACGAGGTTCCCGGCGGTGACCAGGTTGACGGTTCACCACCGGCGCCAGTTTGACAAAGCTCTGCCCCAGGAGGGTTTGACAGAGCATTGCAGGAAGGCACGCGTCCAGGTGTGCCGGCACGCGTGCAGACACGCATGGGGACGCCTGGCAGTGCCTTCGAAGCGTTTCAAGGTGCCCCAGGGATCTCCTTAGGAAAGATTTCTTGTCCCAAGGGCCTCCTCGCTCTCCGGGTTTTGGACGCTTCCGGACGTTGCCAAGTGGACGCTACCAAGTGCCCGTCGAGCTCTGCTTCGCGTGTGTTCCAGCGGCTTTCCGCGTGTTTAGGTACCTCGTAGAGCTTGCCTTAGCAAGTTATTGCTGGAAGCTTAAGAGTGGGGCGCTGGAGAGCTCGTTGGCAACAAAAAATTCGACAGACCTTTTGGTCCCGGTTAAAAATGTCGCGTCAGATTTTTTTCCCGTGATATTTGTTCTTACTCCCGCCCGCTATCCTGATCTCAGCTCGATCGGGTACCTTTTATTGTCAAAAAGCACTGCGGCGGGATCGGCCGTTTCGAGTCATCTTGACACGCGCTCTCAGCATAATTGACTTAAATCGAGCTCTAGGACAGCTACAGAGCTGGTAAGCACAGCTAATCGATCCAGAATGATCAGGCGCGTTCGCCTGTTGCATCGAGAGGTATGGAGTCGGTATGAAAGTCGAGCTAGGTCTGCACACTTACTCGTATTATTCGAGTGATCCACACAGGTACTCTCGGTTTTCCGTAACTCATAGAGCTTCCCTTAGCAAGTTATTGCTGGAAGCTTAAGAGTAATTCCGGGGCGCTGGAGAGCTAGTTGGCAAGAAAAATCTCGACGGACCTTCTGGTGATTTTTAGTCGGTTGAAAATTTTTTTCTCGAAATTCCACCATTCGTTAGAGCTCTAGTATTTTTCCCCATGATATTCGATCTTATTCCCGCTCGCCATCTTGATCTCAGCTCGATCGGGTACCTTTTACTGCCAAAAGGCACTCCGGCGGGATCGCCCGTTTCGGGTCATCTTGTCACGCGGTGACGGTTTTCTCAAGATAACTCGAGCTTCAGGACAGCTACAGAGCTGGTAAGCACAGCTGATCGATTCATAATGATCAGGCGCGTTCGCCTGTTGAACCCAGAGGTCTGAACTCGGTCTGCTAGCCGAGCTAGGTCCGCAAACCTATTCGTATTATTCGAGTCATCTTGACAGACGCTCTCGGTTTTCTGTACTTCTCGAGCTATAGGACAACTACAGAGCTGATATTTGCAGAAATCGATTTAGAATCATCAGTCGCATTTGTCTGTCGAATCCAGAGCTCTGAACTCTGTCTGCTGCCCGATCTAGAATTGCGAAACTATTCGAATTGTTCGAGTCATCTTGAGAGATGCTGTCGGCTCTCTGCACTTAACTCGGGCTGTAGGGCGGCTGCATGGCTGGTAATCACTGGAATCGACTCGGAGACATCAGGCGCGTCCGCTTTTCGACTCCAGAGCTCCGAACTCTGTCTGCTGTCCGAACTAGGTCCGCGAAACTATTCGTATTGTTCGAATCATCCTGAGAGGTGCTGTCGGTTTCCTGCACTTAACTCGGGCTGTAGGGGGGCTGCAGGGCTGGTAATCACAGGAATCGATTCAGAGACATCAGACGCGTCCGTATGTCGCATGCAGAGGTCTGAACTCGGTCTGATACTCGAGCTAGCTTTGCGAAACTATTTGTATTGTTCGAGTGATCTTGAGAGGTGCTGTCGATTTTCGCACGTAACTGTGGCTGTAGGAGAGCTACGGAGCTCGTGCGCACAGAAAACAATCCAAAAGCATGAGAGGCGTTCGGCTGTTGCATCGAGAGGTCTGAAATCGCTTAGGCTGAAACACTATTCTCTGCAATTTGTTTCGACATGATATATAGTCAGGAAGCTCTACGAGTCCCCCGGCGGTAAGAAAGGTTGACGGTTTACCGCCGGCGCCCAGTCTTGATACGCGCTCTCGGTATTTTGTGCTTAACTCGAGCTGTAGGGCAGCTAAAGAGCTGGTAAGCACACCTATTCCATTCAGAATCATCAGGCGCGTTCGTCTGTTGAATCCAGAGGTCTGAACTCGGTCTGCTAGCCGAGCTAGGTCCGCAATTCGAGTCATCTTGACAGACACTCGCGGTTTTCTGTACTGAACTCGAGCTATATAACAGCTACAGAGCTGACGCTTACAGAAACTGATTCAGAATGGTCAGTCGCGTTCGTCTGTTGAATGGAGAGCTCTCAACTCGGTCTGCTGCCCGATCTAGAATCGCAAAACTATTCGTATTGTTCGAGTCAGCTTGAGAGGTGTGGTCGGGTCTCTGTACTCAACTCGGGCTGCAGGGGAGCTGCAGTGCTGGCAGTCACAGGGATCGATTTCAAGACATCAGGCGCGTCCGCCTGTCGAATCCAGAGCTCGGAACTCAGTCTGCTGCCCGAACTAGGTCCGCGAAACTATTCGTATTGTTCGAGTCATCCTGAGAGGTGCTGTTGGTTTTCTACACTCAACTAGGGCTGCAGAGGGGCTGCAGGGCTGGTAATCACAGGAATCGATTCGGAGACATCAGACGCGCCCATCTGTCGCATTGACCTCTGCAATCACTCGAGCTAGGTTTGCCAAACTGTTCGTATTGTTCGATTCATCTTGAGAGGTGCTCTCGATTTACGCACGTTACTCGGGCTGAAGGAGGGCTACAGAGCTCGTACATCCAAATGCATCGGGGGCGTTCGGCTGTTGCATCGAGAGGTCTGAAATCGCTTGGGCTGAACAAATATTCGTTCTCAGCATTTTTTCTCCACATTATATATTGTCAGGAAGCTCTACGAGTCCCCCGGCAGTAAGAAAGGTTGACGGGTTACCGCGGGCGCCCAGTTGGCCGACCCGGCCAGAAAGGACAAAGTGGTAACGTTTCCCTGGTTTTGCGAATCTTTCAAAGATATTTGACCATTTATTTTGAGAAAGCAGATTTTTCGCACCGGTAGTGGGTTATGGCGCGTCCGCCAGTAAAATTTTCAGGCCCATAGGTGCAGTATTACTATTGAAACACTTGGAGCAACCATCTTCGGATAAAATATAAAAACGTGATTTTTCAACGGGTTTTGCTTCAGACGCTCCCTTGATGTGTACCAATGAGCGCTGTGCGAGAAAAGAGCTGTACGAGGGCCCCGGCGGTAACCTGGTTGACGGTTTACCGCCGGTTCCCAGTTTCGAAAAGGAACGCGATCATACCATCCGCGGCCTGGCTCAGCCGATTTGCCAGCTCTAACAATTCGTTTGCGCTGATAATTGCGCAGAGCGAAGCTTTACATTACAGAAGTTGCCTTTCGAATTCTCAGCTCATTCCGTCGACAAATTCTTTTGAGCGAAGCCAGGAACCTGACCTCAGATTGACATTGAAAATTGGAAGTTGAAGATTTGAAGGAAAATTGACTGCGAGTTTTCTGGGTTCCCGGCGGTAACCAGTGGGCTCAGGACTGTGCGTTTGCTGTGAAACGCCTGAACCCAACACCCGCACATATTCCTCCAGGTACTTTTGATTCTTCAGGCAAGCCTGGCCCCAACGTCTTTGCTGCGTGTGAGCCACCGCCGGCCAAGAGACAACGTCAGGATGAACCCATGTATGAGCTACCAAGTATGGTGTGCTCGGCATCAATGGGAAGTCATTCTGACGTGTGGGAGACGATGCATGCTGTTGATTCCTTTGAGCTCCCTGGTTCTCAGACACAATTACCCGCGCATCGGCGCAATCTGATTTCCCAGATGCATAAGCGTGCAAAGACGTCCCATCCATCTCAGGATTCTCTGTCGCAAAAGCGTTCCTCTGTTGAGTTGCCGTCGCAGGGAATCGCTGCAAACAAGCGGCGACGGGTGGCTCCACCTCATCATCGTAGCACATGGGACTCGCATATGCAGGCTAGAGAATGTATTTTTGCATGGTCGGGGGAGTGGACTGACAGACGGCAGGCCTTCATTGCATCACTGCCTTGGAAAGATCGCCCATTAATGACACGTCGGCATGAGGGGGGGAGACCACTGGCGTTGAGAAACTTCCATTACATTTTCGAGTTGGTATCAGGGAAGGATTGGTATCATGCGTTATCCTTTTCACGTCAGGGATGGAAAGAATTTCTGAAGCGGGCACTGGATGTTACCAACATGGAGGAGGCGTGGGGGTACTGTTATTTCAAACATGCACAACCTGCGGGATATGCTAGGGAGGAGGAGGAGAGGGAGAAGACGGAGGAGCAGCAAAGGAAGGAGGACGAGAAGATGGAGAAACGACTTGCGTACATTAATGAACATGCATCGGAGTGGAATGCGGAGCCTCGGGACTCGATACCGATGGAATTGATTGGGACTCCTCCACAGGGGTGAATTGGATTAACGGTCTCTGGGCAACATCCAATATTATCTACAAGCACATTCTTGGCGACATTCAAAACAGGCTGGAGCATATCTCTGTGTTGTATGGTATGAGGCCTCCGAGTTGGGGCCACAATATGTTCAAGTGGATCTATCGAGAAGGCAACGAAAGAGCTGACAGGCTGACATGGTTGGCCAGAACCAAAAATAGTTACGTTACGTTCCATACCTCGCTTATTGAACATGCGAGTAAAACAAAACTAGACGGCCTCCGTGGATTCTTCGACGGAGGTCGCTCTGTGGAGGGATGTGCTGCAGGATGGTGTATAGATTTGTGTGTACGCGGGACGTGGCAGTTGGTGGCGGAGGAAGCTTTCTCGCTTGATGCCTCTGCTTCTGTCATGTTTTGTGAGATGATTGCAGCACAACGGCTCTGTATGGCCGTGGAGCACATTTTGGGTAGCATCTTTCATCCAAGCAGCTGACTCGCTCTCCAACACCTTTACAATTTCACATGTTGTACTGCATCCTTTTCCTTGTTACTGCATCCTATTCCGTTGCCTATGCCTCAGTGGCTCGGCAGTGTGATGATAAGAGATGCCCTCTCTAGCTACCCTGTGCTCCGTTTGGGAGTCTTAGGGCTCAGCTGTCACAGCTGTCCGCGCCCTGACTCAAACTCAAAAAACCAGGTTCACGGTTCACCGCCGGCGCCAGTACTATCAGAAGACTTGCAGAAACCGACTTTGGATGAAAACCGAAAAATAGTGTTTTTTCGAGTTTTTCTGCTCTCACTTCAGAAGCTTCCTTCATGTGTTCCGAGGAGCTCTGTGCAAGAGCTCTAATATGAACTCCTCTCTCACAGCAGCTCAGCTCTCCCGATGTATTTTCTTATGAGTTCACTTCCGGGAACTGGCGAATGTGAACATCGAAAAATCAAAGTTACAGATTTTCGTACATTTTTTTTTTACTCTACTTCGATTCTCTGCACTCTTAGCAGTGTGAGGAGCTCTAGAATAGAAGGTTCCCGGCGGTGACTAGGTTGACGGTTCACCGCCGGCGCCAGTTGAGAATTCGTTTCGGGAACCATTATACCTTGTAGAGCTCTTCTGCATCGATGAGCTAGAGGAATACCTTAGAGCTCTTCAGCAAGAGCTAAGAGGAATTCGGGCGCAGGGTGGAGTAGTTGGCGGGCTCGACCAAAAGAGAGGATGTGGTAACCTGGGGTCGTTATTTCCCACTTTGTGCAACATTTTGAAATTCGTGTTGAGAACCGGTATTTTCTCACGTGCAGTAGGTTATACTGCGTCTGCCAGTTAAATTTTCCGTAGCTGCAGTATTACTATCAAAGACTTGAGGAACCGTCGGCGGGTTTCAGTCATCTCGACACACGTTGACGGTTTTATATCTCGTGGAGCTCTTCGTCATCGATGAGCTAGCACTCTTACCAGTGTGAGGAGCTCTACGAGAATCCCGGCGGTGACTGGGTTGAGGGTTCACCCCCGGCGCCAGTTCTGGCGCGGGATGGAGCTAGTGACCCGACCAGAAGAGTCATCTTGACACGCGTTGACGGTTTTCTGTACTCAACTCGAAATTTAGGACAGCTACAGAGCTGATCCTTACAGAAACCGATTCATCATCATCAGACGCGCTCGTCTGTTGCATCCAGAGGCCTGACCTCGGGCTACCCGAGCTAGGGCCGTCCAACAATTTCTGTTATTCGAGTCGTCTTGACCAGTGATGTCGGCTTTCTGTACTGAACTCAAGTTCCAAAGGAGCTACAGAACTGATACGCACATAAACCAATTGAATATCACCAGATGCGTGCGTCTCTTGCATCGGGAGGCCTGAACTCGTTCTGCTACTCGAGCTAGGTCCACAACACAATTCGTATTTCTTAAGTTCTCTTTAGAGGTGCTGTCGGTATTCTGCACTTAACTCAAGCTGTAGCACAGATACAGAGCTGGTACGCACAGAAACCAAATCAGAATCATCAAGGGCGTTTGGATGAAGCACCTAGAGCTCTGGACAGAGTTTGCTTCTCGAGCTCAGTGCGCACAACTATTTGTATCCGACTGATTTTTTAGAGTTGTTTGCCCCTCGCTTCAGCTTGCTTCACGTGTTCTGCGGAGCTGGGCAAGAAAAGAGCTCTACGAGCTCCCCGGCGGTCACCAGGTTGACGGTTTACCGCCGGCGCCCAGTTGCTGGAAGCTTAAGAGTAATTCCGGGGCGCTGGAGAGCTAGTTGGCAAGAGAAATCTCGACGGACCTTTTGCTGACTTTTGGTCGGTTGAAAATTATGTTCTCGAAATTCAACCATTCGTTGGAGCTCTAGTATTTTTTCCCGTCATATTCTTTTTCCCGCTCGCCATCTTGATCTCAGCTCGATCGGGTACCTTTTATTGCCAAAAAGCGTCCAGGCGGGATCGACCGTTTCGAGTCATCTTGATACGCGCTGTCGGTATATCGGACTTAACTCGAGATACAGGACAGCTACAGAGCTGGTAAGCACACCTTATCGATTCAGAATGATCAGGCGCGTTCGTCTGTAGTATCGAGAGGTCTGAACTCGGTCTGCTAGCCGAGCTAGGTCCGCAAACCTATTCGTATTATTCGAGTCATCTTGACAGACGCTCTCGGTTTTCTGTACTTTACTCGAGCTATTTGAAAGCTACAGAGCTGATGCTCACAGAAACGGATTCATAATCATCAGTCGCGTTCGTCTCTTGAATCCAGAGCTCTGAACCGGGTCTGCTGCCCGATCCAGAATCGCGAAACTATTCGTATTGTTCGAGTCATCTTGAGAGGTGCTGTCGGTTTTTTGCACTTAACTCGGGCTGTAGGGGGGATACAGTGCTGGTAGTCACAGGAATCGATTTGGAGACATCAGGCGCGTCCGCCTGTCGAATCCAGAGCTCGGAGCTCAGTCTGATGCCCGAACTAGGTCCGCGAAACTATTCGTATTGTTCGAGTCATCCTGAGAGGTGCTGTCGGTTTTCTGCACTTAACCCGGGCTGTGGGGAGGCTGCAGGGCCGTAATCACAGGAATCGATTCGGAGACATCAGACGAGTCCGCCTGTCACAATCCAGAGCATCGGGGGCGTTCGGCTGTTGCATCGAGAGGTCTGACATCGCTTGGGCTGAAAAACTATTCGTTTTCTGCAATTTTCTCGACATTATGTATTGTCAGGAAGCTCTACGAGTCCCCCGGCGGTAAGAAAGGTTGACGGTTTACCGCCGGCTCCCAGTGGTCGACCGGACCAGAAAGGACAAAGTGGTGACTGTGGGTCGGTTTTGTTCAGATTTCAAAGACATTTGACAATTCATTTTAAGAAAGCAGATTTTTACGCCGAGCATTGGCATATAAACCTTGTTCCCTGAGCAGCTCAGCTCTGTAGAGCCAGTTTCAGTATTAGTTGACTTTCCGGAACCGACTTGATCTTCACTCTGATCTCAAGTTGACGTTGTTCTAGAAAGGCTCCAAGAAGCTCTCCGCTTCGATCTTGAGCTTTCTTACGGATGCAAGGAGCTCTACGAGGTTCCCGGCGGTGACCAGGTTAACGGTTCACCGCCGGCGCCAGTTTTGGACGCTACGAAGTTATTCATTTTCAGGAACCAGATTTTTCGCACCTGTACACAACTATGAGGGCCTCTGCGTCTTCATATGAGCTCTCTAGGCGCACTTTTACTATCCAAACACTTGGGGGTTTCTTCGGCGGCGTCGGAACACAGGAAGAAAGCTTCTGGAGCGAGAAACAAAACAATTCGAAATCATGTTTTTTTTTCCTGTTTGTATTTAACGTCGGTTCCGTTAAGTGTTTTGATAGTAATACTGCACCTACGGACCTGAGAATTTGACAAGCAACCTCGAAATAACCCACTGCAGGTGCGGAAAAATTGGTTTCTCCAAATTAATGGCCATGGTCAAATATTTTTCAAATCTTAGCAAAACGACCCAAAACTTGCCACATTGTCCTTTCTGGTCGGGTCGACCAACTGGCGCCGCGCTGAACCGTCATTCTGGTAACCGCCGGGAACCTCCTGGAGCTCCTTTCACGCATACGAGTGCTGAGAATCGAAAGAGAAATCGAAAGATAGAGCTTCTGAGAAATCATTTCTCGGAGAAATCAAAATGATTTTGATGTCGACATGCAGTTTCTCTACGAGGTTCCCAGCGGTAAGCTGGTTAACGGTTTACCGCCTGGTTCCAACTCGATGGTTCGATGAGCTGGGGGAATTCTGGCGCGGGGTGGAGCCAGTTGGTCGACCCAGAAAAGAAGATGTGATAACTTTGGGTCGGTTTGCTAAGATTTGAAAGATATTTCAGAATCCATTCAAGAAAGCAGGTTTTTCGCACCCGCAGACGACTATGAGAGCCTCTTTGTCTTAATATGAGCTCTGTAGGCACACTTTTACTATCAAAGCACTTGGCGGAACCAACTTGACGTCGACATGAAAAACTATGAAGTTTCATTTTTTCGAGAAATGCTTCCAGAAGCTCTCTATTTCGATTCTGAGAAATCTTACGCGTGCGAGGAGCTCTACGAGGTTTCCGGCGGTGACCAGGTTGAGAAAGCAGATTTTTACGCCGAGCATTGGCATATAAACTTTGTTTTCTGAGCAGCTCAGCTCGCTGGAGCCAGTTTTACCATTGGAAAATTAGAAACAACTGACATAAAGCTGACATCAAAAAATCCTAATTTGACGTTTTTTTGTAGAAATACTCCGAGAAGCTCCCGGCTCCGATTCTCTCACGCATGCAAGCAGCTCTACGAGGTTCCCGGCGGTAACCAGGTTGAAAGTTGGTGGCGGAGGAAGCTGTCTCGCTTGATGCCTCTGCTTCTGTCATGTTTTGTGAGATGATTGCAGCACAACGGCTCTGTATGGCCGTGGAGCACATTTTGGGTAGCATCTTTCATCCAAGCAGCTGACTCACTTCATCTTGCTTGGAGCTCTCCAACACCTTTACATTTTCACATGTTGTATTGCATCCTTTTCCTTGTTCCTGCATCCTATTCCGTTGCCTATGCCTCAGTGGCTCGGCAGTGTGATGATAAGAGTTGCCCTCTCCAGCTACCCTGTGCTCCGTTTGGGAGTCTTAGGGCTCAGCTGTCACAGCTGTCCGCGCCCTGACTCAAACTCAAAAACCAGGTTGACGGTTCACCGCCGGCGCCAGTTTCGCGGACCTAGCTCGGACAGCAAACGTAGTTCAGACCTCTAGATGCAACAGATCAACGCGCCTGATTCTGGATGTTTTTCCGTTAATATATCAGCTCTGTAGCTGCTCGGCTAGCAGACCGAGTTCAGACCTCTGGATGCAACAGACGAACGCGCCTGATCATTCTGAATCGATCAGGTGTGCTTACCAGCTGTGTAGCTCCTAAAGCTCCAGTTATGTTCAGAAAACCGTCATCGCGTGTCAAGAGAATTCGAAACGGCCGATCCCGCCGGGATGCTTATTGGCAGATAAAGGTGCAAGCGGAACAAAGATCGAATATGACGGGAAAAATATTAGAGCTCAAACAAATTGAGGAATTCTCAGAACAAAATTTTCAACCGACCAACAGTCCCCAAAAGGTCCGTCGAGATTTTTCGTGCCAACTAGCTCTCCAGCGCTCCGGAACTGGGAGCGGGCGGTAAACCGTCAACCAGGTTACCGCCGGGAGCCTCGTAGAGCTCTTGTCTGCACGAGGCCGCTTGGAACATGGGGGAAACTTTCTTACGCGTGAGCTCAAAAGCTTTAAAAATTAAGTTTTTCAGCTTTCACCAAAAGTCGGTTGATTCAAGTGCGGAACCGAAAGCACCTCTCAGATCACTCGTATAATGCGAATAGTTTCGCGGATCTAGCTCGAGTAGCAGACCGAGTTCAGACCTCTCGATGGAACAAAGAAACGCGCCTGATGATTCTGAATCGTTTCTGTAAATAGCAGCTCTGTACCTCACCTAAATCTTGAAATACAGAAAACCGTCAACGCGTGTCAAGATGCTCGAAACGGCCGACGGTTCCCTCAAGTCTTTTGATCGTAATATTGCAGCTACGGACCTGAGAATTTCACTGGCAGACGCGGCGCAACCCACTTCAGGTGCGAAGAAAAACGGTTCCCAAAACGAACATTAAACTTTCGCACAAAGATTGCAAAACCGACCTCTCTAGCTCTCAGAGAGCTCTCCAGGAAAAACCCGGAGAGCGAAAGACTCTCGGGGACGGGGAATCTTTTCTGGAGAGCTCCGGGGGGCTCCCCTAAAGCGCCCCGAAAGCGCTGCCAGGCGCGCCCCCATGCCTGCCTGCACGCGTGCATGCACGCGTGGACGCGCGCGGGAAGCGCCCCCGAACCCGCTGTCGGCACGGGCGAGCTGCTGCGGTGGACGTGGACCGCCGTGGAAGAGCTCCTGGCAGGCACCACCACCGTCCAGCTTCGAATCTAAAACCCTCTAGCTTTCAGAGGGCTCTCCGGGAACTGGGCGCCGGCGGTAAGCCGTCAATCTTTCTTACCGCCGGGAGACTCGTAGAGCTTCCTTGTCATATATTAGATCCAAAGAATTGGCAGAGAACGAATAGATTTTCAGCCTCCGCTGATAGCAGACTCGAACACAAGACTGACTTCAGAGCTCTAGATGCAACAGACGCACGCACCTGATGATGCTGAATTGATTGATGTGCGTACAATCTCTGTGGCTCTCCACAGCTCGAGTTAAGTACAGAAAACCAGCAGCACCTGTCAAGATGACTCGAATAATACGAATCGTTTTGCGGCCCTAGCACGAGTAGCAGACCGAGTTCAGACCTCAGGTGCAACAGATGAACGCGCCTGATGATTTCGAATGGGGTTCTGTAAGTATCAGTTATGTAGGAGTCCTACAAGTCGAATTTAGTCCAGAAAACCGACAGCACCTGTCAAGATCCCCCGAATAATACGACTAGTTTCGCGGACCTGGCTCGAGTAGCAGACCGAGATCAGACCTCTAGATGCAATGGATGAACGCGCCTGGTGATTTTCGATGGGTTTCTGTAAGTATCAGTTCTGTAGCTGTCCTGCAGCTCGAGTTAAGTGTCTCGTAGAGTTTCCCTCAGCTAGTTGCTGGAAGCTTACGAGTAATTCCGGGGCGCCGGAGAGCTAGTTGGCAAGACAAATCTCGACGGACCTTTTGGGGATTTTTGGTCGGTTGAAAATTTTGTTTTCGGAATTCCTCAATTCGTTTGAGCTCTATTTTTTGCCCGTGATATTCGATCTTATTATTCCCGCTCGCCGTCTTAATCTCAGCTCGATCGGGTACCTTTTACTGCCAGACAGCATCCCGGCGGGATCGGCCGTTTCGGGTCATCTCCACAGGCGTTGTCGGTTTTTTGTACTTAACTCAAGTTGTACGACAGCTACAGAGCTGATACTTACCGAAACCGATTCAGAATCATGAAGCGCGTTTATCTGTTGCATCTAGAGGTCTGAACTCGGTCTGCTGCTCGAGCTAGGTCCGCGAAACTATTTGTACTGTTCGAGTCATCTTGAGAGGTGCTGTCGGTTTTCTGTACTTA
The DNA here is from genome assembly GCA_963575745.1 of Prorocentrum cordatum. NCBI lineage: Eukaryota > Dinophyceae > Prorocentrales > Prorocentraceae > Prorocentrum > Prorocentrum cordatum. The sequence continues at coordinate 35,561 of CAUYUJ010003717.1, forward strand.
ACTCGGGCTCTAGGGTTGCTACAGGGCTGATAATCACAGAAATCGATTCGGAGACATCAGGCGCGTCCGCCTGTCGCATGCAGAGGTCTGTGAACTCGGTCTGCTACTCGAGCTAGGTTCGCGAAACTATTCGTATTGTTCGAGTCATCTTGAGAGGTGCTGTCGATTTTCTGCACTTAACTCGGGCTGTAGGGGGGCTACAGGGCTGATAATTACAGGACTCGATTCGGAGACATCAGGCGCGTCCGCCTGTCGCATTCAGAGGTCTTAACTCGGTCTGCTACTCGAGCTAGGTTCGCGAACCTTTTCGTACATCTTGAGAGGTGCTGTTGATTTTCGCAAGTAACTCGGGCTGTAAAAGAGCTACAGAGCTGATGCGTACAGAAACTGATTGGAAATCATTGTGCGCGTTCGTCTATTGCATCCAGAGGTCTGGACTGGGTTTGCCACTCGGGCTAGGTCCGCAAAACTATTTGTATTCTTCAAGTTTCCTTGACAGATCTTGTCCCTTCTCTGTATTGAACTCGGGCTGTGCGAGAGCTACGAGCTAGTGCGCACAGAAAACGATCCAGAAGTATCAGGGGCGTTCGGCTGTTGCATCAAGAGGTCTGGAATCGCACGGGCTGAACAACTTTTCGTTCTCTACCATTTTTGACATTATGTATGGTCAGGAAGCTCTACGATTCCCCCGGCGGTAGGAAAGGTTGACGGTTTACCGCCGGCGCCCAGTACAGAAAACCGAAGCGCCTCTCAAGATGACTCGAATAATACGAATAGCTTCGCGGACCTAGCTCTGATAGCAGACCGAGTTCAGACCTCTGTAGATGTCCTACAGCTCGAGTTAAGTAGACAAAACCGACAACGCCGGTCAACATAACTCAAAACAGCCGATCCCGCCCGTGCGCTTTTTGACAGTAAAAGGTACCCGATCGAGCTGAGATCAAGACGGCAAGCGGGAATAAGATCGAATATCATGGGAAAAAATATTAGAGCTCTAACGAATGGCTGAATTTCGAGAACAAAATTTTCAACCGACCAAAAGTCAGCAAAAGTTCCGTCGAGATTTTTCGTGCCAACTAGCTCTCCAGCGCGCCGGAATTACTGGGAGCCGGCGGTAAACCGTCAACCAGGTTACCGCCGAGAGCCTCGTAGAGCTTTTCTCTTGCACGGCGCTACTCGGAACACGTGGGGGAAGCTTTCTCACGCGTGAGCTGAAAACTCGAAAAATTAGTTTTTCGTTTTCACCCAAAGAGGGTTCCGCCAAGTGTTTTCAGAGTAATACTGCAGCTACAGACTTGAGAATTTCACTGGCAGACGCGGCAGAACCCACTACAGGTGCGAAACATACCGGTTTTCGAAACGAATGTTCAAATATCGCACAATGTTCGCCCAACAGGCCCAAAGTTCGCACATTTTCCGTCGGGGCCGGGTCGGCCAACTAGCTGCACCCCGCGCCCGAATTCCTCTAGCTCATCGATGCCGAAGAGCTCTACGAGGTACTGGGCGCCGGCGGTAAACCGTCAACCTGGTTACCGCCGGGGACCTCGTACAGCTCTTTTCTTGCCCAGCTCCTCGGAACACGTGAAGCAAGCTTAAGCGAGAGCCAAATTATCCCGGCAAAGCAACCTAACAGCGATGTGTAGGAGCATATCTGGAAGCATTCCCCTGAAGATTCAGATGATAATCCAGTTGTAGAATTCTGCTGTTCTCGCAGTCGTAGTCGCATTCGCGATGACAGTCGCAGTGGCACCGGCAGTCACAGTCACAGCCTCAGCCTCAGCCTGCCGCAGCCTCAGCCTCAGCCTGCCTCAGCCTCAGCCTGCCTCAGCCTCAGCCTCAGCCTGCTTCAGCCTCAGCCTCAGTCTGCCTTCAGCCTCGGCGTCAGCCTCAGCTGCCTCAGCCTCAGCCTGCATCAGCCTCAGCCTCAGCCTCAGCCTGCCTCAGCATCAGCCTGCCTCAGCCTCAGCCTCAGCCTGCCTCAGCCTCAGCCTCAGCCTGCTTCAGCCTCAGCCTCAGTCTGCCTTCAGCCTCGGCCTCAGCCTCAGCCTGCCTCAGCCTCAGCCTGCCTCAGCCTCAGCCTCAGCCTGCCTCAGCATTCAAAATGTGGCCCGGGAATGGAGTTCTGGGAACTCGAAGAACACGAAGTGGCCTACAGTTGGCTCCGGGCATTCAAAATGTGGCCCGGGAATGGAGTTCTGGGAACTCGAAGACACGAAGTGGCCTACAGTTGGCTCCGGGCATCAAAATGTGGCCCGGGAATGGAGTTCTGGGAACTCGAAGACCACGAAGTGGCCTACAGTTGGCTCCGGGCATCCAAAATGTGGCCCGGGAATGGAGTTCTGGGAACTCGAAGACACGAAGTGGCCTACAGTTGGCTCCGGGCATCCAAAATGTGGCCCGGGAATGGAGTTCTGGGAGGTCGAAGAGCACGAAGTGTGTGACTGTTGGCGAAAAGCGAGCCCGGCTCTGTTCCCGGTTCTCCAGAATGTGGCCCGGGAATGGAGTTCTGGGAGGTCGAAGAGCACGAAGTGTGTGACTGTTGGCGAAAAACGATTCCCGGTTCTCCTCCCCGGCACCCGCCCAGACCCCCCTGAGGAGTCATGATGCTCTCTTTTGACCCTATTAGAAACCTATCAGCAAACGCTGTTAGGTAAAAACTTTAATTATCCCGGCAAAGCAACCTAACAGCGATGTGTAGGAGCATATCTGGAAGCATTCCCTTGAAGATTCAGATGATAATCCAGTTGTAGAATTCTGCTGTTCTCGCAGTCGTAGTCGCATTCGCGATGACAGTCGCAGTGGCACCGGCAGTCACAGTCACAGTCACAGCCTCAGCCTCAGCCTGCCTCAGCCTGCCTCAGCCTCAGCCTCAGCCTGCCTCAGCCTCAGCCTGCCTCAGCCTCAGCCTCAGCCTGCTTCAGCCTCAGCCCCAGTCTGCCTTCAGCCTCGGTGTCAGCCTCAGGCTGCCTCAGCCTCAGCCTGCAGCCTCAGCCTCAGCCTCAGCCTCAGCCTCAGCCTCAGCCTCAGCCTCAGCCTCAGCCTGCCTCAGCCTCAGCCTCAGTCTGCCTTCAGCCTCGGCCTCAGCCTCAGCCTGCCTCAGCCTCAGCCTGCCTCAGCCTCAGCATCAGCCTGCCTCAGCATTCAAAATGTGGCCCGGGAATGGAGTTCTGGGAACTCGAAGAACACGAAGTGGCCTACAGTTGGCTCCGGGCATTCAAAATCATGCGCAGGAATGGAGTTCTGGGAACTCGAAGACCACGAAGTGGGAACTCGAAGACCACGAAGTGGCCTACAGTTGGCTCCGGGCATCCAAAATGTGGCCCGGGAATGGAGTTCTGGGAACTCGAAGACCACGAAGTGGCGTACAGTTGGCTCCGGGCATCCAAAATGTGGCCCAGGAATGGAGTTCTGGGAAGTCGAAGACCACGAAGTGGCTTACAGTTGGCTCCGGGCATCCAAAATGTAGCCCGGGAATGGAGTACTGGGAAGTCGAAGAGCACGAAGTGTGTGACTGTTGGCGAAAAGCGAGCCCGGCTCTGTTCCCGGTTCTCCAGAAGGTGGCCCGGGAATGCAGTTCTGGGAGGTCGAAGAGCACGAAGTGTGTGACTGTTGGCGAAAAACGATGCCCGGTTTTCCTCCCCGGCACCCGCCCAGACCCCTTTTAGGAGTCATGATGCTTTCTTTTGACCCTACTAGAAACCTATCAGCAAACGCTGTTAGGTAAAACATCGGTCGCATACAAATAGTTTTGCGAATTAGCTCGGGAACAGATTCTGTTCGGAGCTCTAGATGCTTCAGCCAAACGCCCTTGATGATTCTGTATCGGTTTCTGTGCGTACCAGCTCTGTAGCTGTGCTACAGCTAGAGTTAAGTGCAGAATACCGACAGCGCCTCTAAAGAGAACTTGAGAAATACGAATAGTGTTGTGAACCTAGCTCGAGTAGCAGAACGAGTTCAGGCCTCTCGATGCAACAGACGCACGCGCCTGGTGATACTGAATCAGTTTATGTGCGTACCAGCTCTGTAGCTCCTTTGAATCTTGAGTTGAGTACAGAAAACCGACATGACTGGTCAAGATGACTCGAAGAACACAAATAGTTTGACGGACCTAGCTCGAGTAGCAGACCGAGTTTAGGCCTCTGGATGCAACAGACGAACGCGCCTGATGATTCTGAATCGGTTTCTGTACCTATCAGCTCTGTAGCTCTCCAAAATCTCGAGTTAAGTACAGAAAACCGTGAACGCGTGTCAAGATGACTCGGAACGCAGTTGGTTCCAGCAAGTCTTTTGCTAGTAATATTGCAGCTACGGACCTGATAATCTAACTGGCAGACGCGGCATAACCCACTACACGTGAGAAAAATACCGGTTCTCAAAATCAATTGTCAAATATCTTTCAAATATTAGCAAAACCGACCCAAAGTTATCACATTGTCTCTTCTGGTCGGGTCGGCCAACTAGCTCCACCCCGCGCCGGAATTCCTCTAGCTCATCGATGCCGAAGAGCTCTACGAGGTACTCTTAAGCTTCCAGCAACTAGCTAAGGGAAGCTCTACGAGTTACTAGCTCCACCCTGCGCCCGAATGCCTCTTTGCTCATCTTGCCGAAGAGCGCTACGAGGTGCTAGCTCCACCCCGCGCCGGAATTCCTCTAGCTTATCGATAACGAAAAGCTTCACGAGGTATTACTCTTAAGCTCCCAGCAACTAGCTAAGGGAAGCTCTACGAGTTACTAGCTGCACCCCGCGCCGGAATTCATCTAGCTTATCGATGCCTCATCGATGCCGAGGAGCTCTGCGAGGTACTGGGCGCCGGCGGTAAACCGTCAACCTTTCTTTCTTTGCTTTGCGCGGAGCCACAGGCCTGAGTTCAGGCCCGCTCGAGTCACAGCCTAACGCAGAAGGGGGGCAACAGGCCAAGCGCCTGCAGGACCGCCACCACACCTTTGAGTAGGTGCTTTGCAGCAAGAAGTTCAGCCTGGGTCACTGTGCACGGGCGGGAGACAGAGGGCTTCAGAGGCGACATCGCACCACCAGTAGCCACTCGGGGAGGCGGAGCCGTCAAGATTATTAAGATGATTGAGATGAGAGGGAAGCGAGGGAGAATGTACATATCGAAACCCAGCCGCCGCCGCAACCCTCAGAGGAGCGGCCTCTGTCGAAGAAGCCTCACACCGAGCGCGCTCGAAGCATTTATTGTAAATAACTTGTCATCGATTGTCAAGTGGTCCTGGCCCCTCGGAGCCATCCAAGTCTGTTCATCAGCTCTCGTGTTCCCTTTCCAATAAATCCATTTCATCATCTCGCATCCCCGTGAGGGGGCCCGTGCTGCATCCGCGGGCGCGCGGGGCCATCGGTCGCGCAGCTGCGACAAGTGCTCCATCGTCGTGCCCATCTAGGCCGCAGGTGCTTTCTTCTTGTTGTGGTGGCAGTTGTTGGATCGGGCCCGACAGTGCAGTTCTTCTGCCATTCTTACACGACGAGTGTTCTTTCTTGCTTGTACTTTGACGTTCGCACATCGGCGACTGCAGAGGAGTATAACTTCCAGGCCAATCTTTCACGACGAGTGTTGAGGAGTATCACTCTCTTGCGTGTACTTTGACGTTTGCACCACGACGGGTGCAGAGGAGTGTAACTTTCGGGCCATTCTTTCACGGTACACTAAGCGTCAACGATCAGGGATGACGGCTGTGATGAGTACCCCGACTGGTGCACAGGTATGCCGATGGGAGGTGAGGAGGGAGAGGATGAGCGAGATGAGTTCGAGAGAGCGCTGGCGGCTCCCGCACATGGGAATGTCAGACACACTGTTAATCAATTGGAGGGTGGTGCTTCAGAGGATACTAAGAGGGCTCGTAGGGTCTCTGGGGCTCCTGCGGATCCCATGGCCTCCATTGCGGCCCTTCTGGACTCTAAGTTCTCTCAGCAGCAGCAGTTCTTCGACAGCTCACTTCAGGTTCGTCTCAAACCTCTGGAGGAGGCAGTGAAGCATAATCAGACCGATATTGTTGATATTAGGAAGGCTCAGACTGAACAACAACGACAGATTGATGAGCTCCAGCGGGCCATTCAGAATCGTCCAGGCTCCAATAGCTCCACAGGTGCCCCGAGTACCGTTGGTGCCCCAAGGGTGTCCTTCCAGACCTCACGGCCGCAAGACGTTGGACGGGTCCCTCGTCCGCCGTTCTCTCCGACGTACATCACTTTTCAGGGTTGGGCCAAAGGTGCTAATCGTGATATCTCGCAGCGTTCTGAGTTGTTGTTCAATGAGGCTGCGGCCCAGCGCTGTTTGGCATAGTTGTTTGAGAAGGCAGGCTGTCTCCAGCATATCGACGAGGTTCGCAGCAACAGTGAAAATACTAACAAGCCGTGTGGTCTCTATCGGATCAGGGTGCACTTCAAACCCACTGTGAGTCGGGATGTGATGTGGGAGTGCAGGAAGGTTTGGATCCAGTGTTTCCAGGGCGGTCGTATCTTTGCTCAGGACCAGGACGTCAGCGAATACAAACGTATTGTGCAGTGCCGTGTATCTATCCTCGTGGAGTGCTCCCCATGGAAGCAGCCTCATGTTGCTGCAGCGGGGAGGTTCAAGGCGTGCTTCTACAGACACAGCGGCTTGGTGGATGGATGTGTGCGTATCGAGTCGTACGGTCCACCGACGACGTTCGTCTGGGCGTATCCTAGCCTCCAGTACACAGACGGAGCGTGTGTTGCATCGTTCAGGACCGACCGTACGGATCAGTGGTTGTTGGATGAGACGGCACTCCTTCATATCGATTCCACATTCAAGCTCGCGGAGTTCAAGGCTGCCTTGTACTCCACCGAGTAGCGGGGCCCCGACGCCTGGCTCGACACCCAGGCGGTATCTATCGCCACATGGAACTGTCGGAAGTTGGGGAAGCTCTTCTGCCAGGAAGTTGTGCGTGACAATTTCCAGAATTCAACATTGGGGGTTGGGGTTGCATTACTCCAGGAGGCTCAGCATTTGACGGATCTTGGGGCGTCATGGCATGCCGAGCATTCTGTGTGTAGGCGTGCATGCGTACTGTATAACACTAGGTGGTGCAAGCAGCGTATCTTTTCAGATCGAGGCGACCGATGGTGTGCTGTGATATTTCGCAGTATGATCGCCATCAGCGTGTACCTTCCTCACAAATATGTGTTTGGAAAGAGCCGTGATGCTTTCTTCCAGGCCCTTTGCGAGTATCACCGTGTCCTGAGGGAGGTTGCGTTGACTATGCAGCGACTGAAATCACAATTTGGGATCAGGGACGCCGTCTTGGGAGTGGACGGGCAGGTGGAGGTGGAGGGTGAGGTCTTCTATGAGCAGTTGCCTGTGACGGGCCCGTTTGTGGATGGTACTTCTCTTGCTCCTCGCAAGGCCTCTGGAGGTTTCGAAAAGGACGCCCGCGAGTTCTCCCAGGCCTACTCTGAGGCCCTTACTACTACGATGGGTGTATTGGGTCTGTTTATGGCGAACACCTTCGACGGCCCACGCAGGCCCACGTGGCGGTCAACAAAGTATATCCCTGAGGCGCAACAGTATCAGCATGTGTATGACTATCTGTGTGTACCTAGACACTGGTATGGCGACCTACCCTCTGCTTCGGTCACTTGGGCGGTGCCCCGAGAGGCCATGGCTGAGGACACTTTGCAGCTAGAGACATGGTGGAGTGACCATGCGATTGTGTCGCTCGTACTTCCGCAGACTGCCAGGCCAGCGAGGGCTGCCAGGCACCGTCCTCGCAACAACACCCACTGGCGGTGTGATGAGGACTCTCTGCAGCAGCTGCGCAGTAATATTGACCGTGCACTGTGTGACGGACCGACAGAAATGACACCGGCTGAGATCGGCGCCCTCATCCTCCAGGAGGCCTCCAATTTTGGCCACACCCCCACTTATCAGGATACTCTCCCACGGGTCAGTAAGGACTACATCCAGGCACGTCTTCGGTGGACTGAGGTTCGCAGGAGGTGGAAGGCGGGGGATTGTTCGGAGGAGGAGATGAAGGCTGCCCGTCGTCAGAAGCAACGTGAGCGTCGAGCCCACAGGCGTCGCCTCACGGAGTACTCGTTTCGACCTGGTGCACAGTGCTGTACACATCTATACACTGCATGTGGATGGGGAGGATACGTGTGATGTTCGGAAGTGGGTGGAGGCTTTACGTGTACACGGTTTCACTCATTACAGTTGTGAGGAGGAGAGGAGTGCTACTCAAGGAATGCTGGAGGAGAGGAGGAGTCCTTTGCAGGATTTATCGGGTGGCCCCCACGGCTGCCTCGGACGGGAGGCTATCTCAATGGGGATCCTCATGAGAGCCCGTGCGAAGCTCAAAGTGGGACGTGCGGTGGGTAAGGATGGGATCAGTGCCAGTATGCTCCGATGTGTGCCCTGGTCCGCTCTCTGCTCCATCTTGAAGGCCTTTCGAAAGCTGTTCAGCCGCGAGTCCGATACTCCCTCGGTGTGGCGTTCCATTTGCATTGCGCTGATGCCCAAGCACCAGCGCGCCACCGACTTTACAGAAATGCGTGCTCTCAGTCTTCTTAGTGTGATGTCAAAATGGTACAATTCGTGTTTGGTTATCCTCGCTGTGACCCACCTGCGATCGACTACACCTGGGTGTATGCTCTACGGATTTGCTGGTGAGCGCAGGGTACACGAGGTTACAGCGGTTGTCAAGAGGTTAGCTCAGCATGATGTGGAGTGGGGCAAGTCCCACTCGTGTTGCTTTGCGTCCTTGGATGTACTACGTGCTTTCGACCACCTGACGGTGAACAACCTCTCTGAATCCATGGATGCGTTATCGTTCCCCCCCGATCTGGCCTATGCTTTATTAGAACCACAGAGTCATTGTGTTGCCGATTTCAAGTTCCAGGATGTTGAAGTTATGGGGGTACCATGGGACCGATGTGTGAAGACAGGTTCCGTTGAGGCCCCCATGGGCTGGATATGCGAGACTATGGTGATGTGGAGCGACTTGTGTCACAACTGGCGTCGTGATGGCATCGGCATTCCTCTCGCGGACGAAGCAGGCGCACTGGTTTTTTCCCGCGCCATCTGGGCGGACAATGTAATCCTGGGGGCTTCCTCGACTGATCAGCTTATTAAGATGGTGCGCCGGATGTCCGTGCTTTTGTACTCCAGAGGCTATTTGTGGAAACCCAGCTCCCTGCAGTATATGCTCTGTGGGTTCCAGGGCGCTCCTCAGGTGCCCATCCTGGTTGATTTCACGATTGGGGCCCTTTGTGGTGCCCAGATGCCGCCTCATGCTGCAGTGATGAAGAGGCGCCGTACTTCTGAGACGCCTACGATCACTATACAGTTGCAGAGGGTGCAGCGCATGTCGATCCTTGGTGTGATGATTGATTCTGTGATGCAGACACATGTTGATGTCCTCCATCGTATCAGTTGCGGGGAGCGGGCCTTTTGGCACGAGAAGCGGTACTACTGTTGTCGGGATATCCCGCTCATCCGCCGACTCAGACGGTACGACGGCAAAGTACGTGCCAAGATCCTTTTTGGAGCTGAGGGGATGACGTCAGATCAGAGTACTCTTACTGCACTGCATACATGTTAGGGTAAGCTCTGAGCTAAGATGATGTGGAGGAGGAAAGGGGCGGGTGAGGATTGGACTACGTTTATGCAACGTGTGTACCTTCATGCCAGACGGGCCTTGCACTCGGCTGGTCTGCCGAGTCTGCCGCAACTATTCCTGTATCGACAGTGGTGCTGGGCCAAAGATGTTTGTGCCACTGCCCAACGGATGTCGTTGTCGGTGCCGCTGCCCGACCCTGTGCTGTTTCAATGATCGCAGCTCGTGCCGCCTCCGGTACCAGTTACAGCGGATTCCCAGGTATCCAACTACGGGTCCCAGGTGACCCCTGTGACGACAAACCGACGGAGGATGATAAGCCAGATGCGGGAAAGGGCCCAAAAACGACAACGTATCGACCCCCCTGTGGCCTCGCAACAGCCTCCACAGAGCCCCTATGTTCCTTTGGACAGCTCTTACGGTAACACTGCGTGCAAACGACGACGGGTACGGGGTGATCTGGGGCCTGAGACGTACCATCCTCACTCTCTCTCTCGCTTGTGCATGCTGCATGCTGTGTCGTCTTGGACTGAGGAGAGGGATGCTTTCATTCGCACTCTCGATTCGAAGGAAGCCCGTGTGCTCACCAGGCGCCGCGAGGGCGGCCGTCCTGCAGGCTTCCATCCATGGTCCCTGCCGTTCGAGACGGTGGGAGGTGCTTATTGGTATGCTAACTTGACCTGGGACGAGGACGGGTGGATATTTTTTGTCCGTACACTGCTGCGTATGTGGGATCTACCGCACGTGCTCCAATACTGTGTCCTCAGAGATCCCAAAGGGCCTTACAGGATGGGGGCGGAGGACCTTACGGTGGAGGAGAAGCGTAGGAAGGTGGAGGTGGCAAAGGAGAAGGCTACAAAACGTATTGCTCTGAACGAACAACGTCAGTCTTGGTGGGACTTTGGGTCCAAGGGTTTACCTATTGAAATCTCGGGGGACTCTCTGGTGATCTGTAACTGGATTAACGGTCTATTTAGATGTAATACTGACGTGTACTCGACGACGGTTTCTGCTATGCAGGACTTACTTTATTGTATTTCTGTGGAGATGCCCATGCACATTCGGGCCCCCTCACGGGGGTGTGATATGATGAAATGGATTCATCGGGAAGGGAACACGAGAGCTGATGAACAGACTTGGATGGCTCGGAGGGGCCAGGACCACTTGACAATCGATGACCGGTTATTTACTATGATTGCTTCGAGCGTGCTCGGTGTGAGGGGCTTCTTCGACGGAGGCCGCTCCTCTGAGGGTTGCGGCGGCGGCTGGGTTCTCGATCTGTACATTCTCCCATCGCTTCCCTCTCATCTCAATCATCTTAATAATCTTGACGGCTCCGCCTCCCCGAGTGGCTACTGGTGGTGCGATGTCGCCTCTGAAGCCCTCTGTCTCCCGCCCTCGTGTGGTGGCGGTCCTGCAGGCGCTTGGCCTGTTGCCCCCCTTCTGCGTTAGGCTGTGACTCGAGCGGGCCTGAACTCAGGCCTGTGGCTCTGCGCAAAGCAAAAAACCAAGGTTGACGGTTTACCGCGGGCGCCCAGTTGGCCAACCCGACCCGGGCGGACAATGTGGTGATTTTGGTCGGTTTTGCTAAGCTTTGAAAGATATGTGACAATTCATTCTCAGAAAGCAGATTTTTCGCACCTGTAGTGGGTTATGCCGCGTCTGCCAGTGCATTTCTCAGGTCCGTAGCTTCAATTTTACGATCAAAACAATTGGAGGAACTGGCTTTGGGAAACAAATCGGAGAAACTTAATTTTTCGAGTTTCTCAGCTCATCCTTGAGAAAGCTTCTTCCATGTGTTCCGAGCAGCGCCGCGCGAGAAAAAGAGCTCTACGAGGCTCCCGGCGGTAACCTGGTTAAATTGGCGAGCAGCTCTCTTATTTCCATAAGATGCTCGTGCGCTGTATTGCACGAAGCTATGTTCATACCTCTCTTATTGTATATGCGAGTACAACAACAACTAGACGGCCTCCGTGGATTCTTCGACGGAGCGCGCTCTGTGGAGGGATGTGCCTCCATTGACGGCTCTGTATGGCCGTGGAACACGTTTTGGGTAGCCTCTTTCTTCTCTAACCTGTTCCTACACCTTTGCAATTTCACATGTCGTGCTGCATCCTTTTCCTTGTTCCTGCATCCTATTCCGATGCCTATGCCTCAGTGGCTCGGCAGTGTGATGATAAGAGATGCCTTCTCTAGCTACCCTGTGCTCCGTTTGGGAGTCTTAGGGCTCAGCTGTCACAGCTGTCCGCGCCCTGACTCAAACTCAAAAGCCTGGTTAAGGGTCTACCGCCCGATCCCATGTGGTGACTTGGGATCGTTTTTTTTTTTTTTTTTTTTTTTTTTTTTTTTTTTTTTTTTTTTTTTTTTTTTTTTTTTTTTTTTTTTTTTTTTTTTTTTTTTTTTTTTTCCCCCCACACGCACACACACACAGTAAGCTATGACAGATCTGCTGGCAAAATCTTCAGATCTCTAGAAGCAATATTAGTATACTTGCTGGAACCGAGCCTGTGCTTGAAAACAAAAATGCAGTCTTCCACAGTATATTCTTCAACCATTCAGATGAAGAGAGAAGCGAGCAGGGGGGAAGGGAGGGGGGGGAAGGAGGGGGGAGAGAGCAGGAATAGAGGGAGCAGAGAGGGAGGGAGGGAGGGGGCAGGGGGGGGGAGGGAGGGAGGGAGGCAGGGGGCAGGAAGGAAGAAGGGAGCAGGAAGGGAGGGAAGGGGCAGGGGGGCAGGGAGGGGGGAGCAGGGAGGTAGGGAGGGGGGGCAAGGGGGGAGGGAGCAGGGATGGGGGAGGGGGCAGGGAGGAAGTGAGAGAGGCAGGGAGGGAGGGGGGAAGCAGGGAGGGCGGGGGCGGGGAGGAAGGAACGAGCAGGGAGGGAGGGGGCCGGGGGAGGGAGGGAGGGGGGGAGGGAGGGAGGAAGGGAGGAAAGAGAAGGGGGCAGCTGCAGTATTACTATGGAAACACTTGCAGGAACCAATTTGGTTAAACATCGAAGAACACGCGGGTTTTTCGAGTTTTTAAGCTCATGCTCCAGAAAGCTTCCTCTATGTGCTACCCTTCATCTACCCTGATCTAAGGAAGGTATGAGTTCTCGCACTCGTAACTCCAGCCAACAAGAGGGATATACTGTGCGCGAATTTCATTCACTAGATCTGAAAGTCTTTAGAACGTGTAGAAACATATTTAATGTCTAGCAGGCTTTGAATCTCGTTCGTCGCCATGACCGTAAGCGCGACATTCTGTGACCCCCTGGGGGTCCTTTGTCTTAGCCGTAGTCGTGCTGCCATATCTGCTGGCTGTTCGCTGTAGGCCATGGCCACCATCCGTAGTCTTCGGTGGTTCTCGTGCCTTTCGTGGCCGTCACCGTTATAATGCTCGCCGTCGTTTGGGCAATTCTCGTACTGCATGACTGTGTCGCTGGCTCTGGAAATGGTGGTGGTGACCGTGACGGCGATGCCCATGGTGGAGGTGTCTTCGTGGCATGACCGCGATGGCCCTGGCCCTGGTGGCCATGGCGGTTGTGACCGTTGCTGTGTAGCCGTGGATGCGGCCTCCCGTGGCCGTGGTGGTTGCTCTGGTCGCCGTGCTGTGCCGTGGCCGTGGTCCGTATTAGCCGTGTCCGTGGCGGCCGTGTGCTCGTGGCCATGCTCACCGTGGTGGCCGTGGGCGTGGTTGTTCGTGGCTGGTGGTCGTAGCCGTTCTGGTCGTGGCTGCGTTGGTCGTGGCTGTGGTGGCCGTGGCCGCTGCCCGTGGCGTGATCGTGGCCGTATTCGTCTGGCCGTGGCCTGGTCGTGATCTTGCGGTGGCTGTGGCCGTAGGCGTGGCCGTGGTTGTGGCCGTGGTCGTGGCCGAGGCCGTGGCCGTGGCCCAAGCCGTGGACGTGGCCGTGGCCGGCCGTGGCGCGTCATGGCCGTAGCTGTGGCCGTGGCCGTGGTCGTGGCCGAGGCCGTGGCCGTGGCCCTGGCCGTGGCCGGCTGCGGCGCGTCGTGGCCGTAGCTGTGGCCGTGGCCGTGGCCGTGGCTGTGGCCGTGGCCGTGGCTGTGGCCGTGGCCGTCCGTGGTCGTGGCCGAAGTCGTGCTTGTGGCCGTGCCCGTGATCGTGGCCGTGGCTGTGGCCGTGGCCGTGGCCGTGGTTGTGGCTGCGGCGTGGCCGTTGCCGGCGGTGGCCGTGACCAGGGCCGTGGTCGTGGCTGTGGCCGTGGCCGTTTTTGGAGCCGTGGCTGTGGTATTGGCCGTGGTCATGGTGGCCATGGTCGTGGTGGCCGTTGCCGTGGTGGCCGTGGCTGTGGTGGCCGTGGCCGTGGTGGCCGTGATGGCCGTGGCCGTGGCCTGGTGGGCGTGGCCGTGGCGGTGGTTCCCGTGGCCGTGGTGGCCGTGGCCGTGGTGGCCGTGGCCGCGGTGGCCGTGCCCGTGGTGGCCGTGGCCGTGGTGGCCGTGGGCGTGGTGGCCGCGGCCGTACTGGCCGTGGCCGTGGTGGCCGTGTGCGTAGTGGCCATGGGCGTGTGGCCGTGGGCGTGGTGGCCGTGGGCGGGTTGGCCGCGCCGTGTTGGCCGTGGTCGTGGTCGTGGCCGTGTCGTGGTCGTGGCCGTGGTCGTGGCCGTGGCCGTGGCCGTGGCCCTGGCCGTGGCCGTGGCCGTGGCCGTGGCCGGCCGTGGCCGTGGCCGTGGCCGTGGCCGTGGCCGTGGCCGTGGCCGTGGCCGTGGCCGTGGCCGTGGCCGTGGCCGTGGCCGTGGCCGTGGCCGTGGCCGTGGCCGTGGCCGTGGCCGTGGCCGTGGCCGTGGCCGTGGCCGTGGCCGTGGCCGTGGCCGTGGCCGTGGCCGTGGCCGTGGCCGTGGCCGTGGCCGTGGCCGTGGCCGTGGCCGTGGCCGTGGCCGTGGCCGTGGCCGTGGCCGTGGCCGTGGCCGTGGCCGTGGCCGTGGCCGTGGCCGTGGCCGTGGCCGTGGCCGTGGCCGTGGCCGTGGCCGTGGCCGTGGCCGTGGCCGTGGCCGTGGCCGTGGCCGTGGCCGTGGCGCCGTGCGGTGGCTGTTTTCGTGGCCGTGGCCGTGGCCGTGGCCGTGGCCGTGGCCGTGGCCGTGGCCGTGGTGGCGTGGCCGTGGCCGTGGCCGTGGCCGTGGCCGTGGCCGTGGCCGTGGCCGTGGCCGTGGCCGTGGCCGTGGCCGTGGCCGTGGCAGTGGCCATGGCCGTGGTTGTGGCCGTGGCCGTGGCCGTTGCCGTGGCCGTGGCCGTGGCCGTGGCCGTGGCCGTGGCCGTGGCCGTGGCCGTGGCCGTGGTCGTGGCGTGGCCGTGGCCGTGGCCGTGGTCGTGGTCGTGGCCGTGGCCGTGGCCGTGGCCGTGGCCGTGGCTGTGGCCGTGGCCGTGGCCGCGGCTGTGTGGACCTGCGCATGTGTAAAAATGTTTTCTCTTTCCGGCCTGAGCATGTCATGAAACTGCTCGGCACACACGTGAGGGGGGAAATCCCAATCCATGGGCGACCAACCCGATAACTTGCGGGCGACCATCCCAAGAACTGGCGGACACCGGACCCAAATTCCGAAGGGGCGACCATTCCATATCTCTGTCGGGCGACCATCCCAAGAACTGGCGGGAGACCGGGCCCAAGAACCGGCGGCGCGGCCAGTCGTCCAAACGGGTGGTACGGGCAGTTGCCACTACTGCTGGGGCCTCACGTCGCCCCTGGGACATAGTCACATGGTCATAGGGCTGAATGCCAAGAAAGACCATGTGGCGCGAGAGTCCCTAAAGACGCCAGGGCCCAAGCGGGAAGTAAGTCGTTCCCGAGGCAAGCTGTTGCTGGAAGTAGTTTAGGATTCGGTGCCGACTTTACTGCTTGGGCCGATGAGATTATATTCTGGTGATGTCTAGCTTGTTGAGGGTTCGCAGCCGCCAGAGCCAACCTCCTGGCCGGTCACTAGAAGCGGAATGGAGGACTGAGTCGGTCAAAAGTACCGACGACTGCTGATCGCACTCAGCGGTGTTGGGGATGGAGGAGAAAGGGACAACAACGAAGAAAGTGTATTGTGTGGCTTAGTTGAATGTTTCGCCGTGGCTTCTCTCCCAGCCGCGAAGCGGCGAAGGACTGAGTCGGTCAGAAGTGCCTCCGACCGCTGATCGCTCTGAGCGGTATTGGGGACGGAGGAGAAGGGTAACATATCGAAGAAAGTGTATTGTATGGCGGAGTTGAATGTTTCGCGGTGGCTTCTCTCCCAGCCGCGGCCGCGGCCGCAGCAGTGGCTGCTGCCGCGGCTGGGAGGGGGAAACTATCGTTATTTTTCCTGCGGTGGTTTTCCTTTTCCAGCCGCTGCCGCGGCTGCGGTCGGGGCTGCGGTCGGGACTGCGGCTGCGGCCGTGGCTGGGAGGAGGAAACTATCGCGAATTTTTCGCGGTGGTTTTCTCCTCCCAGCCGCGGCCGCGGCTGCGGTCGGGGCTGCGGCTGCGGCCGTGGCTGGGAGGGGGAAACTATCGCGAATTTTTCGCGGTGGTTTTCTCCTCCCGGCCGCGGCCGCGGCTGCGGTCGGGGCTGCGGCTGGTGTCGGTCGTTTTCGGGCGAGAAATCGTGGGGTCGGGGGTCCCAAGAACCGAGCTGCCGTGGGTGCGGATGCCGGGGCCAGGAGGGGGACGTCGGTCGTTTTTGGGTGAGAAATCGTGGGGTCGGGGGCCCCAAGAACAGCGCTGCCGTGGGTGCGGATGCCGGAGCCAGGAGTGGGGTGTCGGTCGTTTTTGGGCGAGAAATCGTGGGGTCGGGGGTCCCGAGAACAGAGCTGCCGTGGGTGCGGATGCCGGGGCCAGGAGGAGGGTGTCGGTTGTTTTTGGGCGAGAAATCGCGGGGTCGGGGATCCCAAGAACATATCTTTATCTGCCTTGTGTGGATTGCAGTTTTTGTGGGAAAGTTTGTATTCGGTCTGCAGTTTTTGTTGTTGCTTGGTAGCATTCACATATGCCGCATGTGGGTAGTTGAACTGCAAGGCACAGTCGACGTGCACGTGCACATCAGCTTCGATGGCTTCCTTGCCCCTCGCCTGTTCCGCTCTATCTGGGGGTTTTCTGTCGTGGCTCGTTTGCCGTGCCCGCAGACGTGGAAGATGCGGCCGATGTCTCGCTATCGGAACTCACAGAAACCTCCGGCGCGGGGAAGCGTTGTGCCCCGCCATGGAGCTGCCATGCGCATGTTGCTTCGGACTCCGTTGCGCCTGTCTCGAGTGCCGATTTCTGTTCACAAACGGAAAGTGCAAGGGGGGGAAGTGCGGAGGAGGAATGTGTTGAGGAGGTTTGTGAGGAGGAATGCGAAGAGGAGGAATGTGATGAGGAAGGCAACTTTCCAATGCAAGTGGCCGTTGTGGACAGTTCTTCAAATCAAGGCAGTTCTTTGAATCAAGGTGCTGACTTGTGCCGTTCTTCAAATCACGTTGCCGTCGTGGGCAACGCTTCGAATTGTGTCGCAGGCAGCTCGCAGGAGGAACGTGAAGAGGAATGTCATTGTTCTCATCGAGCTGCTATTGTGGGCAGTTCTATTGTGGGCAGTTCTTCTAATGTGGGCAGTTCTTTTAATCAAGTTGGTATTGCGGGCAGTTCTTCCAATCAAGTCGCTACGAAGAAGAAGTCAACGTCTCAGGAAAAGGTAATTAAGAAATTCACGTTCGACGATGCTGTGGTCTACCATGGACCTGCCCCAATGAGCCAGATGCAACGATTGGACGCACGTAAGCGGTTCAAAGAATTGGGAGCGCAGGACCGTGCTGCAACGCGGACAGTCTCTGCGCGAAACACATTGGAGTCTTATATATTCAATGCCAAAGATAAGTTGACCTTGCCCGAGGTGAAGGAACTCCATTCGGAGGAACGAATTGCGGAGATCGGTATTGCGGGCAGCTCTTCTAATCAAGTTGCGGTTGTGGGCAGTGCTTCTAATCAATTTGGTAGTGCGTGCAGTTCTTCTAATCAAGTTGCCGATTCAATCCTGATCGCTCCTGGTCGCTCCTCGGACCACCCTGGGCTGAAGAGGATGACAGATAAGTTTGTGGGCTATTTCCTGGCTCGTGACAACCGCCCGCAGGGATGTGTGCGCACGGTCTCCCGCCTGTTTTGCCGGACAGAAGAGGCTCGCCGGACAGCGTGCAGTAACATGATGGGGCGGTTGCGGGGCCTGGGTATCCCGCGCGCAGGGCGTTTGGACTCCACGCGACGCGTGCCCATGGCGGTGACGAGTGCCAGTCGCAGTTTGGCCGAGGGGGGGGATTCAGAAGAGATTGCGCTCAGGATGGAAGTGGGTATGATGTCAGAGTCGGAGTCCGAGCCTTCGATTCCAGTCCGAGCTCCGAATCCGAACCTATGTCCGGAGTCTCGCGCGACAGGTAGAAGCAAAAGGCGGCGCCTCAACGCCAGTGGTATATTTTCAAAGACACGGTAGTGAGTTGAAGCAACAGCGCATTGCACATCCAAGCTTTTGTGGGCAGGCGGTACTTCAATGCCAGTGGTAAATCTGACTTGAAGCATCAGTTCATTGCGCATGCAATCCATAAGTTCAATGCACATCCGCTTTGTCATTCGTGTGTGCGCCCTTCCCCTTCCTCGCTGCTTTGCCCCTGGGTTCGCTTTTGCTCTATGGGCTTCTTCCGCCCCCCCGCTGGTTTTTTCTTTCGGCCCCCCGCTTGTATCTGATCGACACTGCAGTTGCCTCGAGGCAGGTCGCTTGTATGTGATGTCATTAACTCATTTTTTGTTTGTGCATTTATGTATTTGTGTTTCGCGTGCATGGCCCTTCAGTGGTGCTGAGACGGTGATCGCTATATGTGGTCACTGCATGGTCTCGCATTGCTTCAGTGCTGTTGAGGACGGGCCGCTTTCAGTGGTTACTACTTGTTATCGCATCGTTTTTTTTGTCAAGAATCCTTTGAATTTTATTTTGTGCGTTCAGCGTGCAATCGTGCAGGCTGAGTTAGCATCTGAGGAAAGCCTTTTTTTGGGTATCCTTGAGCTTGCTTCTTGGTTGAAATTCTGAGTTGCTACTGTTAGTAGGTCTGCCCTCGTGGAGGCTCGAACCGACCGACCGTGAAACAAACAGGTTGATGGCTTACCGCCGGCTCCCAGCGCGTGAAATTTGGGTCGGTTGGGTGAACATTGTGAGAGATTCAACCATTCGTTTTGAGAGCCGGTACTTTTCGCACCTGTAGTGGGTTATGCCGCGTCTGCCAACCAAATTCTCAGGTCCGTAGATGCAGTATTACTATCGAAACACTTGGCGGAACCGACGTCCGATGCAAACCGAAAAACATGTATTTTCGAATTTTTAAGCTGATGCTGAAGAAAGCCTTTCTCTTGTGTGCCTCGTAGAGCTCTTGATCAGCGATGAGGTAGAGCAATTCCGGGGCGGGTTGGAGGTAGTTGGCCCACTCGGCCCGGGCGGGCAATGTGTGAAGTTTGGGTCGTTTGGACGAACATTGTGAGAAATGCCTCGTAGAGCTCTTCGGCATCGACGAGCTAGAGGAATTCTGGCGCGGGGTGGAGCTAGTTGCCCCGCCCGGCTCGGGCGGGCAATGCGGTGACCTGGGGTCGGTTTTTGAAGGTTGTGGGAGATTTGACCATTCGTTGTGAGAGCCGGTATTTTTCGCACCTGTAGTGGCTTATGCCGCGATTGACAATCAAACTCGCAGGCCTGCAAGGTTTAGTATTACTAGCGAAAGACTTGGAGCAACCGACGCCATATAAAACGCGGAAAAATACATGTTGTGAGTTTTCAAACTGATTTTTAAGAACGCTGTCTACTCGTAATATGAGCACTGATTTGCGGGTTGAGCTGTACGAGGCTTCCGGCGGTAACCTGGTTGACGTTTTTCCGCCGGCTCCCAGTAATGCCTCGCTGAGCTCTTCGGCATCAATGAGCCAGAGGAATTCTGGCGTGGGGTGGAGCTGGTTGGCCCACCCGGCCCGGGCGAGACGACTTCGTATAACCCCCCCCAAAATGCATCCTGCGAGTGACTCGTAGAGCTTCCCTAAGAGCGACGCGGCAAGCTAGAGAGTAATTCCGGCGCGCTGGCGGGCTAGTTGTACCGAAAAATATCGACGGAAGTTTTGCATAATTTTGGTCGGTTAAGAATCAATTTCTCGAAACTTGAACAATTTGTTAGATCTCTAATATTTTTCCCCTATCTTCGATCTCATTCCCGCTCGCCATCTTAATATCAGGTCGATCGCGTGGATATTGTTGTCAAAAAGCATGTGGGCGGGATCGGCTGTTGAGTGTCATCTTGGCAGGTGCTGTCGGTTTTCTTAACCAAGCTCGGGCTGCAGGTGTGCTACAGAGCTGTTCGGCGCAGCAATCGAAAAGGAATCAGCATAAACACGAGTCTCAAGTATCTAGTTGCCCGAATTCGGTCGGCTACCAAAACTGGGACCAAACAGCTATTCGTACTCTGTTAATTTTTTCAAGAGATGATGCTGGCTTCTTATCTTAGCTCGAGCTGCAGATGAGCTAGAGAGCTTTTGGGCACAGCAATCGGAAGGAAATCATCAGGAGCGCTGGCATCGAGTATGTAGATGCCTGAAATCGGTCTGCTACCAGAGCGGGAACTAA
This sequence comes from Prorocentrum cordatum, assembly GCA_963575745.1. Lineage (NCBI taxonomy): Eukaryota > Dinophyceae > Prorocentrales > Prorocentraceae > Prorocentrum > Prorocentrum cordatum. The sequence goes on from CAUYUJ010003717.1 coordinate 55,721, forward strand.
TCAACTATTCGCACTCTGCCTTTTTTTATGAGTGGATGATAGTTTTCTATACTTTTTTTCGAGATGTAGGCTGTCTATGGAGCTGAAAAGCGCTTTCAGACGCAAAAGGTCACCAGGTGCATTCGCTTGCGGTTTCGAGACGTCTGGATTTGGCCTGTAACCATAGCTGCAATTGGAACAAGTATTCGCACTGTAAATATTTTCGGAGAGATGAGGTGCGCTTCCTGAACTGAATTTGACATCAAGGCCAGTTAAGAAACTGATATGCAGACCGATCGACAGAGCATGCTGCGACACATCGGTCTACAGTCTAGACGCCTGTGATCGGTCTGCTACCAGAGCTGCATCCAAATAATTATTTGCATCCTCTCATTTTTATGAGAGACGGTGTTGGATTTCACTGAATTGGAGTTATAGGCAAACGAGGAAGCTGGGAAGCACACCGCTGACCAGGACATCGTCAGACACAGTGGCCTAGAGTATCGAAGCGTCTGAGATTGGTCTGCTAGCAGAGCTACACCTGAGCACTTTGCAATATTTTGTCAGAGAGAATTTATACTTTCTGTACTCAATTCGAGCTATAGGCTAAATACGGAGCTCAGATATACACCAATCTACAGGATATGCTGGGAAGCGCGAGTTGAAAGCATTTATACGGCTGGGATCGGTCTGCTTCCAGAAGTGCGATTAAACAATTATTTATGCTCTTCAATTTTTAGATTGGCAGTGTCTTAATTCGAGCTGTGCGCAAGCTACAGAGCTGGGAGCGGACTTTTCGATTGGGAATGATCACGAGCGCTAGTCTTCATTCAGTATCGAGACGAATTCGAGCTTTGGACAAGCAAAGAGCTGTGCAGCAACTTCTCCTCCTCCTTCTCTTGCTCCTCCTCTTCTTCCCCCTCTGTTTTCCTCTCCTCCTCCTTTTCCTCCTCCTCCCCCTACTCGTTCCTCTTCTTCTCCTCCTCCTTCGCCTCCTCCTCCTCCTCCTCCTCCCATCTCCCCTCCCTCCGCCTCCTTCTCTTCTTCCTCCTTTCCCCTCCTCCTCCTCCTCCTCCTCCTCCTCCTCCTCCTCCTCCTCCTCCTTCTCTTCCTCCTCCATCTGTTCCGTCTCCTCTTTCTCCTCCTCCTCCTTCTCTTCCTCCTCCTCCTCATATTCATCATCATCCCCCTTCTCCCCCTCCACCCTTCCCCTCCTCCTGCTCGCCATTTCCTCCTCTTCTTCTCCCCCTCCTCCTCCTCCTGCTCCTTCTTCTCCTTCTCTTCCTCAGCCCCCTCCACCTTCTTCTCCTCCTCGCTCGTTCTTCTCCTCCGCGTCCTCCTCCATGAGACCGCACCTTCGCGCGCGCGGAATGCGATATTGCCGCGCCCGTATGCCATTCATGTATATCGCAAGGAAGTTCTACGAGTTACCTGCGGTAATCAAGGTTGACGGCTTACCGCCGGGTCCCAGTGCTGAAAAGCACCAGTCTAAAGTAACTAGACGCCTGGAATTGATCTGCTACCAGCGGCCACTAATCATTTGCACTTCGTCATTTTCAGGAGAGACGGTGTCAGATCTTTCTGTATTAATTCGAGTTATAGGCAAGCTAGGGAGCTGGGAAGCACACCGCTCAACAGGAAACCATCAGACAGAGTGCCCTACAGTATCGAGACGTGTGAGATTGGTCTTCTACCAGAGCTACAACTGAACAGTAACTTGCACTCTGTAATTTGTTCTGAAAGGTTTTTTTTGTACTTTATTCGAGGTGTAGGCTAGATACGGAGCTGATATACACACCAACGGACAGACAAATCTGAGAAGCGCTAGTTGAAAGCATTTAGATGGTTGATATCGGTCTGCTACCGAATTGCAACTAGCAAACCATCAGTGCTCTTCAAATTCCACATAGGCGGTGTTGCTTCTCTCTATTCAACTCGCGCTGAAGGCAAGCTACAGAGCTGGGAAGCAGACTGTTCGAAGGGAGTGATTACGAGCGCTAGTCTGCAGTATCGAGGCGAACTCGAGATGTGGACAAACAGCGAGCTCTGAACACATTTCTATGAAACCGCACCCTCGCGCGCGCGGAATGCGACATTGCCGCGCTCGCATGCCATTCGTGTATACTTCAGGAAGCTCTACGAGCTTCTGGCGGTAACCTGGGTTCACGGTTTACCGCCGGCTCCCAGTTCGTGGCTTAGGTGCAGCCAGGTTGAAGAAGGCGGGTGTCCGGTTTTGTCGTCAGGTTCCAGGTGTGCGATCACGTCTTGTTCGGCAGTCACGGATCGAAGGTTCAGGAGTGTCGGGTGGGACAGTTAAGTGGGTGCTTGTACGTGCTCTCTCTTGCAACCTTTGGTATCCTGGGGTCTGCTTGGGTTATATTTTGGACAGCTCGGGGCCTCAACAATAGTGGTATTTCTTAAGGGAATGTACGGTCTCTGCGGTTCATTCCGGGACCAGAACAGGAGGGAAGATGCGGAGTTGAAGGAGGAGGACGACGACGACGACGAAAAGGTTGGCGAGCAAGGAGCAGAAGGGCCTGTTGCCCGCGTTGTGCCACGATCACACGTGTATTGAAATTATACGGCCTACGTGATTCGAAGCGCTTATCAGAGGGGCGGGTGGGGGTCAGGGATGGCTGCTGATTGGGGCCTCCCGCTTTTGCGCCAGAGCTTTCACATATTGCACTCTGCCTCACTTCCGCCGCACCGCAGACTGAAACGCACAGGTGCTGTCCAGTGCTCTCCCGACATGGTTGCTATCACGGTTCCGCGGTTCTGGGAGTTTCCAGCACCCTAATTATGTGGAGGATTTCACACGTCGGAAGGTGGTAAAACGAGGATAAGTCCGCTCCAGGGCGTCCCGGAACGCTCTCGGAGAGTTCTGGAATGCCCGGAGGAGGCCGCGGCGCCCAAGATGTCCTCCAGAGCCGCTGGACCTCAGAGATTCTCGATGTTACACTGATCCGATCTTACCCTCGTCTTGGCCTCGTCCTACGAGGGGCCGTACCCGGACCAGGCACATCCCGGAACCTCCGGGAGAGGCCTCCACGTGTTTTGGCCACTGCGAGGCGGAGTCCCGTCCAGAGCCCCGGAGAGCCGCCGCCTCCGACCGCCCGCGTGCAGCAGGCAGGCAGCAGCGCTGGGGCAGGGTGCCTCCCTCGATTTTCGGGGGCGGAGAAGGGGGGGGTGATGACTAGGGGGGGGTGGATATCATGGCGGGGGCCATGATATTTCCCCAGATTTCATGGCGCCTCTTCTTATTTCGTTACGTCCCTGGCCCCCCCGCTGGACCGCGCACATGCCGCCGGCCATGATTTGCACCCCCCCCTCTTGGACACCCCCCTCTTGGCCGCTCCCGAGATTTGTTCTCGGCTTCGGCTGACCACTCGGCAGAGATGTCAACGCGTTTGCCGCATGCGATGTGCTGCGAACCGCGGTCCGTCACCGCGCAGAAGGCGCATGGCGGGGCCCTGGTTTGTGCAAAGCGGCCTGCGCAATTCACCTTGTGCACAACCAGGGCCCTGCCTCCTCCCCGCGGTGCAGTGCACCGAGCTGCTGTCGCAATGCAAGGGGATGATGATGGGTGCTTTCTTCTTCGGACCTTGATTGCAAACGCTCCAAACACGTGTCTCCGTTGTTTGCTTTCGCGCCGCCTTTGGTGGTTTCTGATGTTTTATTTGCTGCATGCGCTGGGTTGCGCTCACTGCATGTTTTGGCTTAGGATGGCCTCAGCCAGCGCGAGAGACCGAAAGCATCGGTCATTGCCGCTGCGCTCAGAGAGCGGCGTCACGAAGGGCGCGCGGTCCTGCAGGGGCCCGTCGTTTCTTCCTTCTCCCTGCCGCCTCGTCGTTTGTTCCCTCCTTTTTGCTCGTGTCCTCGTCGTCATCGTCCTCCTCCTCCTCCGAGCAGTGTGGGCGGGCGCGGCGGTATCCCCGGGCCGACGCCTGTGCTGGGAGATGCAAGACGTCCTGCGATGCTCCCAGGATGGCCCAAGATGCTTCCAAGAATGGCTCCAGAAGAGCCCAATATGGGGAGGTCTACAGGTCCCCGGCTGCCCTTCCTCCCAAGATCGCCCCCAAGGTGCCCCCAAGAGGCCCCCAGAAGGCCCCCCAAACCCGTCAGAGTCCCCCAAGAAACCTCTGAAAGATTCCTAGAGTCCCCCGTAGAAGTCCCCCTCTAAAAGAGGCCATTCTGGCTCAAGCCTCTCCCGCAGTTGGCTGCAACTTGGAACGTCGCAGGTGCGAGCCCCGTCCCTTGCCAGCCAGCAGGTCGTCGGCGCCGTCGCGATGGGCTGCTGTGTCGCGCGTGGCGCGCGCGCAGCTGACCGCCTGGCCCTCGAGGAGGACCCCCCGCTGGAGCCCGCGGGCGGCGACGGCGCGCCCGGCGGAGAGGCAAGCGAGAAGCAGCCACACATGCCGGTGCTGCAGGAGGTCGAGTGTTCAGCTGACCGCCCGGCCCTCGAGGAGGACCCCCCGCTGGAGCCCGCGGGCGGCGACGGCGCGCCCGGCGGAGAGGCAAGCGAGAAGCAGCCACACATGCCGGTGCTGCAGGAGGTCGAGTGTTCAGCTGACCGCCCGGCCCTCGAGGAGGACCCCCCGCTGGAGCCCGCGGGCGGCGACGGCGCGCCCGGCGGAGAGGCAAGCGAGCAGCAGCCACACATGCTGGTGTCTCGGAAGGTCGAGTGTTCAGATGACAAGTTCAACAAGTGGATCGAGCTGGGCGGCTGGGAGTTCTTCTCCGTGCTAACGAGCGGAGCGGCGCTCCTATTGGACGCGGAGTGGATGGTTCAGCAGGCAGAGTCTGGCGGGATTCTGAAGCCGCGCCAGGCCTTGCCACCGGCCGCCTTCAAGTCGGAGTCTGGGGTCGTGGCTGGCACGCCTACCTGCTATATGCCCGATCCCAAACTGCACGTAGTCTGTATTTCACACTGCTGGCTGCAGGCGGACCATCCGGACCCACGCGGGCACAACCTGCGCATCTTGGCCAGGGCCTTGCGGCTGTTGGACGCAAACATGTGGGGGCCTGGGCCCCGGCGCATGGGCCCTTGGGCGGTGTTCATGGACTTATGCTGCATACATCAGAACTGCCGGGATCGCAAGGGCGTTCCTCAGCAGCGCACGTATCAGCGGCTGGAGGGATCCGACAAATTCGCGGACGGCGCGATCGGCCGCTTCGACTCCGAGAATGTCCTCTTTAAGGAGGCGTTGGGGAGCCTTGGGAGCTTCTACTCGCACCCCTGCACATATGTCTTCATGCTGACCAAGTTCCCGGAAGACTATCAGACTGCAGCCTACACCCACTCTGGTAATCCGTAATGGCTTCGCCCCCTGCCGCTGGCCCCCTCTCTCAGAGAATGGGCCATGGAAGAGCGAAGTCATGAGGCTTTGGCTTCGCCATGAAGCAGTGTCAGGACCTGTTTGTTTTTCGACCCTGACCCTACGGATCTGCGTGAGGGGTGCCGCCGAATTTCAGAAATGTAGCAAATCCCTTGGTTTTTGGACCCTGACCCCGCCGATCTGCGTGAGGGGTGCCGCCGAATTTTAGAAATGTGGCAAATCCCTCGGGTTTTTGGACCCTGACCCCGCCGATCTGCGTGAGGGGTGCCGCCGAATTTCAGAAATGTGGCAAATCCCTTTTGTTTTTGGACCCTGACCCCGCCGATCTGCGTGAGGGGTGTTGCCGAATGTGGCAAATCCTTTGTCTTTTTGGACCCTGACCCCGCCGATCTGCGTAAGGGGTGCGACCGAATTTGAGAAATGTGGCAAATCCCGTATCTTTTTGGACCGTGACCCCGCCGATCTGCATGAGGGGTGCCGCCGAATTTTAGACATGTGGCAAATCCCTTATGTTTTTGGACCCTGACCCCGCCGATCTGCGTGAGGGGTGCCGCCGAATCTTTAAAAGTCGCAGATCCTTTGTGTTTTTGGATGCTGACCCCGCCGATCTGCGTGAGGGGTGTCACCGAATTTTAAAAGTCTGGCAAATCCTTTGTGTTTTTGGACCCTTACCCCGCCGATCTGCGTGAGGGGTGCAACCGAATTTCAGAAATGTGGCAAAACCTTTGTGTTTTTGGACCCTGATCCCGCCGATGTCAGGAAATTTCAGAAATGTGGCACATCCCTTATCTTTTTGGACCCTGACCCCGCCGATCTGCGTGAGGGGTGCCACCGAATTTTAGAAATGTGGCAAATCCGATCCATGTGTTTTGGGACCCTGACCCCGCCGATCTGCGTGAGGGGTGCAAATTTTCACCCACCCCAGCAATTCAGACAATACGATTTCTCCGTGGTAAAAATGCTGGTTTTGGACCTCCCCCCCTCGCGCGGTCCATCAACAAGGAACACTAAGCAGCAAGAAGCAGACCTGGAACAAGGAACAGTAAGCAGCAAGAAGCATAACTGTAACAGTGGAAACTGGAAGCTGCAACTGGTACAGGAAACTGCGAAGCTTAGGCCTACAGCCTGGTGGCCCCGCAAGGGTGCCAGCGGATACAGAGCAGTATTTCAATCGGGGATGGTGTTACTGCGAGTCTTCATGGGCAGTGTTGACAAAGCCTTCGGACCTGACCCTCAATCTCGGACTGTCGACGGGGGACGAGATTTCCTACAGGAAGTTGGTGGAGGTTTGCTCGGCGGAGCGGAAGCCACCCGTCTTCCCGGACGCATTTGAAGTTGAGCTTCAGAGGAAAGCCTTTACGAACGGCAAGGACGATCGCCCAAGGGTCGCTGAGCTCTACCGCGATGCCTTCGCAAAGCGGCTCCAGTACTCACAGCGTCTCCTTTTCCGCAATCTGCAATGGGACGACGAGCATATGAAGCAGTTGGTCACCGCCCTCGCCGCCTCGGGTGCCGGGCCGAACCTGCAGCTGCTCGACCTCCGCGGCAACCGCGCGGGGGACGAGGGCGCGGCGCGCCTGGCCGAGGCGTTCCGGGCGCCCGGCGCCTTCCCGAAGCTCCGCGAGCTGAACCTCAGCGAGAACCAGCTCGGAGCCGCGGGCGCGGCGCACCTGGCAGAGGCGTTCCAGGCGTCGGGCACGCTGCCCGAGCTGGAGAGTCTGCACCTCGACGGGAATCGGATCGGGAAGGAGGGCGCGTGGCACCTGCAGAAGGCGCTGCGTGCGCCAGGGGCCGTGCCGAGGCTGAAGAGGCTGACGCTGAAGGACAACAGCATCGGAAAACGCACGAAGATCGAGCTGAAAGCCGTCCTGCGTCGACCAGGAATGTGGGAATTCAGTTGCCAATTGGACGACTAGAACTGACGCGCACAGGCTCTACATGTATAGCGAGAGAGGGAGGGGGGTGGAGAGGGAGAGACAGTGAGAGCATGGCATGGAAGAGAGAGAGAGAGAGACTGTGGCGGAGTAGGGAGAGAGAGAGGAGCTCTAACGTTGCAAGCTTGCACCAACCAGATTTTTCGAGGCTTCTAAGACTCCGGTGGATGGCTCTCGCAAGTGCCCACCATTCAGGGATTGTCCGTTGTGCGGGACTTCCGCGACTCCTGTGCACGGCTCGCGTCAATTCACACAACTCTCGGTGGCTGTCCGTTGCGCAGGATCTCTGAGACTTGTTTGCAAGGCCCGCGCCAATTCGCACCAGTCTTTTGTGTTGTCTCTCTTACAAGGCTTTTATGCAGCGCCAATCTTGCCAATTCGCGACCACGGCCAGAATAAGATAGGATGCACCAAAGAGCGATGTCCAGGTTTTGTGAAAACAAAGATGGGGAAGTCTACAGGTCCCCGGCGGCCCTTCCTCCCAAAATCGGCCCCAATACACCCAAGAGGCCCCCAGAAGGCCCCCCAAACCCGTCAGAGTCCCCCAAGAAACCTCTGAAAGACTCCTAGAGGCCCCCCTAAGAAAATCCGCATCAGATTTCAAGAAACCTCCAGCAGGTATGAGGCAGATGCCTTGGACTAGAACCTGAGCGCGCGCGAACGTTTGCGACCGAGGGCTGCCGAGGTGAAGCACTTAAATTTGTACCTGTGCATTCTGAAGGGCATTTTTACCATTGGCGTTATTGCACATTTGTGTCACACAGCCCGCTAGCGCCGGCGTCGTGCTCTGCGACCTGATGCTCGTCACTCCATCTACTAATATTGTGGATTGTGGTCGAAGGTTCTTGGTCGTCTGACTGGTGGTGTCAGAGATACCTTATGTGGCCCTGTTGTGTTTCATGCTGGGCGTGCTCATCGAGCTATTCTGCCTCATGTCCTTCTCCTCCTTCCTCTTCGTCGTTTGCGACCCGAGGGGTGCCGAGGTGAAGCACTTAAATTTGTGCCGCTGTATTCTGAATGGCGCTTTTACCGCTGGCGTTGTTGCACACTCGTGTCACACCTACTAGAAGAGAACCCTGGGCCTAAGCCCTTTCCGGGAAAAAACAAACGTTTCGCTAGGGACATCCTCAAAAATAATACCGCCGGCCCTCTTCCCGCACGTAATTTATCGCAAAATAATTCCGCCGGCCCTCTTCCCATCGATTCTGGGGGCAAACGGCTAAAAGAGAAACCTGGGCCCAAGCCCTTCCTGGGAAAAATACATTTTTCGAGTTTTTAAGCTGATATTCAAGGAATCTTTCTCGTCGTATTCTGAACACTACTTCGCGTGTTGAGGGCTCTACAAGGGTCCCGGCGGTCACGTGGTTGACGGTTTACCGCCGGCTCCCAGTTGGCCCACCCAGCCTGGGCGGACAATGTGTCAACCGCTCGTTTGGAGAATCCAGATGTTTATTCCCTGCAGTCGATCATGGCGCGTTTCATGATGCAGTTCTCAGGACTGCAGCTGCAGCGCAGCTCTCACAAATTAGGAGCAACCGTCGGCCGTCGGGATGCTTTTTTACAGATGATAACCGTTTCGTGAACTTTACTGAAGCAGGAAGCAAGCTACACAGCTTCAGTATTCTCTGCGCCTGTAGTAGGTTATGACGCGTCAGCCTGTCGAATTCTCATGTCCCTAGCTGCACTAGTATCAAAACACTTGGCGGAACCAACTTAGTATAATGCCGAGAAAATAGTTGTTTTCAGTTTTTAGCTGATATTCAAGGAAGCTTTCTCGACGTAGTCTGAACACGTACTTCGCGTGTTCAGAGCTCTACGAGTGTCCCGGCGGTAACCTGGTTGACGGTTTACCGCCGGCTCCCAGTTCTATCGCCTGGCCAGATGCCCCAGGCGCCCCTTGAAATGCGGCGAATCAAACTGGGTCCTGCGGGCGTTCCAGATAATATGCTGTACCGCGTAGAGCTCTTCGGTATCGATGAGCTAGAGGAATTCCGGCGCGGGGTGGAGCTAGTTGGCCCACCTGGCCCGGGCGGACAATGTGGTGACCTGGGGTCGGTTTTTTGAATGCAGATTGAAAGATTTGACCGTTCGTTTTGGGAACCCAGATTTTTATTCCCTGTAGTCGATCATGGCGCGTTTCATGGTGAAATCCTCAGGGTTGTAGGTAGCAGCAGCGCAGCTCTCGAAAATTAGGGGGGACCGTCGGCGATCGGCATGAATTTGCCCAGATGATAATGATTTTGTGAACTAAGTGAAGCAGGAAGCAAGCTACCGAGCTCCAGCTGTTTTTTGGGCAGCTGTAATAGATTAATGATGTCTTGTCGGCCTGTCGAATTCTCAGGTACTTAGCTGTAGTAATACTATCAACGCACTTGGCGGAACGAACTTCGTATAACACCGAAAACGATACATGTTCCGAGTTTTGAAGCTGATATTCAAGGAAGCTGTCTCGCCACATTCTGAGCGCCACTTCGCGTGTGAAGAGCTTTACGAGGGTGCCGGCGGTTACTGCTTCACGGTTTACCGCCTGCTCCCAGTTTGCCTTGCTGCGCCGATGCTTCCTGCTCGAGCCTTGCGCGAGTTTGGGGCCGAGGGCCTCCGCGCGAGAGTGCAACGGCTGCGTCTATTTCTCGCCCGTGAATCACGGTCGCCCAGATGTGTCTGTTCCAGTTGCACCTCTACGGAACGTCGTGCGCTGGCATTCGTGAAGCATCGTTTCCAACGCAGAGTGCGAACGCCCTGGAGGCTAGATTCGGCGGTGAAGCCTGCTTGCTGCGAGATCTAATGTTACGGCAATTAGGGACATCATAGGCAGAGAGTGCCCAGGTGATCAGTGCGGAGGGCTCGTGGTCACCAGACGCGGTCAGCTTTCGCGTCTGGAGAGGCATTGCGTTTCGCAGAGCGCCGCCGCGGTCGTGCGTTTCCTCGCCAGCCATTCCAAGGACAACCGCGCGGCGGCCCTGTCGAGGACATTGTCGTTTAGAGTCGTTCACAATAACAGGGGCTTGGTGTTTACATGTCCTGGGAACGGGAACGCGATGGCACAGTGGTTGTGATGGCAGCTAACCTGCCCGAGTCAGGAACATGATGCATATTGTTTACATTGAACAAAACATCAGTCTACCAATATTCCAACGAAATATGCTTCGTCCTTGCGGCCTTCCTCGTGACATCGTGGAGAACTCTGCGGTGGGTGGTCGTTGGGTTGGCGTCTTTGTGGTCGCGTCCATCCGCGGCGTCTGCGGGTGTCCACTTTCTGATGCTCGGTTGCGTGATCCTCGTGGAATGTGCCCAGCGTGCGATTGGCCATCTCTTGTCCAGGGCGCAGGGGTATCGTCTTCATCTTGGAATGATGCCAACGGGGTTCATTCTGCAGGCTTAGTTCATGTTGGACCAAGCTGATGAGCAAATCGGGTGGGTTCGTTGTGATTTTATTGTTTTCAAGTGACCGCGCTGCTGATCGAAACCAAGATGGGGGCGAACAATTCGAGGACAGCAGCGGTTTGATGTTTTGTGCGACGGGGCCAACTTGGTGCAATGTGCGTCGAGACGTCGAGGCGCCGGCCCCGCGGCCGTCTGGCGCGATCGGTTTGAAGAGGAGGCCGCTTGCAGAATTTTTGGGGCCGTTCTGACGTTTTTTTTTTTGTTTGGGCTGATCGGTCTGACAGTGTGATTGGTTGCAGCTGCGTGGCGAATTTCTGCGCCGAACAAGTTTGCGTTCGTGCGCCGGGTGCGTGGGATAGGCAGCGTTGTTTCTCTTCCTCAGGATTGCGAAGCAGGGCGCTGGCGATCCCGCCGCCGCTGGCGACCTTGCCCCCCGAGGGACGAGGGCGATTTTGGAGGGATAGCGTCTGACCTCAGCTTCCATAGCTCCGACTGCGTGTCTGCCGCTGTTGCGTGCGACTCGGGTGACAGCGACGACGACCTTGGCGATTCCATGGGGGAGAGGGCGAGGAGTCAGAATATGAGGAGGAGTTGTTTACATACTCTGTTGGCATAATGACGGACGCGCCCCCGCCCGGCGACATTCTCCATGCAGAAGATGGCGGGGAGACTGACGATGGAGGCCGACTCGGCAGTGGATGCCTCTGCAATGATTGCGACGGCGGCGCAGATAAATGCAGCTGGGCGTCGCGGTTCCTGCGCCCACTCGCTGACGCTCTGGGCGGCGTTGGGGCAGCGCTCAAGAGGCGGCCAGCTTCAGCGACTCCGTGCGCAGGTAGCGGTTGCGTGCCCGGGAAGGGGAAAGCCAGGTTGCATGCCCGCCCCAAGAAACTCTGCACTCAAGAAATGGTTTGCAATGTGGAAGAAGACTTTATCTGTTCGTCGCGGGACATCTCTGCGATCGCCCAGAGATCGCGCTACGTGGTTTTGGATTATGAACGACAATGGTGAGACGGGCGAGAAGTCCTTGATCTTGTGCCTTGCCCAGGGCGGCTTCCTGCAGAGCTGGAGCCACTGCCATTGCCCGCGCTGTGGCGAGGGGAAAGTCGGGCCGCTTCGGCAGCGCGCGGGCGGAGCGTGGGCGCGC
>CAUYUJ010003717.1:75000-76491 GCA_963575745.1 Prorocentrum cordatum
CTTGGACACCCCCCTCTTGGCCGCTCCCGACCCGACCGCGGAGAGCGCGCTGCGTTCGAGCGGCCGCCCGCGCGCTTGCATGTGGCCGCCCTGCACCCCCAGGAGCCGCGCCCCAGGGGCCACTCTTGCCCAGGGTCACCGGCGTCACCCCAACACACTGATGCTAGGTTCATGTCGGGCGTGCCCCCCTACAGGGGATGTCCGACGAAACATCGAACATACACAAAAAGTACCCCAAAATGGCAAAACAAGAATCCAAAAATAGTCCCCAGACTATTTTTGGAGGACTTTTGGATTATTTTTGGGGTATTTTTCATTTTTCGTCGAAAATCCCCCTCTAGGGGGACAGGCCCGACATAAAACTATGTGTGCGTCGCCCCCCCCAAGGGGCGAGGCGCTCACCGAGACGTCTCATTGTATATGCGTCGTGGCGGGCGCTGTCTGCCCACACCGCTCGGGAAACGATGCACTGCAAGATGGGTGCACTATGTGTTCGGGTCGGTCGCGCGCCTCCGAGGAGGGCACATGTATCATCAGTATGTCTCTGTGCGTCGTGATCTTTTCACAGCGTCGATCCAGAGGTCTGGACCCCTTCCCGGGGACTGGCTTTTCGCAAGGACCGACCACAACGCTGTTTAGCTTGGTTTGGGCCACGGTTGTGTTTTTCGTTTCGTTTTTCGTTGTCGTGCCCCGTTTCGTCGTTCGTTTTCGTTTGGCACCAGCTCCATTCAAACATTCGTTTTGAACCTTGCGCCTCGTTTCGTTGCTCGTTGTAAATGACATTCCGTTTCAAACATCGTTGTGGTCGGTCGTTGGTTTTGCGTCCTGAGTAGTTCTGTGACGCTCCCGAGGCCCAGGAAGGGCAGCTGGAGGCCGAAAACAGCGACAACCCTCCCGCAGTGTTTTCTCACGCCGCGGGGAGGTCAGGGCCAGGGCCACTCCTGCGCGCAGCCCATGTGCGGAGGGGGAGGAGGAGGAGGAGGAGGAGGAGGAGGAGGAGGAGGAGGAGGAGGAGGCGGAGGCGGAGGCAGGAGGAGGAGTAGGAGGGAGGAGGAGGAGGAGGAGGCGGAGGAGTGGGAGGAGGGCGGCGCGGGAGGAGGTAGGGGCAGGAGGGAGGGCATGAGCTTTCCCCAGAGGCCTCGAGCGCCGCGGCCGCGAGGGCGCCCGGTGGCCTCTCGGTGCCCCGGCGGCTCGCCGCGCTCTGCGGCGTCGGCGTGGCCGCGGCGGCGGCCTGCGTCGCCGGGGCGCTGCGCCCGCCGCGGGAGGCCGCGGGGGCGGCGCCTTCTGGGGCGGGGCTGGTGACCTTCGCGGGCGAGGCCCGGGAGGGCGCGAAGCTCGTGGAGACGGCCAAGGGTGGCTCGGCGGGGGCAGAGTCCTCCTCCTCCTCCTCCTCCTCCTCCTCCTCCTCCTCCTCCATCCCTCCTCCGTCCTCCTCCTCCTCCTCCTCCTCCTCCTCCCTCCTCCTCTCCTCCTCCTCCTCCTCTCGCCTCC
>CAUYUJ010003718.1:0-30000 GCA_963575745.1 Prorocentrum cordatum
GGCTAGGGGATGGGGATGGCCGAGGTGGAGCGAGACGGGGAGAGGGAGGGGGGTGATGTTGTTGTCGCAATCCGTATGGAGGCAGGGCGAACTCTTACCCACGCGGAGAAGCCACCTGACGAGTCGCGCTCCCCGTGTACCTCGCCCCTCGACTCCGCAGCGGCCCTGTCGGCCATATAACGTCCCAGGCGGAGAGGAGGAGGAGGAGAAGGAGGAGGAGGAGGGATTGAAGGAGGAGGAGGAGGACGAGGAGGAGGACGAGGAGGAGGACGAGGAGGAGGACGAGGAGGAGGAGGAGGACGAGGAGGAGGAGGAGGAGGAGGAGGAGGACGAGGACGAGGACGAGGAGGAGGAGGAGGAGGAGGACGAGGAAGAGGATGAGGAGGAGGAGGAGGAGGAGAAGGAGGAGTGGAAGGAGGAGGAGGAGGAGGACCAGGTTGACCCTTGGATGCGCCAGCGGTGCTGCGGTGCGCCCCCGAAGCCGTGGCGGGGAAGCGCCCCCCCCACGGGCCTGCCGCTCGGGCGAGGCTCCTGGCTGAGCGGGGGGCCCGTCGGCCGCCCATCGGAGAGAACTGCAATGAGGAGGAGGGAGGAGGAGAAGGAGGAGGAGGAGGAGAAGGAGGAGGAGGAGAAGGAGGAGGAGGAAGAGGGGAAAGGGGATGAGGAGGAGAAAGGGGAGGAGGAGGACCAGGGTAAACCCAAATGCGCACCAACGAGGCTGCAGTCCATTCTCCCGGTGTCAGGCTCGGGCCGGACGAAAAGCTCATGATCGTGGCGATTTTTCTTCTCCTAATCGGGTCGCCACTTGCGGAATGGGGGTATCAGTCGAAGAAGAAAAAACGGCATACGCATAAGTTTTTGGCGCTCCGCGCGGATTTCTGGGATCTGCGCTGGACTCCCCCGGCGGCGCCTCCGGCGCCGCCCCTGGCGCGCTCCGCGCGTCAGGGAGGGGGTCCGGCGCAGATCCAAGAAATCCGCGCGGAGCGCCAAGAAGTTTATGTTCGTGGTGATTTTTCTTCTCCTGATCAGGGGCATCGTTTGGGGGGAGAGGCTCAGAGGGGAGACGTCGACCCGGACGCGACGATTCAACACCGATGCATCGGCGACAGGCCTGCGACAGCGAGCGCTCGGGCCGGACGAAAGGGGGGTATTGGGAAAGGGGGGGTTACGAAATCTGCTGCATGCAGCTGGTTTCGGCCCCGCCGCCGGGCTCGTTCCTCGGTACACATGGGCGCCTCCCGGCGCCGGGAGGCGCCAGAAAATTCAGCTACGGGAGCTGATTCTCAACCCCCCCCTTTGCTATCCCCCCTTTCGCCCGGCCCGACAGGCGATATCGGCTTGACCCAGAAGGAGGTCCTTCGACAAGGGGTTGGTGCAATAGATTTGGTGCAATAGATTTGTGGGGTTGCAGTACGTGTGGGGCGTGCACTACACTTCGGGGCGCACATTTGTATTGCTGTATGTTCGCGTGCGGTACATTACTTGCAATACGATGCAAAACAATTCTCTGGCACAGTACATTTGCGATACAATCGACCCAAATCTATTTGACCACCCCCTTTCAGCTGGACCCCCTTTCGGGTCACCCAAACGATTGCCCCGTGATGACGGCGATGTGGCCTCCAACCGTGCCAGTGCTGCATTAGCTCTTCTGAGTGTTATCATCACGTACAGCGATAACCCGAATGTGAAAGGGGGCCTCTCTCCACCCGCGTCACACACTTTCGCTCTGGTCGCGCACGTTGAGGAAGCTTCGAGGGAGAGCCGCAGTTTGAAAACGAGGCGGCCTTCATCCTTGCAACTATTGGGCAGCATCATAACGACTATGCGCGGCGCTGAGGCGCGAGCCGCCTTTTGAACACCACTGGGCCTTCATCCTGGTAGCTGCTGCATTTCTTTATTCTCATGGCCCCCACTTGCAAGGAGGTCTCAAGCGAAACGCCTGGCCCGGCCTTTGGACTCGTCAGGTGGTGCGGCAGGGGGGGAGTCCTTTATGAGGAAGAGGGTGAGGAGGAGAAGGACGAGTGCAAGGAGGTGGAGGAGGAGGAGGTGGAGGAGGAGGAGGGGGAGGAGGAGGAGGAGGAGGAGGAGGAGGAGGGAGGAGGAGGAGGGGGGGATAGGAGGAGGAAGGAAGAGGGGGATGGGAGGAGGAGGAGGAGGAGGAGGAGGAGGAGGGACGAGGAGCAGGAGGAGGAGGAGGAGGAGAAGGAGGAGGAGGAGGAGCAACACGAGAGGGAGCACGAGGGAGGAGTGCCCGCCCGAGGCATGGCCGGGCTCGTCGGCCAGCTGGACGACCGCTTGTACCCCCCGGAGGCTGGGACGGAGCTCGTGCTCGAGGCTCGCGCGCGCGTGCGCGCGTGCGCGCGCGCGTGCGCGCACGTCCGTGCTGCGCCCCCCGAGCGCGGGCGGCGCGCTCGGCGGGCCTCGCGGGACTTCGGCGGCCCCCTCGGCAGCCTCCTCGGCGGCTCTCCGGCAGCTCTCGGCGGCGCCCTCGGAGGCTCTCGGCGGCCCTCGGGGGCTGGCGGGCGAGTGCCACATCTTGTCCGCTCCGCGCCCCTGCTCATTCTCCTCGTCGTCGCCGTGTGCACCGCTCGTCTGTGCCCTCCCTTCGCATTCCTCCGCCGTCCGCCTCCCTCTCGCCGTCCTCGTCTGCATCCCTGCTCCTCGTCGTCCTCCGTCCTCAGGCCGTTCCTTCCTCCCTTCTTCCTTCTCCCTCCTTCGTCCCTCCGTGCCCTGCCCCTCCTTGTCCTCCTCCGTCTCCCCTATCCTCTCTCCTTCGGTCCCTGGCCACAGGCCACAGGGGCTTCAACGAGGCCCCTCCCGTCCCTCTTGCTCTGCCTGGCTCCCCCCCCCGCCTACTCATCACAGCCCTCCTCGGTCAGGGGGTTGCGAGGGATACGAGGTTGAAGATGAGGAGGAGGTGGCGGTGGGGAGGAGGCATGCAGCAAGGGAAAGATGGAGGAGGGGGAGGGCGGGGAGAAGGAGCGCCGGGGGAGGAGCAGGAGGGCTGGGCGGAGCAGAGGGAGGCTTTGGCGGAGATGCTGTTGGACAGGGAGCGAGAACGAGTAGGAGGAGGAGGAGGAGGAGGAGGAGGAGGAGGAGGAGGAGGAGGAGGAGGCCGAGAAGGCGAAGACGGATGGGGAGTAGCAGAGGGATCAGGATGAGGGGCAGGCCGGAAGATCCGAGGAAGCCCGGTAGGCGAATTGACTCACACCAGTGCCTCCTGCGCCGCAGCTAGTGGGGGGGCGGGCGTGGCGACGGAACGAGGAGGCTCTGACCTCTGACGTCTTGCCTTTCGCTGTCTCAATGCGTGGGCCCCCGGCGTTCCCGACACCATCCGCTGCAGGACCGGTCTTTGTCGTGGCGGGTGACTTTCGGATGCCTCCTCCCCCCCCTCCTCCTGCTCCTGCTCCTCCTCCTGCTCCTCCTCCTCCTCCTTCTCCTTCTCCTCCTCCTCCTCAGAGATTGAATGCCGGCTGCGGCCCCGAATCCGCCGACACCAATGGATCGGCGCCGTCGGGAAGGCGCGATCCATCGAGTAGCTTCCCAGACCGCCTCGCGTGGGGAACAGAACACGACGGGAGGTTCTGGCAGAGTGGGGCGTCCGGGGCCCTCTGGGGCCGAGCCTCGCTTCGGGATGAGAGGCCAGCCCCCCCCCCCCTGTGTCAAGCAGTGGCGGAGCGTCCTGGCTTGCCTTTAGCCCTACCAAACAATGTTCTAAGAAGCTTTTGTGGTTCCCACGAAATGTTCTCAGAACATTTCTGGCTGGGACTGTCTTGTGTTAACGCATCGGGCTTATGCTCTAAGAACACTGTTTTTGTTATTAGAACATTTTTGGATTCTGAGAACATTTCGTGGCATGACTCTATGGGAATGACGGGCCGGTCGGTCCCTGCTCCACTGCGAGCACAGACCCGCCGCTGGCTGTCCGGGTTGAGCGACCTGTGCGGTGGCGTGACCAGACGCCGACGACATCGCGGCTCGAGCCTTCGGCTCACCACCTGGCATCGCTCGGACGTGTGCATTTTTCCCTCCGGCGAGGGCCATCGAGGAGCATCCTTGATCATTTGGCGCAAAACCACGCACGAAACCGAAAAAAGTACAGGGAATGGACGTCCGAGCGATGGCCAGGACCCACCAAGCCGCCCCAGCCCCCGACCCGAAGGCCCCAATGTGCCCTCCATTCCCAGCGGGGGGCGGGCGGGACGTCGGGGAGCCAGAAACAAGAGTCACATGTGGAAGAACCCGTTCCCAAACCCGATCCGGATGTTGGGTCTTCGGGTTCCATTCAAGTCGGGCGTGTCTCTCTACAAGGAGAATGCTCAAAAATAATCTTCACAAACTAGTGTGGGGACGATTTGTCTACTATTTTTGTATACTTCCGATGTTGACTATTTTTCATTGTTCTTCGAAAGGGACATGCCCGACATACGAATAGTAGGTTGGGGAGGTCTGGTGGGTGGTCGTCTGCAGGCGTTCGGCCATGGCCCCCATCGCAGAGCGCAGCCGTCCAGCCTCCGCGCAGCAGACCGCCGGTCGAGGCCGCGCCGAGCCATTGGAGGCCGCGGAAGGCCGACGGGGGCCAGCACGCATCACGGTGCGCCTGTGGTTGAGCGCTCCTCCTTGCCCGAAGCGGGGGAAGTGCATACAAACCGTGGACACGCTAACGGCGTTGCTGGCAACGGCGATGCAGGTTTCGGTATCTTAGGTGGGGGTGGCCCGTGGCCAATCCGATTGCAGGGAGGGCTCGTCTGTGTTGTCCTACATATTGTTCTGCGCGAGTTCGGCGTCGCCAAAAAGACATATTCCCAACATCGCCGTTAATCAGCATCGCCGTTAGAAAGGCCTTGGACAAAGATAACCAGCGTGAGAAGGACCGGGGTCGCCACCCACGAGCGACGAGCGACGAGCGACGTATCCATATGGACCGTTCCAAGAAGGGCAATGCCTTCGAGGATCGAAGGAGCTGCAGGCGGGAGGCGGCGGAAGGCCAGTGGACGGCGGCAGAAGTAGAACGAGGCCGCTTCCGCTGGCGGAAGGCTGGTGGAAGGCGGCGGAAGTAAAAGATGCGCCCCTCAGAGATGACCTGGTTTTTGGGTTCAGGGTTTCCGGAACTGGCCATCTCCAAGGCCTCGCGTTTTGTTTTGTTTGGTTGTTGGTCCATGACGGAGGCGCAGCAACACCGGGCCCCTTTATCGCGACCTGGGGGCGGAGAGCTCCCCTGACCCTCGGCGACAGCCGAACGTCCATGTACACTGTGCACACGATGTGGTCCACGTCCTCCTCCTCCTCCTCCTCCTCCTCCTCCTCCTCCTCCTCAGAGGACATTGAGTTTGGCATTGGGGATCCGCGGCCCCACCAGTTTCCAGCGTTCCGTGTACGGTACTGAGGCTCACTCGCTCAGTACTCGTTTTTCTTCATCTACTAACGGCCACTGGTTGGCGGATGGCACCGCCCAGAAGGGGCTATGTTGCGTGTCCTCACGCTGCTTGCCGCTATCAGTGGAATTGGCGCTCACATACTAAGTGTTGGAAGTGTGGAGGCAATCTCAAGCCATCGCCCGACGACGCAGCAGGCAAGGGCAAGAGCAAAGGGAAGTGGGACTATGGACCACCACGCTCCGCCCTCAGCCCCTTCACTTCGTGGGACACTGGTGCTGCTTGGGCTCAAGATGGACAGTGTACCTCCGCCGCCACATCCCTTGACGGGTCGTCGCCGTTCGCCCCTACGCCCGAGCAGCTCTTCAGTGCCTTGGAGCGCAGACTGCCTCCTGGGGCAGCTGGCGACATGGGAGCCCACCTCAGCGCGCTGGCGACAGCCCTGCAGACGCCCAGCCCGACAAGGAGGAGAAGCACAAGGTTCAGAAGGCCCGACCAGAACTCGAGCGGGAGCAGCAGCTGCACCAGTCTGCAGTTGCAGCCAGGAAGGCCCAGGAGGCCCTCGACAAAGCTATCATTTTCGAAGAGGAGTGCAAGGAGTAGCTGCACAAGGCGTCCGCGGACCTCCAGCAGAAGGTCCAGGCCGCTGCCGCCACGGCGGCCGCCCACCAGCGCCTGCTCCGCAGCAGCCTGGAGGCGCAGCCGCCCTCATCGCTCCAGCCAGCGGCCATCAACCTCACGGCCATCCTCGAGACCACGGAGCCTGACGACTTGGGCAAGTTGGTTTGCTTCGAGGACGGCGACCTCTTCTCGTTCGGCGACCTGGAGCTCGAGCAGGAGGAGATCGAGCAATGGCACCGCCACAAGTCTGAGCTGGCCGCCGAGGTCAGCAAGTTCATCGTCGCAGCAGCCGGTCCATCCGCGCAGGGGCTGGCTCAGAGGAAGCAGGCGTTCGCCGAGTACCGCGCCCGCATGGCGCACAAGCGGCGTCGTACCGCAGCTGGTGGCATGGCTGCAGGAGGCGACCCAGCCCAGCAGAGAGATGCCGATGGGGGGCCTGGGGGCCATCCTGACGGGGACGGCGCAGCGGCGGCTCGCGCCCCCGCCGCGGCGCCTGGCCCTGGGGCCCCGCCGGCGTCCGCTGCGGCGTCGACCGCGGGCGACCCGCCAGGCGCGGCCCCCGAGCCAGCTCCCCCAGAGGCCTCGCCCGAGGACCTCGCCAAGACGCTTGCTGAGGCTCGCGCCAGGCGTGAGGCCTCAAGGGCCGCCGCCACCGCCGCGGATGGCAAGCAGGGGCTTTAGCGGCATGAGCTCCAGCAGGCCAGGCCGCGGCGCGGGCCAGGCGAGGGCTTCTGACTCTCGAGAGCTGGCATTCTATTTCAAGAACATTACTACTTGGGGGCCGTCAACCCTCAACGATATCAAGGATGGAGTTTCAGGCGCAGATGTTGTGGGCTTTGCTGAGACCCACTCAGAGGATTCTCGCGCCATCGTCGATGCCATGGATAAGCACGGTTGGAAAGCAGTTGTCGCCCCTCCGAGGGCCTTTCGTTCGGTCAAGAGAGCTGGTGGTGTCATCGCTGGACTGAGGCGACACATCAAGAGCCACTCGTTCAAGGACCTTTGTCGTACTGATGAACAGCAGGTGGGTGCCGGCCGCCTTGACGGCATTCTCAAGGGCGGTGGCCCCGTCGATTTCTGGGATTTCGCGCCCGTGGCGGTCGAGCTCTATCTCACGCCTGGGGAGAAGCTCATGGGAGTCAACGCAGAGAAGCTCACGAACCTAGGGGCGTTCCTCAGGCTTTCGCAGATGCCTTGGATTCTCGCGGCGGATTGGAATGTGTCACCATCGGACCTGAGGCGATCCAAATGGCCAGATCTCCTTGGAGGATATGTTCTAAGCCCAGCGAGTACTACTTGGACGTGCAATCGTGCGCCATACAACCTCTTCGATTTCTGTCTGGTTTCAAATGCTGCCATGGGCCTGGAACCCACATGCTACGCCGACGAGGCTTGAGGAGATCACAAAGGCATTTGGTTCAAGCTTCGGGTGGACACCCAAATGGCGCAGATTCGCATTTTGCCGCAGCCTCGACGTTTCCCGCACCCACCAAGGCCCAAGCGAGGCCCTGCAAGCGATCCAGGCGCAAGGCTAATCGTACTAAGGAGGGGGCATCGCGCCGTCTGGATCATTCAGCACCATCACAGGACCCTTATGAGGGTGATGGACAAGAGCAACCCGCACCCAGGCATGGACAAGGACTCCCGCCCAGGAGCTACGACGAGGTGATTCAGATCATGGCCCTGGGCCCTCCCCGCGCTGTCCTCGCTGCCGCCGCTTGCGGCGAACCTGCTCATGGCCCAGGGCCAGGAGATGGCTGCGGCGTGCGACCTGGGCTGCAACCTCCGATTCCCAGCCTGATGGACCAGGCCGAAGTTGATTTTGACGGTATGAATATACTAAGCGACATTGATTTGGATGAGGAGTTCGACGTGGCTGCCCCGTCTGCTCCTACGGTTTCACCGCAGCAGCCAGCAGCTGCTGCCACGCCGTGCTCTTCAACGGGCGCGGCTTTCTCGTCCCAGCTGGCGCCCGTAGCGGTTTCGGAAAAAAAAAAGTAGCTTGGCAAATCACACCTGGTCCAAATATTCACGCGTAGCACCCGCTGAAGATGGCCCCGCCCGCGTACATCGAGAGCGGGGAGGCCTGCCTCTGCAACCTGACCATGCCGAGAAGGGGCTCGAGCAGATCACCTTGACGGACGCCGAGAAGGACGCCCGCTGGAGTCACCTGAGCCCCGCATGCCTTTCTGCAAAGCCGATCCCTAGCTTCATCCAAGACTCCTGGGCTTTCAGGCTCTCGACCCAATCTGCGGCCCTTGGGGTTCTCTTTTCGAGCTGGGTCGATCGACTTGAACGTTTCTAATGCGACATCTACCAGCTGCCTAAGGAGCAGCGCGCGTTTTACTCTGGCCGCGCTTTCACCCAGGGGCCCACCGTTTCAAGAATGACCCGAAAGGGGCAGCCCTCTCGGTTTTCGGACCCGCTGGCCCGCTGGTGGGCCGAGGTGGCCACCCTGGCCGCTATCGGGGAGCAGTCTGCTAGGAGGGCGGACCTCGGCAAAGACCCCACGCTCCAGGGTAAGGAAGCTATTTCGAGGCTCGCCGAGAGGGCGCACTCAGTCCCCTTCGGGGCCCTCTTTGGCCTTGGAGCCAGCAGCTGTTCTGTCAGGGAAGATCTGGCTCCGAGACCCGCAGCATCTGGGGTCTCTGGAGTGGCGCACCCTGCGCGAAACGGCGGAGGCCAATGCGGCCCAGGCCAAGCAGGCAGCAGCCAGAGCTTCATATGCTGAGTTTAAGGTTTGGGTAGCGGAATCTCTTCCGGACAAGGTTGGAAACCTCCACCGCTACTCCAAGCCCAAGGCTAAGGTCACCTCATAGCTGATCTCTGATGAGGGGGTGACAGGTTCTCCGCTCGAGCTGATGGACCTGCGTAGGTCCCGATGGGCCGCAACATAGACGGCCCCTGATTTAAGTGCTGCGTGGCAGAGGGCCGAGTCGGCTTTCCAGCAAGGCCGCGCCTCTGCAAAAAAAAAGCCCCTCCCAGCGATTGCCCTGGAGCACCTCCATGGGGCCCTGCGGCGAATCCCTGTCCAGACTGGTCGTGGGATCGAGAACCTCGACCCTCGGGACATCCAGGAGCTGGGGCCCCAGGGCCAAACCGAGCTGCTGCAGGTTTTCCACGCAGCTGAGTCTAATCTGGCCTGGCCATGACAACTGCTACCGTCTATCATCGGTCTCCTGCCTAAGGACTCTGGCGGCCAACGGGCGATTGCCCTTCTGTGCTGGTTGTCCAGGCTCTGGCGCCTCCTCCGTAATCAGATCTCCCGGGATTGGCTGGAGGGGGATGCGGGGTTCTGGGACGAGGCCACTCGTGGCAGCAGCGCCCTCAGGGCGGCAGTAGGCAGGCATTTCATGGGCGAGGCAGCGGATGCCATCGGGATTTCGCACGCCAGCTTTCTGTTTGACATAACAGAATTTTATGAGTCCCTTGATGTAGGCCTGCTAATGCACAGGTGCTTGGGCCTAAGGCACTCCCCCACGGTCCTGCTCCTCTCGGCCCAGCTGTACTTGGGCCCGCGGATTTTAAGAGAGCGTTCCTCCTGCAGTGATCCCATCCTGGCCTCATCAATGATCCTAGCAGGTTGTAGGATTGCAAAAAACGGTGCCGCGGCTTCTCTTTTTCCTGTCCTGGACTCGGTCCATCGGGCCTTTTTTCCCCAAGGGGCTCGTCGCCAAATCCTGGGTCGACGATGTGAATTTCCGTCACGAGGGGCCTCGCAAGGCCGTCGTCAAATCCCTCACGGTGGCGGCCATGCAGTTTTCTGCGGGAGTCTCTGCCGACGGTCTTCAGCTTTCGGACAAGTCGGCTGTTATAGCCTCCGACAGGGTCCTCGCAGCAGAGCTCACCTCAGCTTTAAGTCAAGCTGGCCTACAGGTTAAGAATCTGGGAGCTGCAGCTGACCTCGGCATCGAGAGAGGCCACCGCCGTTTGCACCAGGCCTCCAAACATCGCGCGAGGAAAAAGCTGGCTTCGTGACAATCTCGGAAGTTGAATAAGATCGCTCGTGGCACGCCAGGCTCTCGCGCTGCTCGCCGAATTGCCACCGCGGGCATCATCCCTAGGATTGGCTATCGCACCAAGGTCATTCCCCTCTCTCCCGAGCCCCTCCTCCAGCTCCGCAGGTCTCTCGGTCGTTTCGCTTCCTCGAAGGCTCGTGGTAGATGTCTGACCACGGCGTTGCACATTGACTACGGGGACCAGGAGCCCGCTATCTCTCTGCCCACGGCCACCACCAGTCTGTGGTTCGAAATGCTCGCCTCGCCGGAAGCTTTCAGGAAGAGGGCGGCCAGGGCTTGGCCGACCATTTTGAAGAATTTGCGCGCCACCCCTCAGAACCGCCAGCGGAGGAAGGTGAACGGCCTGATCTCGGGCACGATCTCTGTTTTTCTCTCCGCGGGTTGGGGCCCCCAGGGACCGTGGAAGTGGGCCCACCCTACTGGCGATGAGTATGAGGTGAGTGAAGATACATTCGACTCGGACCCTGGCTGGGAGCCTTTCTTGGAGGTCTCCATAGACGCCTTGAGGCTCTCCGTCTGGGCACACGCTTCTATGCATTATAATGGGGGAAGGGGCTGGAGCAGGGAGCCGAAACCACGGGTATGTTAAAAATGATGCGTGCTTTAGCCAGGAAGGGATCCAACAAGTTTCGAGGTTCCCTCAGCACGGTCATGACGGCAGGCTTCTGGCCCAAAGCTCGGCTCTCCAAGGCGGGGGTGAAGGTCGACTCTATATTGTATCCGCGTTGCGAGGTTGAACCCGAGACTGACCTTCACCGCCGCTGGACCTGTATTCCCAATAATGACATTCCCCGCTGCGCCGGCACGCAGCATTTAAAAGACCAAGCAGCTCAAGGAGCTCAGTCGCATCCGTGCTATTGGCTCCGAGGCCTCATCCCCGGAGAATGGACGGCTGTCCCAGAGCCGCCAGACAATTTACACATCCAGCTAGACCCGCGGATCGACCCGCCAAGCCTCCCAGTGCCAGGTGCGATCCCGCACAACCTCCTGGGGGCCCTTCTCATGGACGGGAGGGTTTGGCTGAGCGGGGGCGCGTCTGGAGGGAAGCACTCTAGTCGCGCTAAGCTGCGTCGTATCACCTGGGCAGTTGTCTCTGTTGCCTTCGGGGCTGATCCCAGGGAGGTGCATCTGCGTTTATGTGCTCCTGGAGCTTTTGGAGGGGCCCTCCCTGGCCCGCGTTAGGGAATCAACCGAGGTGAGTTGTTTGCCCTCAAGGAGGCCCTTTTGGCTACCCCAGGCAAGGACCTGACCTATGTCACTGACAGCGCCTACGTCCAGCGAGGTGCGTTCTGTCTGCGCTCGAAGGCCCATTGGAGGCCTGAGACGAATCGGGGCCTCTGGCACCTCGTCCGAGAGCTCTGGGGGGCCCGAGACGTCCTCGTGGTCAAGGTCGCTAGCCGCGCGACCGCTTCCGAGTTCGAGCGAGCGTCAGATGTTTTGAAGGCTTTGTTTCAATTCAACGAGCTGGCTGACAAGCTGGCTGACAGGTTCTCTCCAGCCGCGCAGGTCCCGAGCGCGGCAGCAGATTCTCTCCTGGAGCTCGAGGCGGAGGCCAAGGCCATCCGCGCCCGTTTGTCTGGCATTTTAGTTTCGATGCCTTCGTACCGCCCAGAGGGAGAGGTTTCCAGAGCTGCCGCCCAGGGACCTATCAGGAAGAAGCTGGATTTGGCCTCGGAGAATCCCTGCACGGCCCACCTGGAATGCTCCAGGGTCGAGGGTCGCTTGCGTAGGCAGTGGCGTTGTCGTAAATGTTCCCCGGGGCCTCCCTCAAGGGGAAAGGGTGCTGTAATTAAGTGGCTCCGCTCCCCGTGCAACCCCGCTCTCATTGTTGGCCCTGCTTCGAGTGCCCCGCGGGAGGTGGGGCCGAGTCGGAGAGGCCTCTCTGCGCATCCCTCTCATACTATGCGTTGGTGGGAGGCGGGGGCGGGAACGGTGAAGGAGCGCATTTTCGCTTGCTCGAGGTGTGGCGGGCTCGGGACCGACCACTACCGCTCCACGGGCAAGCTCGTTTCGGAATGCCAGGCCCCCACGCGCGCGGGCCTGCAGTATCTCAGGGCGCTCGAGAAAGGACGAGCCCCAGGCCGCGCGAAGTTGGCCAAGCAGGTCAATGCCCTGAGATAGATTGGATTGAGCGCGCAGCGCAGAGTCTAACCCAATCTAATCTCCTCCCTCCTCCTCCTCCTCCTCCTCCTCCGAACGTCCATGTCCACGCTAAACAGCATCCACGCCCTGGCGGTCTGGATCCTGGGGCGCGATCTCGTGAAATTGCGCTCGCGTGGACGCGGTCTGCGCGGGGCATCCGCCGACGACCTCCCCGCGTCCACGGGGCCGCGGCTCAGGGGCCCAGCGGGCGCGGCCGTGGACGCGGATGCGTGCGCTGGCCGATGAGGTGACCCATCGGCAGCACAAAGGGGGGGGCCGCGATCTTGGCCAGCCCCGGGGCCCCGCCAGGTACCCGAAATCCTCGTGCCCGCCGCCCTCTCCTCAGCGAGCAGCGCTGACGACGAGAACCTATGCCCGCGTTTGCCGCCCAGGAACCCCCGCCCTGGCCCCCCCCCGTACTCCTGAATAGAGCCCTACAACGGCTCGGTCCAGTTCCCATAAGAACCTGCAATAGTTGGTTTCAAGTTTAATGGCATCCTGGTCGGGCTCGATCCCATTCGGGTGGAGTCATCCTATAGCGACTTAGATCCCGGACCAATCAGAAGTCCAATTGGATGTTACTATTGCTTGAGTTCACTATGATAGCATCACAGCCGGGGCCGATCCAACCCTCCTATAAACTTATTATAGCTGCCGGTCCGCGCGCCGCGAAATGGGGAACACATGGCGCGGCGAGCCAGGCGCGGCGCTGGGCGCCCTCCGACGCCTCGAGGCACCGACGCTGGCTTTGGGTTCCCCATTCCTCGGCGCGCAGCCCGGCGATTGGGAATTGGCTGGAGCAGCAGGTGGTGGACCAGGAGCCGGGCGCCGCAGCGGCGATCTTCCGACGGCTCGCAGCGGATCTGGCCAGGCAGGCGACCCGCGCCGACCTCGAGGAGCTTCGCGGACCTCCGGGACCTCGACCCGGAGCTCGCCCAGCGCCGGCGCTCGTCCATCTTGCAGCGGGTCCGGAAGCTGGCCCCGGGGCGTTCGGCGACGGCTATGGCATTGGAAGATGCCGACGGCTCTGTGCAGGCCGCCCCAGAAGAGGAGGTCGCACGCATTCTTCGTCGACGCTGGGGCGAGGTGTTTGCGGAGCGCCATTGGCATGCAGCGCAGCAGATATCGAGCAGTGGCTCCGCGGGCACGGAGGGGCGCCCGACGGGCTGACGGCGGCGCTGCGGCCACATCTGGAGAATTCCGACCATTGGCGGATCAGTAAGCACGACGTTGAACGTGCAATCGCTCGCACTTCACGCTCGTCCCAGGTGCCCGACGGCATCCCGTACGCAGTTTGGCGCATCTTTAGGCTTTTGGCGTGCGATGCACTTTTCGACGCTGCGGAGCTCCTCGAGACCGACGCGCGGGCAAGCGGCGCTGAAGGCGACGTCCCCCTTCAACGGCGACGGGCAATCCGAGCTCAACAAGGCGATTAAGGTGCTCCTGCCGAAGAAGCAGCCGATGATGTCTGCATCGGGGGTGGGGTACACGAGGGCAGAGAACGTCATTCGGCCGAATAGCCAACGCCATGCGGCCCAGAATTGAGGCAATCTTGGAGCGCGCTATCTCGTCGATGCAGCAGGGTTTCCTGGCCGGGCGCTCTACGATGAAAAACGTGACAGACGTCGACTCGGCGACGCGGGAGGTTGCTGTGCGAGATAAGGGGGCTGCGGCTGTCTTCTGCGATCTTCAGGCCGCGTGCCCGTCTCTCTCACACGATTTCCTGCTTCGAACTCTGCGCGGGTGGGGGCTGCCGCTCTCGCTCTGCCGCTTCGTGGCGGGCCTTAACTGGGGGCTTGGGTGCCGCCTGTCGGCCTGCGGGCAGCTGCGCCAATGCTTCAGAATCAGCGCGGGGACTCGGCAGGGCTGTCCGCTGTGGATCCGCTGCTAAGGAGGCTCGGCCGCTAGCAGCCTGCCGCGACGGTGCGCGCCTGCGCAGACGACTTGGTCTCCGCGCTGCCCAACTAGGCGGCGGCCCTCCCCGCGCTGGTGCTCTTCAGCCAGTTCGCAATGCTTTCTGGGCTGCAGCTGAACTTCCGCAAGGTGGTGGTGGTGGTGCCTCTAGGCGCCGGCCCCCTCGGATCAGGTGGCACAAGAGTTGTGGGCCTCCTCCCCTTCCTGGGGACAGACGCAATGCCAGTACTGGGCGCAATACCTCGGTTTCTTATTGGGGCCAAGAAGCGGGGAACGGTCGTGGCAGGCAAAGATAGAGAAAGCCATCGGGCGGGCCCGTCTGTGGTCTTCAATCGAGCTCGGGTTGCAGCTCGCAGCAGTCGTGCACAGGGTGTACGTTGTCTCCACGCTGGGCTTCCTGTTGCAGCTGGAGACGCTTCCAAGAGATTGGTCGATCACCGCGGTGCAGATCCTACGGCTACTGGTGCGCAGCCCATTTCGGTGGTGCGTCCCCGACAACTTGCACGGTTTGCAGCGGGACTTCGGCTACCCTTCGGAGTTCCAGGACTTACGGATCGTCAGTTCCGCGGCGAAGTTCCGTGTTTGGCACTGCGAGGCCCTGGCGCAGGGCGGGCTCAATCCGGGCCTGTTCGATCCCCCTTTCCCCCTTGTGAAAGGTGTGTGGTCCCCACCCCC
Source organism: Prorocentrum cordatum (assembly GCA_963575745.1). Classification (NCBI taxonomy): domain Eukaryota; class Dinophyceae; order Prorocentrales; family Prorocentraceae; genus Prorocentrum; species Prorocentrum cordatum. Next base: position 14,750 of record CAUYUJ010003718.1, read on the forward strand.
AGTTCGAACCCTCCCCCTTGCAACTTCGCCCCCCACTCCACCCCTGGTTCAGACCCCACTTCCCCTTGCATCGCACGCCCCCCTTCCCAGCGCCCACAAAACGTATTCCTTCTGCAACGGCCGGGTCTTAGAGCACAGAACGGCGTAGAAGGAGGGGGGGTCGTCGTCGTCGTCGAAACATCGTATTGGGCGTCCTGCCGTAGGGCTGCCGCGGGCGGTCCGTCGTGAAGAGCCCCCGGCCCGCGACCCCCCCCCCCGGGCCCCGAGGGGATGATGAGGCGGAGGAGGAGGAGGAGGAGGAGGAGGAGGAGGAGGAGGAGGAGGAGGAGGAGGAAGAGGAGGAGGAGGAGGAGGAGGAGGAGGAGGAGAAGGAAGAAGGAGGAGGAGGAGGAGGAGGAGAGGAGGAGGAGGAGGGAGGAGGAGGAGGAAGAGGGGGAGGAGGAGGAGGAGGAGGAGGAGGAGGAGGAGGAGGAGGAGGAAGAGGGGGAGGAGGAGGATGAGGAGGAGGAGGAGGAGGAGGAGGAGGAGGAGGAGGGGGGAGGAGGACACAGAAACCTAAGGTTGGCCCAAGGTAAAAATGTTGGAGGAGGAGGAGAGGGATGAGGTGGAGAGGAGGTGGAGGAGGAGGGGGTCGAGGAGGAGAAGGAGGAGGCGGAGGAGGAGGAGAAGGAGGAGGTCGAGGAGGAGGTCGAGGTCAAAAGGAGGAGGAGGAGGAGGAGGAGGAGGAGGAGGAAGAGGAGGAGGAGGAGGAGGAGGAGGGCGAGTAGGAGGAGCAGGAGCTCGAGGTCGAAAAAGCGCCCCCCGCGCCCCCCTCCCCTTCCCCTCCCCCCCCTGGGCTTCCCCGCGGCGTCTCCGGCGGCCGCGGGGCGCGCCCATGGTGGCGCCGCGCGCCGCGGTGGCGGGCCGGGTGCGGAGGAGATGGAGGCCTGCCCGTGCGGTTCGGCGAGGAGGAGGAGGAGGAGGAGGAGGAGGAGGAGGAGGTCGAGGAGGAGGAGGAGGAAGAGGAGGAGGAGAGGAGGAGGATGGAAGCACGCCCGTGTGCTTCGGCTACACGCCAGAGTGACCTTTCGCCGCCGGGGTGACTTTTGGTGCGGGCGCACTGGGGCCCCCCGATCGCTGAAAGAGATGCGACAGCGGCAGCTTGCGCGCTCGGGTTTGGGGGCCCCCCCCCCCCCCCCATGTTGCTATCTGCGGGCCCCCATGTTTTGATTCCTTTTCCGTTTCTCGCCTCTTTCATACTCTTTCTCGTGCTCCCTCCCTGAGATGAGAGCGCTCCAATTTTTCACACACGCATTGGCGTTTTCGCCAGGTTTGGGGCCCTGGGGCCATCACAGATCGGTTCGGCTCGAACAGTGCCGCAGAAGGATGGGGTGTGGGGCTCTGGTCGTGATTTCTCACGATGTCGCAGTGTTGCTCGCAACGCTGGATCTCAGGGCTTGTCGCCATCCTCCTCGTTCTTTCTTTTCTCCTTTCATGCTCTTTTGCCTGCCGTTCTGTTTCATTTCCCTCTTGATTGTTCGTTGCCTGCGGCTGGCTATGTGAAGTTTTCCGGCTCTGGAGAGGCCGTTTCCCAGCCCTTGGGCCTTCCACAAAAGAGACCCAGGCAACAAGGTGGCCCCGAGGAAGCGGTCGAGATCCGAGGCCGTATGGCCTAACGATGCACGTCGGTCGTTGGAAGCATGTATGTTTGGATGTTCGGATCCCGAACTACTTTAGGCGCCTTCCTACTTCAACAACTTAGTGGTTTCACCTCGTCCTTTCTCTTCAGGGGGCGGGCGGAAGCCCAAATTGCTTCCAACGCTTTCCTACTTCACGTGTCTACCCACTCCTTCCGACCGACGGGCACGAGTGTCAGTGAGTTGAGCACCTGTGCAACCATTGTTCCCGCGTCACCCGCGCATTGCATTTTCACCCTGTTGCGTGCTCGTGCGACAACAGCTGCAGCTCAAGGAAGCACAATCCATTGAGGAAAGAGGACCGACGCCGACGTCATGGCGACGCAAGTCTGCCGTGAGCTCAGCTCTCATGACAAGACAAGATATACACCCATTGGAAATCTGTATAACAAAACATTCGTTTCCATGAACTCTAGACTCCGTTTCAGAAAGTCGATGATTTTGGTAGGACCCTGGGCGAATTCTTGAAGCTTGCTTTGTTGTAGAATCGTCGTGCATCTGGACCTGGATTATTGCTTAAGTGATCCATTTCTTAGCTTGAACGTTCCTTAAATGAGATCCACCTCTTACGCTTGGAGTGAGATCCATTTGTTTAACTGTAACGTTATTGTGAAGGCCTGCTGGCCAGTGCCGCCGACCCTGAAAGACATCGACGACGAGCAGGATGGGGAGGAGGAGGAGAAGGAGGAGGAGGAGGAGGAAGAGGCGGAGAGAAGGAGGAGGAGGATGAGGAGGAGGAGGAGGAAAAGGACTCTCCCCTGGGACCCCCCCCCTGGGGAGGAGGACTGGAGGAGGACCGGCGTGGGTAAGCAGGGCTGCAAACGGCACTGATGGGCCGTGCCACTCGCGTGGCTCCCGTGAGCTTAAAAAAGCGGCGGGTTTCGGCACTCCCTGAAGTGCCCCTGCCGGCGCTCCCTCCTCCCTACCCTGCCGCCCTCCGCCCTTCCTCCTCCTTCCTGGTTATTCCCTTAGTCGGGCACGCCCCTCCACAGGAGGAATATTCAAAAATAGTACAACAATAGTCTGGGGACGATGTTTAGACCATTTTTGATGTTGTTCGAGCATGTCCCAATCATCTTGTGGTGTTGGGTCCTCGTTTTGGAGACACAGCGCCCCGCGTTCCACTCACTCACTCATTCCTCCTCCTCACCCTCCTCCATCCTCCCTCTCCTCCCTCCTCCCATCAAAATCATCATCATCATCATCATCATCATCATCATCATCATCATCATCATCATCATCATCATCATCACCATCATCATCATCGTCATCATCATCATCACCATCACCATCACCATCACCATCACCATCACCATCATCATCATCATAATCATCATCATCATCATCATCATCATCATCAGCATGCCTCTTCTATTCTCTGTGAGCAAGCTCCTGCTGTCTCCGCAGCTTCTCTGCCCAAGTGCCCCCCGTCGGCCGCGCGTGCGGGCGCCTTATGCAGGCGGTCGCACAAGCGGCTCTCCAGGGCGCTGGGGAGATTTTGTTCAGGGGGCTGCGGGCCGCGCTCTACGAGCGGCTCGTGGCTGCCCCCCTCTCTGTGCTTCAGGACCAGGGGCCTCCAGCTCCTGCCTGGTCCATCCTGCAGGCGGACTCGTCCGAGGGCGAGGGGGCCTCCTGCCCTCTCCCTTCGGCGGGTTCCACCTGCCCCACCGTCTGCCTCGGGCTGGCGGTGGACCTGAGCGGCGGGGTCTCTCCCTGGCTGCTCAGCACGGTCGCCGCCCTCCTCTGGGTGACGGCCGCCTGCAGCGCCTGCGCGGGCTGCTGCCTCGGGCTGCTGGGCCCGTACGTGTGGCGGAGGCTCTGGCCCTTCGCCTGGCCGCGCGGCGCGGTTTCTGCTTCACCTGAGCAGGACCGCCGTGCGGCGCGAGCGCTGGCCTACGGGGCTCCGCCTCGACCTCAAGCGCTCGAGCGGGCAGACGCCCAGCGTGCGGGCGGCGGCGTCCACGGCGGCGCCCACTGATGGCGGAGCTGCCACCAGTTGGCGGAGGGCCCCTTTGGCCCGAGCTCTACCCTTTCGCTGCGCCCACGGCGCGCGACTACGCACGATGGCGCCTAGACGACGGCGACACCAGCTGGGCGGCTATCCCCCTCGCCTCTCGAGAAGGGGGCATCCTGCTGGCCCTGCCTGGTGCCTTTCGCTCTACAGCGGAGCTCGAGGCTGCCGAGGCGGATGGCTTTGCTGGGATGATAGGCCCCTTCCAGCTAGTGGACGTCCAGCTCCAGGGGGCCGCTTCACGGCCGCTCGCCACTACCGCATCCGTCCTCGTTATAGATATCGAGGTTGCCGAGCTCGAGCTCGAGTCGCTGTACCCTCTAGAGGTCGGCGACGACGCAGGCATCGTTCCCTTCGCCGAGGTGCGCAGCCGCGTCTATTGGCCGCATCCTTCGGGGGTTCGGGTGCTTCGCGAGGGCTACGCTCGTTTGCACGGCGCCCCGCCTACCGCAGGGGAAGAGCCTCTCCCAGGGGCCGATCGGGCTACCCCCTACCACTCTGCCGACGAGATGGAGGAGCCCGAGGGGTTCGCGGCCGACGGGGAAGCCGACCGCGCGGCCCCAAGTGCGCGAGCCCCCGCGGTCGCTGGAGCGCCGCGCGGCCCGCCCGCCAAGCGCGCTGGCGCCGCCGCGCCGCCACGGGTCGCGGGTCCTGCTCCGATTGCTCCTGGCGCTCCTGCGGCGTCTCTGGACGACGGGGCTCCCATGACCCGCGCCGAGGTAGCTGCCGAAATGCGCGCCTTGCTTGCAGCCCACGCGGCCTCCACGATGGTCGGCGGACCCGAACCGCTGGGCCCCGCTCCGGCTGCCCGGAGCGCTCGGCCCGAGGTGCCTCAGCTTTTCAGCGACGAGGCGGCGCGCCTCGGGCTGGATCCTGCGGGGATCGAGGCCGTCTTGTCCCACGCACCCGTGGCCCCTCATCGGGTCTCCGCGCGCCCCAAGGGACCCACCTCCGCGCTGGTCTCGGCGTGGGAGAAGGCGCGCTCTTCTGCTGTCCCTCGGGCCCCTTCGTCCGCTTTCGGACCGATGGGCCCCCCGCCGCCGCCTGGGCTAGCCTATCCCGCTGCGGTCGACGGCTTTGCCGAGGTGGGCGGCGCCGACGGGTTAGAGCCGCCCCTTGCGGCCAATCCGACGGACTTCAGCCTCATGCTTCAGTGCCTGCACCAGTCCCTTTCCTTGCAGCAGGGGCGGGGCCATCGCCCAGCCTTCCACCCGCTTCTGGGGACCCTGAGCGACCAAGCTCAAACTCCGCCCGCGACCTCGGGCGACCCCGCGCACGCATCGGCTCAGATGGGGGGAATCGCTCGGAGGCGCGAGTGGCAGCAAGCGCTGATGCAGCACGGCCCCGACGTGCGAGGACTGATGAGGGAGAATTTGGCCCGCGTTCTGGGCGTGGAAGTCAGCGCCGTGACCCCCATGGCCATGCATCAGTACTTTCGCGAGCACAGCCCCCTCGGGGCTCAGCCGTCGACGCACGAGTTGTTGACGCATTTTGCCTTCCTCAGCGCCGAGCTGTGGCGGGCCTGCGAGGAGGGCAACCCCGAGAGGGTCCAGACCTTGCTGACTTGCCAGTGCATGTTCATCGACCAGTTGGCGGGGGACCGCGGCTACCTCGAGGCCGCTTGGTTCCTCACGGGGCTGGAGCCTCCCCCGTGTCGCGTGACCAGTCGTCACACGGAGCGCGAGGCCCAGACCCCGTTTTCACCCCTAGTGGATCCTCGCTGGCTGTCGGCGCAGGGCGAATACATGAAGGAGCTGCAAGCATTTCGGGCGCGCCTCGACGCCGAGCGCGCCGTCGCGCTCCCCAAGCATCCACCTCATCAGCCCAAGCAGCCCAAGGTCTCAAAGCCCCCCTTCAAATCTCAGGGTGCTCCCAAGGCCCCGAAGGCGGTGCCCAAGAAGGACTGAAGATGCCCTTGGCGCCCGCCTTCTTGGAGGGGGGGCCTTCGCGTGGCCGAGGTACGCCGCCGCAGACAGTCTGCACCGACGCTGCTATGGCTGCTAGGCGTGTTTGGGCGCAGCGAGGGCGTGAGGGTAGGAATGCGCTCCTCCAGCGATGCTGTTGCGGCCCCGCAGGGAGGAGTACGTTCCGCCACCACGCCCCTCGCTCTGCTCCGAACCGCCCCTCGGATCCATTCGGCCATTTTGGCCGTCACCTGCCTCAGTCGAGCGCTCCCCCCATGGGGCCTGCAGCCCCTGAGGTTGGTGTTCTTGCTGGTGCTTGTTCTCCTTCAAGCACCCCTGCTGCTCTTGCCAACGTCGCGCCATTTGTCGCTGACTTGTCTGCCTGGCTGCGCCTGTTTCCAGGTGCGAACATTGATATCACCCACTGGGCGGCAGCGCTGTCCCAGGTTGGGATGGGTGCTCGATGTTCTCTTGGATCTTTCTCCCGCTCATCTATGCGTGCAATGGACCCGGGCGACCCGTGCCTTTTGGGGCCGCCTCCCCGCGATCCTTGGCCGTGCCCGCCTGCTCCACCTCTTGGTCCCCCGCCTGACGGCTTGTCGGCGAGGCGCAGGGGGCGCTGGAGATTGCGGCGCGCGGCGCGGACGCTCGCGCAGTATTCTGTTATTGCGTTGAACTGGCTCACTTTGGGTCATCCTAGCCTCGCTCCCGCCGAGGCTCGCGTCCGTGCCACGGTCTCGCCCTGCCAGGAGGGCGTCCGCACCCGTATCGAACGGTTGTGTCGGATCGCAGTTCGCCTCGCCCGTGGTGGCAAGAGCGACTTAGGTCGAGCCTTCGCCAAGTTCGACTCTACTGAGGTCTCGCTCCATGGCCTGGCCACCCATGTTGCAGCTTTGGAGGCCTCCTTCACCTCCTCTTCTTCCGTGCCCGCCCCCATGCGGCACTGCCCGACCAGCGCTCCTTCCGTGCCTGGTTCGCTGGCGTCTGCGGCGGCTTGGGACTCCACCCAGGTCGAGCCCTTCGATTTAAAAGTCAGGGCGTCTCGCATTAAGTGGGATTATTCGCCAGTGTTTGATCCCATTCCATTTCTCTCTGACGCTCGAGTCCGCGAAGCGTTCATCAATCCAGAGGAGATGCGGCTCCCGGCGTCAGAGTGGCCTGCTGGCCAAAAGGGGGCGCGTGTCCATATGGACCGCGCCGAGCTGTGGGCCCTGCTCCAGAAGTGGGATGCCTGCGGCGCCCTGTACCTGACTCCTGCTTCGGACCTCGCCTGGGATGAAGCCTGCGGAGCTTTCAGGGTACCGAAGGACAGCGACTACGACAGGCTGATCCTGAACCCAACGGTCGTGAACAGCCGCTGTGCCTCAATCTCATCCAGCACCCAGCGCCTTGGCCAGGGTTTCCTGCTGTGCCGTTTGGGTCTGGCGCCTGGGGAGTGGCTGGCAGTTTCTTGCGACGACCTACGGGAGTTTTACTACACTTTCCGCGTTCCTCCCGCGCGCGCCAGGCGTAACGCCCTTCGCGTTCGTCTGCCATCATCCCGCTTCAAGGCCTTTCGAGCCTGGCGCCCCGAGCTCGAAGGTGTGGACGTCGCGCCTTGCCTCAATGCTCTAGCGATGGGCGACAACATGGCGGTGGAGATTGCCAACTCTGCACATGAAGGCGTCTTGCACAGCTTCGGGGCCTTGCGGCCTCACGAGCAGGTTGTCCACCGCTCGCCCTTCCCGCGGGGACCGTTTGTCGAGATGCTGAATATTGATGACCATACAGGTTTTCAGAAGCTCTCGTGGCATGGCTCCGCTCCTCGCCCCGACGACCCCTGTCGTCGTGATCGTGAGGTCTTCGCCGCCTGCGATGCAGGCTACCCGCGCGTGGGCCTGATTCAGCATCCAGGCAAGCGCGCGCGCGGCGAAACGCACAAGGTGGTGGTGGGCGCCGAGGTGGAAGGGCGCATAGGCATCGTCTGCGCTCCCTTAGTGCGGACGGTGGCCTTGTGCAGGCTGACCCTGATCCAAATCTACCTCGGCATCACCACACGCTCCCTGTTAGCCTCTCTTGTGGGCTGCTGGGTCCAGGTGTTCCTCTATCGCCGTCCGATGCTCGCCATTTTCACGCACGTCTACAACTTCCTGTCGCGCCTGGCGACCGAGGAGGGCATTGAATACGACTTGCCTCCTTCTGTTCGCGACGAGCTTTTGGCCTGCACCTTTTTAGCCTTTACGGCTATAACCGACCTTCGGGCGCAGCCTTGCCCCGAGGTGTTCGGTACGGACGCGTCTCTCGGCTGGGGGGGCGTTGTCCGCGCTCCTATCAGCCCGCAGCTCTCCGCCGAGCTGTGGCGCAGATCGGAGCACGGGGGGTGGCACACGATCCTGCACAATCGGAGCCTCCTCGCCGTACTCAGCCGCGGCGTGCCCTTGGGCCCTGAGCTCACCCAACTGCATCGCGACCTGGGGCTCCCTTCTATTGAGCCCCCCGTCGCGCCGCGTTGGGTCACCGAGCTATCAGAGGCGCTGCGCTTTCGGCTCGCGTACAAATGGGAGTTTCGCATGCCCCGTCACATCAATATCCTTGAGACAACGGTGTATAAGAGCTTGTGCAAGTACTGCTGTATTCGCCTCCCTGACTCTCGTATCCCCGTTCTCTTGGATTCAAAAGTGGCTTTGGGCGCGACCGCTCACGGGCGCAGTAGCTCTCCTGGTCTATCTCACGTTCTTTCGACCACTTTGCCCTATGTGATAGGAGGAGGTTTATATATGGGAGGCATGTACGTGCCTACGGACGTGCACAGGGCCGACGACCCCACGCGGAACCGTGCGGTGAGGCCCCCGTCCCGTGACCCTCCCGCCTGGTTAGTTGAAGCAGAGAGAGGAGAATTTACTCGCTTTGATTGCATTGCGTACGCCGACTCCCGTTCGTCATTCCCTACTTGTCTCTGGGGCCGATTTGTTGCGCAGCTTGTGGCTCGAGGCCCCGAGGGGCTGCTCAGCCACCGCTGGGCGGCCGCCCCCCCCCCCTCGGAGGGCGCGGGGATGGCCGCCGACGCCGCCAGCGACGGCGCCCAGGGGGAGGCACCTGACCCCTCGGGCGCCGCCGAGAGCAGCATTGAAGCTGCTCTCGCCAGCGGAGAGCGTCGCGGGCCTCGCAACGGGCTCTTCGCTGACAGCGAACGGCCTCTCGCGTCCACTGCAGACGCCACGCCAAAAGCGTCTGCCTCCGCGGAGGGCGGCTCGCCCGGCCCCGACCCTGGCGCCGCCGGCGCAGGATCGGCTCCCCAGGCCGCCAAGCGTGCTCCGCCACTGGCCCTCCGCTCCAAGGCCGCGGCGGCCCCTCCGCCTGCTATCGGGGTGGGCTCGTCGCGCGTCGGCTCGCGGGAAGCGCCAAAGGGGGCCTCTGCAGCTACCCCCCGCACCTTCCAGCGAGCGGCCAGGGTGAGCGCCTCTCGCCAACTGCTTGGCGTAGTGGACGGGGCCTCGCGCGGCACAATTGAGGCCGCCTTCAGGCGCCAGTCCCTAGTCTACCATCCAGACAGGACTCCCGCGCACCTGGGCGCCGACGAGCGAGCAGCCCGCGCGCTGAAGTGGAAGCAGCTCTGTGACGCCAAGTCAGTGTTGCTCCAGGCCGTCTCGCAGGCCGCCGCGCCGCCCGATGTTCCTAGCACGGGCGGCGACGGCCCTGCCGCCCGCGCCTACGCCCGGGCCAAGGCGGCAGGAAAGGGCGCCCGCAAGGGCAAGCTGGCTCCAGGGTCGACCATGGCCCTTCAGGCACTCGAAGAGGCGGTCTCCTCGCGGGTCGCCCTTGCGAGCGCCGAGCTGGCCCCTCGGGCTGCCCTCCCCGCCTCGGGCGCGCCTCTCCCGAGGGGCGGGGTTTCGTCTGCCCTCGCGACGCGGGCGGCTGAGTCGGATGCCACCCTCGTCTCCGCCGTGTCGCGCGGCCGCGTGGAGCTCGACGCACTCCGCACCGCGCGTGCCGACGCCACCAGGCGCACGGTGCAGGCTCCTGCACGCGGCGAAGGAGAGCGTGCCGTCGCTCGTGCCGAGCTCGCGGAAGGGATGGCCGATCGCGCCTACTTCCGACGCGTGCGCGAGGCCGCCAGTCGAGAGGCCGCGGGCTTGCCGCGCACTGCTCCCGTCCAGCTGGGTCGGGATTGGCGCAAAACCTTGCGCGCCGTCCTGCACAACGCTGAGGTCTCGACGGGCCTCGCCATCGCAGAACGTGCCGCTCGTGCTGGGGACGCACCCGCGTCGTCCACTGGCCGCTCCTTGGCCGAGGTGGAGGCTGAGGACCCGCGCGCCTTGGCAAGGCCCGCCGACGACCCTGCGTCCAGCTTCAGCCGTCGTGAGCGGCGCGCGGTCCGCGCCCGCCTGGGCCCGCGGGATGAAGCGGTCGAGGACCAGCCCAACCGCGGTGGTCACGCGCCGCACTCCGCCTCGCGCACGGGCGCCGCGCGCACCAGGCGCGCCGCCAGGCAGCGGCGGGCTTCGATGGCGGCGCTCCCCGCCCCTGAGGGGGGGGCCGCCACGGCGCCTGGCCGCAGGGCGCGTCGCACTGCCAATGCGCGCCGCTGGGCAGGCGCGGCACGCCCCAGCTCCGCCGCGGGAGTGGGCTCCCCACCGCGGAGCCGCAGCCCTGCCCGCAGCCGTACGCGGTCTCCAAACCCGTACGGGACCGACCGCACCTCTCCCTCGGGGGGCTGCTCGTCGCCTCCCGTCGACGGCCCGATCTCGCCCGAGGAGCCGTCGGAGCCGCCTGCGGGGGAGGCATCGGAGGGCCCGCACACTCCTGACGGGTCCCCGCCCGCGAGCGTTCGCAGCCGCTCGAGAGCGGAGCCCGCGTGCGACGAGGACTCTCCGACGGAGCTCGAGGACGTCGTGCTGAGTGCCCTCGCAGACTCCTCGATGGACCTCGAGCGCGTCGTAGCGGGCCTGAACCCCGAGGTCCTCCGCCGCCTGCAGGCGGCTTTCCCTCGCCGCTCGGGGGCCTCTCCGCCCGCCGCTCGGGCCTCGGCTCGCAGTCGCTCTCGGGGCCGCGGCACGCGTCTAGGCTCCGAGACTCCGCGGCCCGTGCCCCCGCCGCCGCCGCCGCCCCCTCACCACTCTGGTGGGCGTGCGGCGTCGCGATCCCGCGCGTCGACCGCAGGCCAGGGGCTTAGTCGGGCCGTCGCGCGCGGCTCCTCTCGCGCGCCTTCGCGTCAGGCGACGTCGCCTCGGCGTCGCGAGGTGCGCTCCCCTCGAGTCGCTCCGAAGCGGCGCCCGAGCCCCGCTACTGCGCAGCGGCCAGCCACGTCCCGCCATGATGCGAGCTCGGGCGACGCCCACGCAGGCAGCTCCCGCGCGGACTCCGCTGCTCAGGCCCCTCCGTCTTCGGTAGGCACGCGCTCCTCCAGCGATGCTGTTGCGGCCCCGCAGGGCGGAGGGCGTGCCGCCGAGAAAAGGGGGTCTTCGAGCGGCCCCGCGCCTGGCCGAGATTCAGGGCACGAGCTGCATCCCAGCGGCTCCCACAGCGGCGACGCTGGGAGCGCCGCGGCTGCAGCCTTCGCAGCGCGGCGCACGGCCTCCGCGGCCGTTGAGCAGCCCTTGCCTCCAGGGGCCGCCACCGCCCTAGCGTGGCGTCTCAACCTCGGCGGTGAGAAGGTCACAGTGGTGAGGTGGGGACCCGCCTGGCAAGCTGCCTTCCAGAGCGCGGCGTCGTGGCTGAGGTCTTTCGCACCCGCAGGGGCCGCCGAGCCCGAGGGCAGAGATGACCTGCACTGCCTCCTGCAGGCCTTGCACGCCTATAAGCGCCTGTTTCAGACAGGCGGCGCCGAGCCGATCGACGAAGCCTCGTGGTTGCATCCTTACGTGGCCGCCGTCGAGCCCGAGGCTATCCCCGCGGGCGCTGACCTCCAAGCCATGGGGGCGGGCGCCATCCGTGGCATCGGGCTCGGCTCAAAGATCGAGCACAGGAGGCGCGCGGGCAAGTTGGCCTGCCTTTTCGACCTTCTGTACCACGTGCAGGACGGTCACGGCGCCATCCCAGCAGCGCTGTGGGGATCTCATTCCCCTCCGTCCGAGATCCTCGACGCGTTCGCGGAGGTGGTGCCCGTTCCACATCATTCGGGCCTCACGTCCTCGGCAGCTCGTTCCGAGCTCGCCGAATCGGCCGCAGCTGCGCGCGCCGAGCCGCGCCCGCCCTTTGACTGGGCGACCCTCGAGGGAGGGGGCGCTCTGCCCGCCGACATCGAAGCAGGGGCTCGCCGTGCTCACCGTAACATGGGCGGATCCTTCACCTCGGCGCGGGCGATGCTGGCGGAGGCGTCGGGGTTCGAGACCGACGGGCGGGACACCCTCGTTCCGCCCTTCTACGCGTCCAGGAGCAGGAGGGCCGCCACGCTGATCAGCTCTCCCAGCCCTGGCCGCCCTGCGCTCATCCTGTGGTGCGTCTGCGGCCTCTGCATCTCTCTGGGAGCCGCGGCGCCGACCGCAGGCCAAGGGCTTAGTCGGGCTGCGCCTTCCGCGCCCGCTCGCCCTCCGCGCACTCCCTTCGTGCGCGATTCTCACCTCACCTCCGCGTATCTCGATCGTCGCTCGAGATCGATTGATGCGTTCGAACTGTGGTTAGCAGAACACACTGGCGTGCCGCCCGCCACTCTTTACCGTAGCGGGCTACTTCTCGCCCGCTTCCTCGCGACCTTCGGCGTGTGGCTTCATGATGCAGGTTTCCCTCATTATATTCTGGTTCATGCCATCTTGGGAATCCAGAGCGCTCATCCGCATTGGAAGGCCTTTCTAACAGAAGCTTGGGACGTAGCGAAACAATGGAAGCTCGCGGAGCCGCCAAAGCTCCGCCCGCCCTTACCTCGCGCTCTGCTGCGCGCTATGGTCGGTCTCTGTTTCGCCTGGGACTGGCCTGTGATGGCGGCCTTGCTGCTCATGGGCTTTACGATGTTCCTCAGGCCTGGCGAGCTGCTGGCGTCACGCCGCTGTGACTTGTCGCTTCCTTGCGACCGCCTCGAAGTTGAAGGGGATGCTTTTCTTTCGATTCTTGTTCCCAAGACCAGGAGAACGTACCCGACGCAGCATGCTCGCTGCTCCGATCGGGGCACGGTGAAGATTCTGAATCAAGTGTTTGGGCGGTTGGCTTCCACCGATCCTCTCGCCCCTTTCGGTGCGAGCGGCTTCCGTACTCGGTGGAATCATTTGCTTTCGGCCCTGGGCGTCCCTCTTGCCAAAGCGGGTCAGGGGCTCAACCTGACGCCCGCATGTCTGCGGGGCTCTGGCGCAACAGACTTCTATATCGCTACGGAAGACGTCCCTCGCGTCTTCTGGCGGGGGCGTTGGCGTCAGGCTTCCAGTGCTGAGCGCTACCTGCAAGCCGCCGCCGCTTCCACAGTTCTTGCTGCGCTGCCCGAGCCCGCACGGGCGCGGATCCTGTTCTTCGCCACCGCCAGCGACCGCCTTGTCGCTTCATTTCTCCAAGTCGGCCCCGCCGCTTGGCCTGCCCTACTTGCGGCCGCCCGCCGAAACCTTGTCACTTCGCAAGGTCCTTGAGCACGGGTATGGCTGCCTCGCCGTCGTCGGCGAGCAGGCGGTCTCCCCCGCCTGACGCGCGGCGCCCCGGCACGAGCGCGCGGGACGGGCCTGCCCATTTTGGGCCGCCCCGCGCGCGCGAGCCGCGGCCGCGCTCGGAGACAGCTCGCTAGCGCGCGAGCGGGAGAATGCCTCTTCTATTCTCTGTGAGCAAGCTCCTGCTGTCTCCGCAGCTTCTCTGCCCCCCTCCCTCCTCTCCCAATCTAAGGCTGATGGGCGCTGCCTCGCCGTCGTCGGCGAGCAGGCGGCCCCCCCCGCCTGACGCGCGGCGCCCCGGCACGAGCGCGCGGGACGGGCCTGCCCATTTCGGGCCGCCCCGCGCGCGCGAGCCGCGGCCGCGCTCGGAGACAGCTCGCTAGCGCGCGAGCGGGAGAATCAGCATCATCATCATCATCATCATCATCATCATCATCATCATCATCATCGTTTTTCCCAACCATCCTGTGGTGTTGGGTCCTCGTTTTGAAGAAACGGTCCCCGCGTCTCCTCCTTCTCCTCCCGTGTCTCCCCCCCCAGTGGGGGTACCACATGCGTCTGCCACAGCCAGTGCAGCGCTTCGTGGCCCCATAGGGAGCTCCACGTAAGGCCCCAGGGGGGGTACCACATGCGTCTGCCATACCCTTTACAGCGCTTCGTGGCCCCATAGGGCGGTCCACCGAAGGTCCCACGGAGGGGTACCACATGCGTCCGCCACACCCAGTACAGCGCTCCGTGGCCCCATAGGAACTCCACCGAAGGCCCCAGGGGGGGGGGGTACCACATGCGCCTGCCACACCCAGTACAGCGTTTCGTGGCCCCACAGGGAGCTCCACCGAAGGCCCCAGAGGGGGGTACCACATGCGTCTGCCACACCCAGTACAGAGCTTCGTGGCACCATAGGGAGTTCCACGTAAGGCCCCAGGGGGGGTACCACATGCGTCTGCCACACCCAGTACACCGTTTCGTGGCCCTATAGGGAGCTCCACGTAAGGCCCCAATGGGGGTACCGCATGCGTCCGCCACACCCAGTACAGCGCTTCGTGGCCCCAGGGGGAGCTCCACGGAAGGCCCCAGGGGGGGATCCACATGCGCTTGCCGCACCCAGTACAGCGTTTCGTGGCCCTATAGGGAGCCTCACGGAAGGCCCCCGTGGGGGTACCTGATGCGCCCGCCATAGCCAGTACAGCGTTCCGTGGCCCCAGAGGTTGCCCCGCCCAGGGCCCCAGTGGGGGTGGCCACATGCGTCCGCCACACCCAGTACAGCGCTTCATGGCCTCATAGGGAGCTCCACAGAAGGCCCCAGTAGAGGTGGCCACATGCGTCTGCCACACCCAGTGCAGCGCTTCGTGGCCTCATAGGGAGTTCCACAGAAGGCCCCAGTCGGGGTGGCCACATGTGCCCGCCACACCCAGTGCAGCGTTTCGTGGCCAGTGGGACCGTCCGCATGCGTCCCGCACGCCCAATTTTGCAGTTTCAAACTCTCAGTACAACGTTCCGTAGCCCCATAGGGAGCTCCACCGAAGCCCCCAATGGGACCGCCCGCATGATACCGCATACGCAACTTGACATTGTCACCCACCCAGTACAGCGCTTCGTGGCCCCTCTAGGGAACTCCACCGATACCCCCAGTGGGACCGCCGACATGCGTGCCACACACCCAATTTTGCATTTTCACCAACGCAGTACAGCGCTTCGTGGCCCCATAGGAAGCTCCATCGAAGCCCCCAGTGGGACCGTCCGCATGCGTCCCGCACACCCAATTTGGCATCTTCACCCACCCAGTACAGCGCTTCGTGAAGCCCCCTGTGGGACTGCCCACATGCGTCCCGGAAGCACACTTTGGCATTTTCACCCACCCAGTATAGCGCTTCGTTGCCCCATAGGGAGCTCCACCGAAGCCCCCAGTGGGACCGTCCGCATGCGCGTCGGAACCCAGTTTGCCATTTGTACCCACCCAGTGCAGCGCTTCGTGGCCCCATAGGGAGGGGCCAGGGTTTTCCCAAACCAAACGGGTCTTCCCAAACCAAATGTTGCGGAATCAGACCGCCGGGTCTTCCCAAACCAAGCCCAGGTCTTCCCAAACCAAACGGGTCTTCCCAAACCAACGCCCCCG
>CAUYUJ010003718.1:32500-60000 GCA_963575745.1 Prorocentrum cordatum
CGATCACCACCAAACTTTAATGTCCGCCCGCCCACCCCGACCCCCCGTTAGGGCCGCCGCCCGCCCGACCGACCGACCCCCCAACAAGCCCCCCGCCCGAAACCGACCCGACCCGACCCCCCGTTAGGGTTTTCTCGCGTGTGGCTCGATCATGCACCACACGTTAATGCCCGCCGCCCGACCCGACCCGCCAAGACCCGACCCGAACCCCCCGGCGGGTCCACCCTGCCCGACCCGACCCGACCCGCCCGTCCCCCCCCCCCGCCCGGTTAGGGTTCTCACCGCGCGTGGCTCAGAATCACGCTCCGCACGTTAATGTCCCCCCGCCCAGACCCACCCGACCCGCCCGTCAAGGTCCGCCCGCCCGACCCGATCCGACCCGACCCGCCCGTTAGGGTTCTCGCGTGTGGGCTCGATCACGCACCGCACTTTAATGTCCCGCCCGGCTGACCCGACCCGCCCGTTAGGGTCCGCCCGCCCGACCCGACCCGACCCGCCCGTTAGGGTCCGCCCGCCCGACAAGGCCCGACCCGACACGCCCGTTAGGGCTCTCGCGTGTGACTTCGATCACGCAACACACTTTAATGCCCCACCCGCCCGACCCGACCCGCCAGACCCGACCGACCCGCCCGTCAGGGGCCACCGGCCCGACCCGACCCGACCAGCCCTTCCCCGCCCAGCCCGTAGGTGTTCTCGCGTGTGGGTTCGACCATGCACCGCACCCCGCACTTAATGTCCCGCCCTGCCCGGACCCAGTACCGCCCGTTAGGGCCCGCCGCAGACCGACCCGACCCGCCAGTTAGGGTCCGCCCGCCCGACCCGACCCGGCCCGACACGCCCGTTAGGGTTCTCGCGTGTGGGCTCGATCACGCACCGCACTTCAATGTCCGCCCGCCCGACCCGACCCGCCCGGTAGGGTCCGCCCGCCCGACCCGACCCGACCCGCCCGTTAGGGTCCGCCCGCCCGACAAGGCCCGACCCGACACGCCCGTAAGGATTCTCGCGCGCGTTCGATCATGCACCACACTTTAATGCCCCGCCCGACCCGACCCGACCGTTAGGATCCGCCCGCCCGACCCGACCCGACCCGCCCGCTAGGGCCCACCCGCCCGACCTGACCCGCCAGTTAGGGTTCTCGCGTGTGACTTCGATCACGCACCACACTTTAATGTCCCACCCGTCCGACCCGACCCGCCCGTCAGGGTCCGCCCGCCCGACCTCACCCGACCCGCTCGTTAGGGCCCGCCCGCCCGACCAGACCCGCCCCGCCCCGCCCGTTAGGGTTTTCGCGCGTGGGCTCGATCACGCACCACACTTCAATGTCCCGCCAGCCCAACGCGACCCGCCCGTCAGGGCCCGCCCGCCCGAACCGCCCGCTAGGGTCCGCCCGCACGATCCGCAACAACGCACCGTTAGGGTTCTCGCGCGTGGTTCGATTTCGCACCATACTTTAACGCCACGCCCGCCCGACCCGACCCGCCCGTTAGGACCCCAACCGCCCGACCCGACCCGACCGCCCATTCGGGCCCGCCCGCCCGACCCGGCCGGGCCCGACCCGCCCGTTCGGTCCCGCGTGTGGGCTCGACACATGCACCATACTTTTAATGCCCGCCCGACCCGACCCGACCCGCCCGTTAGGGACCGCCCGCCCGACCCGAAGGGTCCGCCCGCCCGACCCGACCCGACCCGCCCGTTAGGGTTCTCGCGTGTGGGTTCGATCATGCACCGCACTTTAATGTCCCGCCCGCCCGACCCGACCCGCCCGTTAGGGCCCGCCCGCCAGACCCGACCCGACCCGCCCGTCAGGGTCCACCCACCTGACCCGACCCGACCCGCCCGTTAGGGTTCTCGCGCGTGGGCTCGATCATGCACCATACTTGAATGTCCCGCCCGCCCGACCCGACCCGCCCGTTAGGGCCCGCCCGCCCGCCCCCGCCCCCGACCCGCCCCCCCCCCCCGCCCCGCCCCGCCCCGCTCCTCCTTGGGGTCCCTGCTGCTCACCCATCCACACGCAGACTCATTCACCCTCACACTGGACCCGCTCGTACTCAGACCGACTCGCGGATGGACTCACGCTCAGACCCGCTCACACTCAGACTCACTCTTGCGCAAACTCATCGTGCGCAGACAGACACATACTCGCACTCAATCATAGTCAAACCCGTCATGTTCAGAGTCGCTCGCCAGGCAAGCGTTCCGTTCCAGATCGCGCTTCCCATACCCACAGGGGGAGGGGCGACTGTGGACATATCCGGGCCCCTGGCGGGACCGACTGCAATGCATCCCCATCCGCCGCTTCCCGAGGTCCACGCTCCAGGGCTCCAGGGCTCCTAGATGGGGTCGGCGTAGAGGCCTCCTCCTCGTCCTCCTCCCCCTTCTCCTCTCCTCCTTCTTCCTCTTCCTCCTCCTCTTTTTCCTCGTCCTCCTTCTCCTCCTCGTCCTCCTCCTCGTCCTCTCCATCCTCCTTGTCATCCTCCTCCTCTCCATCCTCCTTCCTCTTCCTCGTCCTCCTCTCCATCCTCCTGCATTTCCTCCTTCTCCTCCTCCTCCTCCTCCTCCTCCCCCTCCTCTTCCCTGCCCAAGCGGGTCTGCCCGAACCAAGTGCCGACGTTTTCCCACATCCCCAGGTCATTTCGAACCACGACCCCGGGTCTTTCCTACCCAACCAGGTCATCCGAACCAACGAGCATTCCCAAACCACAACGGCCGGGTCTTCCCATACAAAGCGGGCCTTCCGAAACCGACTGGGCCTTCCCGAACCACGAGGAACGGGTCTTCCCAAACCAAACTCGGGTTTTCCCAACCCAACAGGGTCTTCCCAAACCGAACGGCCAGGTCTTCCCAAACCAACCGCGTCTTCCCAAACCACAGCCCTGGGCATTCCCAAACCTCACACAAGCCTTCCCTAACAAACCGGGTCTTCCCAAACCACAACGTCCGGGTCTTCCCAAACCAACCGGGCTTTCCCACACCAATTCCCCGGGTCTTCCCAAACCTAAACGAGTCTTCCCAAACCAACCGGGTCTTCCCAAACCAACATCCGGGTCTTCCCGAACCAACCTCCGGGTCTTCCCAAACCAACTCCCCGGGTCTTCCCAAACCAAACGGGTCTTCCCAAACCAACCAGGTCTTCCCAAACCAACCTCCAGGTCTTCCCGAACCAACCGGGTCTTCCCAAACCAAACGGGGCTTCCCAAACCAAACCCGGGTTTTCCCAAACTAACCGGGTCTTCCCAAACCAACCTCCAGGTCGTCCCACACCAACCGGGTCTTCCCGAACCAACTCCACGGGTCTTCCCAAACGAACCGGGTCTTCCCAAACCAACCGGGTCTTCCCAAACCACGCGCCCGAGTCTTCCCAAACCAAACGGGTCTTCCCAACCCAACCGGGTCTTCCCAAACCGACCGGGTCTTCCCAAACCAACATTTGGGTCTTCCCAAACGAACCGGGTCTTCCCAAACCACACCAGGTCTTCCCAAACAAGAGCCTACGTCACCCAAGCCCAATTTTGGTTTGGGAAAACCCGTTTAGTTTGGGAAAGCCGCCCCTCCCCCCATAGGGAGCTCCACCGAAGCCCCCAGTGGGACCGTCCGCATGCGTCCCACACACCCAATTTGGCATTTCCACCCACCCAGTATAGCGTTTCGTGGCCCCATAGGGAGCTCCACCGAAGCCCCCAGTGCTGCCGCCCGCATGCGTTACCCCCGCCCAGTGCAACGCTTCGTGGCCCTATAGGGAGCTTCACCGAAGACGATATTCACAATTGCGGTCCCACAACTGCATATGGTTGGGTCCTTCGCCAGGATATCTGTTTTGTATGTTTGATTTTTCGTGCGAAATCCCCCATGTAGGGGGACAGGCCCGACCTAATTATTCCCTCGCTTCGCCTCCTCTACCTTCCTCGTCCTCCTTTCAGTTCAAAAGCCTCCAGGAACCTTTGGGTCCCGGCGATCATGCTTGGCCGCATCCTGAACCTCGCGAAGCTCCGAACACATCAGGGCTCCCCCGATAAGCGTTCGAACGCCACCGCCACACATCCTTGATCCGATGCAATGATGAGAAAGCGTCTGAAGACTCCCTCCGCTCCCTCGTTCTCCATCTGCCTCCTCCCTCTTCCTCCTCCCCCCTACTCCTTGCCCTCCTCGCACGTTTTGGGCAAGGGGGAGAGGGGAGGGGGTAGGGGGAGAAGGACGGGGGCTTCTGCAGGTTGGAGCTCGCTGCGGGACTGAGGTGGCCCAGTACTGGTTCCAGCCAGCTCACAATGAGGGGTAATGGGACCCCTCGACTGAACGCGGAAGTTAGTTTCGACCCTGGGAGGGTCTGGGAGCGGATTTTGACCTAATGTGTCTTCACCCTCTTTCTTAGTAGATTTTCTGTGGGCTTCTCCAGCTCACAGGCCTTTCTGGTCGCCTCCAATTTGCAGGTTTCTCTGGGTTTGTGGGTGGTTCTTGCTTACCATGGAAATGTGAGGGTCCCTGGATGCCGACCGGGCAGGAGGAGGGAGAAAGGGGAGGAGCAGGAATAGGAGCAGAAGGCGGGTTTCGCCACTACCCCTGTCCCTCTCTTCTCTTTGGGGCCTGCTGTGCTTGCACGACTTGCCCCCCTGGGCGAGACCAGTGACGTGAGGAGGAAGGAGAGAAGGGGAGAGGAACGAGGAGCGGGAGGGGAATGAGGACAACGAAGAGGACCTCCCAGACATGCGACGCCCTGATATGTTTTTGAGACGGGGTCCCTGAAAGTCCCGCCCCCTGCCTCTGGATCGGTTTCTTATCCCGAGGCTTTTTTTCGACGGCCCCGCGGCTCGGCGAGGGCCCCCCGAGGCCGACATTGCCGAAAAGCCTCTCGTCCTGATTGTCGTTGTGCGAGGCGACCCTGCTTGGAGGGCAGGAGGTTGTGCGACAAGGCCCTGCCTGGCAGGAGGTTGTGCGACAAGGTTTTGGAGGGCAGGAGGTTGTGGATTTTTGGGGGAACCTTCTTATCACAAGATTTTCGCTGTGCGACGCGGCCCTGCCTGGGCTCCCCGCTGCCCCCCCTCCGTCCGAGCCCGCCAGGTGCCCATCTCGCCGGCGGGCCTGGACACGCTCCTCAGCAGGGTGGGGCGGCGCTCCGAGTCCAGGGAGCGGAGGAAGCGGGGGAGCAAGCAGTGGCGGAGCGTCCTGGCTCGCCTACAGCCCTACCAAACAGTGTTCTGGGAACCTTTCTTTTGGTTTCCACGAAGTGTTCTTAGACCATTTCTGGCGGAGTCTGTCTTGTTTTCACACGTCGGCTTATGTTCTAAGAACATTGTTTTTGTTCTTAGAGCATTTTGGGGTTCTAAAAACATTTCGTGGTAGGACTAGGAATGCCGGGACGGTAGGTCCCTGCTCAAGTCCAGGGAGCGGAGGAAGCGGGGGAGCGAGCATTATGTCGGGCCCGTCCCTCTACAGGAGGAATATTCAAAAACGTTCCAAGAATAATACGGGAACTCTTTTTGGAGTATGTTTAACCCTTTTGGAATATGTTTGGGGTATGTTTTGTTCTGCCAAAATCCCCTTGTAGGGAGACACGCCCGATTTGCAGCAAGCAGGGCGGGCACGGGCACGGACGGAGGTCGGGAGGGGCGCGATGCCCAGGCCCCCTCGCGCTGTGAAACAAAAATCACGACGGGAGGTTTTTCGCTGTGTTCGGCCTCTGGGGGGCCCTTCCTGGGCCTCGGCCCCCTCGCGCTGTGAAAAATCACGACGGGAGGTTTTTCGTCATTTTCGGCCTCCGGGTGCCCTTCCTGGGCCTCGGGGCCGTCAAAATGCGATTCGGGATGAAGAACCGGTCCTGGGGAAAGGGTCCAGGCATCTGGGGGTCGTCGTTGTGAACAAAATCGTGACGTCGGGGGGGTGGGTAGGAGGAGGTGGTAGAGGCGGGTACGAGGGGGCCGAGGCGGTCTCGGAAAGCGAGGGGTAGCGGAGGTGGTAGTTTTCGTGTCCTGCTCTTGCTCTCCTTCTTCCCGCAGTCCTCGTGCCCCTCGATGTCCTGTCCAACCTCAATGTCTACACTTCTCTCGTAGGTGCAGGTTCATTCGCCCTGTGCTCTGCTGAATCCCTGCGTACTTCATGTTTGATGTCGCCACCATGCCACCCCAGCCCTCGGGGTCGAGACTGTCCGAGGAGCTCGATGAGAGCCGTAAGGTGTGACACATCGTGTCCCGAGGCTTGGGCGAACTGTGCGATCTGATACGCTCTTCCGCGTCGTATTGGGGTTTCTCCCCTCTTGTTCGTCGTCGTCTTTCTCCCGGACTTTCTTTTCCCCCTCCTATGTTGGGGCCTCTTGGAGGCCTCTTGGATCCCTCTTGTGAGCACCTCGGAGGCCTCTGGCTCGCTGAGGCTGTCCTGTGACGAATTTGGGCAGTCTGGCGCCTTCGGAGTCCGTTTTGGGGCTGTGACGGGTCTTCTTGGGAATCTCTTTGAGCGTCTTGGGGCGTCCTTGGGCCGTCGTGGGACCGTCTTGGAGGCTTCATGGGCCGTCTTGACAGCATCTTGAGGACCTCTTGGGGACATCATGGGCTGGCTCAACCTTGGAGGCCGTCCTGGGCTGATGGAGGCCAGAAACAGTGAGCACGCGACAGTATGTCAAGCTCCAGCGGAACATCTGTGATTTCAACATGTCCGGGCCTTGCCAGGGGTCCTCTTGGAGCCCTCCTGTGCCGTCTTGGGAGGCCTCGCAGGCTATGTTGGCCCGTCTTTTGGTGGTCTCGGGCTTTTTCTGTGAGGCATCCCGGCCCATCTCGGCGGCCTTCGCGGGGTTTGCCTGGGCCGTGTGTGAAGTCATCTTAGACAGATTCGACGTATTTGAGAACGTCCGGGATGCGTCGGTGCGCCTTGGAACCGTCGGGAGGTGGGGGTGATGCGTGTTTCGAGGCGCTCGCAGGATGGGGGGATCCCGTATAAGATGCAGGTCTTGGCATGCTACCACGTCTCAACATGGCAAGGGGGCACCGTGAAGGATTGTGCCCCATGTCCACAAATGTTATCCTTCTTGCATCAACCAGCTCTTCTATCCGATACCCCTCACTCCATCACTGTATCATCTATCCCCCCATTCAGCTGTCCCTGTCATCAATTCTCGTTCATTCCTTCCTCTCTTTTTTGTTTTCTCCTTTTTTTTTTTCTCTCTCTCTCTCTCTCTCTTCCTCTCTCCTTCTTTCGCCTGCCTCTCTTCAAGTGCCTTTCCCTCCCGCCCTCATCCGTGGCGCCTGCTGTGCCACCGTGCTCCCTCGTCATGCACCTCTTGTCTAGTCGCCCAGCCGTCTGAGAGAAGGAGGAGGGGGAAGGTGGCGGAGGAGAAGCAAGCAGGAGGAGGAGGAGGAGGAGGAGGAGGAGGAGGACGAGTGCGGAAGGAAAGGGAGGGGAGGAGAGCACTTTCTGGCGACCACCCTCCCAGACCCCCGACGTCGTGTTTTTTTCAGGGCGTCGACCCCCAGAGGTCTGGACCCATTCCCCAGGACCGTTGCTTCGCCCCGAGGCGACTTGTGACGGTTTCTTGGGCCTGGCAAGGGCCCTCGGAGGACGAACATAGCGAGACTTCCCGTCGCGAGTTTGGTTCAGGACCCCAGGGGTCCGGGCTGTTCGTTTCCCCTTGGCATCGCTCGGACGTATGCATTTTTCCTTTGGCGAGGACCGTCGAGGAGCATCCTTGATCATTTAGCGAACAAAAACACGCACGAAATCGACAAATGCAAGGGGAATGGACGTCCGAGCGATTATGACCCCAGGGGTCCGGGCTGTTCGTTCCCCCCTCCCTTGCCCCGGGGCGAGATGACCGTGGCCCTGAACCGCGTGGAGGCGAAAATAGCGAGAAATTCCCGTCGTGAGTTTGGTTTATGACCCCAGGGGTCCGGGCTGTTCGTTTCCCCCTCTCGGGTCGGGCGAAAAGCTGACTTTCCCGGCGCCTTCCGGCGCCAGAGGCGGCTATGTATCGAAGAATGGGCCCCTCGGTGAGGCCGAAACCAGCTGCATGCCGCAAATTCCGTAACCCCCCTTTTCCCAATCCCCCCCTTTCGTCCGGCCCGACCCTCCCCAGCCCCGGGGCGAGATGACCCCAGGGGTCATAAACCGAACTCCCCTCCCCCAGGGGGGAGGAGGGCGAGGAGGAGGAGGAGGAGGGGGAGAGGGAGGGGGAGGAGGAAGAGGGGGGGGAGGGGGAGGAGGAGGAGGGGGGAGGGGGAGGGGGAGGAGGAGGGGAGGGGGACGAACATGGCTGTTCGTCCCCCCCTCCCCGGCCCCGGGGCGAGATGACCGTGGCCCTGAACCGCGTGGAGGCCTCGCAGGGCAGCGCGGTGAGGCGCGCCGGCCCCGTGCCTTTCGAGCTTCGGGCTGGGGCGGCCGCTGCCCCTCGGCGCGCGGAGGCCTCCGACGCGGAGGGCTCTCCCCCCCGCGGGGCCCGTGTCGGCAGCACGCGGGGGAGGAGGAGGAGGAGGAGGAGGAGGAGGAGGAGGAGGAGGAGGAGGAGGAGGAGGAGGCGGGTCCTTCAAGGAATGCTGGCAGGAAGGCGGGCATGTCCCTCTACAGGGAGAGAAAGCTTAAACAAGTCGTCACACATAGTCCAGGGGCGTTTCTTCGACCATGTTTGACTCCGTTTGGGTATTGTTTGGCTGTTTCGGATGTTTACTCCAAGTTCCGCCTGTAGGAGAACATGCCCGACCGAATGCTAGCAGTATCCTTACTTTCGTGCTTTTCGTAGTCACGATGGCTTGAAAGCGCGAAGCAAGCGAGGCTACCAGCGGGCTCAAGCAAAGTCCCGTGCGAGCGAGCCTTTTTGGTCACGAAGCGCTTTCGGCGCTCATCATCCGCCCGACCGAATGGGGTCCGAAGTGAGTGTTAGCCAGAGTAGGCCCCAAACAGTGTGCTTCTGGCAATATGTGTTGTGCAGTTTATGTGTTGCAATTCACCTTGGCTGTCTTGAAGCTGCCCTCTCCACTTCTCGTGCAAGCATCCCACCCTCCCACCCGCAACTTGGTCGCAAGACCTCTTAGGACCGTGACGGTAGGTACCAAATGGCACTTGGCAGCGATATTGACGCCAACGACGACAGCGACAATGACGACGACGACTACGACGACGCCGGCGACGACTACGACGACACCGACGACGACTCCGACGACTCCGACGACGACGACAACGACGATGTTGACGACGACGACGGCGCCGACGACCACGACGACGACGACGACGACGTCGGCATCCGCGCGCGGCGGCCGCGCGCATGTGCCCTGCATGGGTATTTGTTTCACGTGATTGTGGCCCTGGCAAGCGCCCGATCGTTGTTAAAGGAGTTCGACGCGCGCGCAAAAGTTGTTCGCAGGACCGAAATTGTGAAAACTATTGTTGTTGGGGGTTCGGAAAGCGCGTATAGACATTTTGATATTGCAGCAGATTGTGCATTGAGAAAATATGGTACGATTCGTCTGATTTAATGAAGTTCGGTCTAGAAATAGTTGCAACCACAGTGTGTATTGGAAGGGTTTCGACATGCGCGCGCGGCGGCCGCGCGCATTTGCCACACATGGTATTTTTTACAAGGGATTGTGGCCCTGGCAGGCGCGCGACCGATGTTGAAGGCATGGGACGCGCGCGCAGAAATTGCTCGCATGACAGACATGTTGAAAAAGTCATTGGTTTTTGGGATTCGGAAAGCGCGCGCGGGTAGTGTTTTTGTTTGTTTTGTAGATTGTTTCGAGGATGTATGGCGCGATTCGTGTGATTTCATGCAGCTCGGTCTTGACATTGTTGAAACCGCAATGTGTCTGGATGGATGTCGACCTGCGCGCGCGGCGGCCGCGCGCATGTGCCCCACATTGTATTTTTAACAAGGGGTTGTGGCCCTGGCAGGCGCGCGACCGTTGTTGAATGAGATCGACGTGCGCGCAAAAGTTGCCCAAGACGCCCGATTTGACAGGAATGTTGACAGAACGTTGGTTTTTGAAGGATTCGGCAAAAGCGCGCGGGCAGATCTTTCAGAATTTTTGGGTTAGAAAGTCATATGGTTTCATAGGTTGTCTTGAAGCGGGGTGTTGAAATTGTTGAAAGCACATGAGGTGTTTGGAAGGATTTTGACATGCGCGCGCAACGGCCGCGCGCGTGTGCCCCGAATCGTATCCGTGTTATAAAAGAATTCGTGAACAAACGCTATGTTAGAACAACACATGTCACCGTATAGTATTTTTGGCAAGGGAACCGAGGAGGGACCGATACAGGCCTGGCTGGGATAGTCTGAATTCGCAGGTCGGATGGACATTGGGCCAGGATCACAGATGTTTTGCATAGGTCCCTGAGGAATCGATAAATCCAGGGGGGGAGGGTGGTAGAACCTAGTTCCTTTTTAGAAAGGAACATAGGTTGCGCAGTCCACGTTGTTATTTATGTGGTGTGCAACGTATGTGGTGGAATTTCGGTTGTGCAATTGATGCGGTGCACACGGTAGATGGTGCAATCTGCATCTCAGAGTGGTCTGCTCTGACGCGCGGCCTTCCGTCCTGGGGAGGGCGCCGCGGGCACCAGGGCAAACGCCGCCTCGGGCGCGGAGGGCTCACCGTTGGTTCTGCCGCGGTGCGGGCTTCGCCCACCTGGGCGCTGGGCGCAGGGTTTGCCGTGGATTTGCCGTGGTGTCGGCGTCATCCACTTCGGCGCGTTGAGAACCAACGGCGCGGCGACATTGTACAGATGGAAGGAAAAAAAGCGGGTTGAACATAAAAGTGCGGAGGTCCGCGCGGATTTCTTGGATCGTCGCTGGGGCCTTCTGGCGGCGCTTCCGGCGCCGCCCCTGGCTCGCTCCGCGCGTCGGGGATAGGGGGTCCAGCGCCGACTCACAGAATCCGCGCGGACTGTATGTTGATGCTTCTTCCGTTGAGATGAATTTTCTCCCGCCCCGCCCCGCACGCGCTGCATACCGCGGCCTCCAGGCCCACAGGTTCCCGCTAGCTCCCTAGGTGCCCCGTCTCGCGTCCTCGGCGAAGGACGACTGCATCCTGCGGCCGCCAGGTCCCTGGGCGGCCTGGTGTTCCTTGAAGACTCCGCCTTGCAGTTTGGGGGCGGGGACCCCCCGAGGCAGCACGCTGTGCCTCGTCCTTCGTTTTGCTGGGCCTGGTTTCCACCACCGACACCATAAGTGGAGGGGGGAGGGGGTCCTCCTCCCCCTCTTCCCCTTCCTCCTCCTCCTCCTTATCCTCCACCTCCTCCCCCCCTCCAACCTATGGTGGTGGTGGTGGAAAACAAACCCATCACGTTGAGCACGCCGCCGCCCCCGGGGCTCGCGACCCCACTCCCCCGGGGCCAGGTCTGCACGGGCGGCGGGGGCCGCTACCTGCCTGCACGCCTGCGCCGACCCTGGCCCGGCCCCAGACCAGGTACACGACGGGCGTCGTCGCCTCCTTGGCCTACGCCGGGGCTCCTCACCCTCTACAGGAGGAATGTCTCCAAAAGGAGTCCAAAAAGAGTTCGGGGGCGATGCTTCTCTTTTTCTGAATGTTTGAGCCTCTGTTGACCATGGCTCATTTCTCGTCCAAAATCCGCCTGTGGGATCCCGAGGACACGCCCGACCTAAGCCCTGGCCGGGCGGGAAGAGTGTGCGCACGCACTGCTCCTGGGCCGGGGAGCCGAGGATGGGCCTGGCCAGGTTCGGTGCCTGTGTCTTGGGGCACCGCTCGGACACGTGCGCTTTCCTCGGCGAGGACCACCGATGGTTTTTTGAGCATGTTGGGGCTGTTCGGGGGTATTTTTGGACTATGCTTGATTTGTCTTCCAACATCCGGGTCCTCGACGGGTGTCGTCATCTCCCTGCCCGGGCGGGAAGGGTGCGCACGCACCGCTCCTGGGCTGGGGTGCCGAGGAGGGGCCTGGCCAGGGCCGGTGCCCGTGTGTCTCGGGGCACCGCTCGGGCGCGTGCGTTTTTTTTTTTCTGCTCGGCGCGAGGACCACCGAAAAGCATACCGTCCTGGAGCATCCTGCGAAGGAGTAGACGCACAGAAGCCGTAGGATGCCACCACCATCGTCATCATCATCATCATCATCATCATCATCATCATCATCATCATCATCATCGTCATCAAGCCCTGGCCCGAGGTCCCAGGGCATGAGGGCCAGTTCCGCAGCCCTCATTTTCTGCCTCACATCGGTGCTGCGATGTGCGACGACCCGCATGAAGATTGCGCAATGGAACCCTCTCTTTCTGAGCGACTATGACAGGAGACTCGAGGTGGCACAACAGCTACGATTCGCGGATGTGGTGCTGCTTGCAGGCACAACGGTGAAGAAGCAGCGAGATGCACCCACGTACCACGACGTGCGCTTCCATGAACAGTTCATTATGATCAAGTTTGGTTGGCAGGGACCACGAGGAACGATGGTCAACAAATCTTGTGGAGTGGAGATATGGTTGAATCGGATACGATTTCGACGGGCACAGCTGGTACACTTCTGGGCAGTCCCGCAGGGGCTGCAAGGACGACTGGGCGCGGTACGAGTGAGATCAAGCCAGCACGACTTCACCTTTGTGGTCAGCTATTTCCCCCCGAGGTGCACAGACGCCAAGAGTATTCCAAAGTATGAGGCGACGGTTAGGAAGCTGGTTGAACAGTTACAACAGATTGCTGCGGGGACCCCCAATCGATCCACGATGATCGCGGCGACGGATCTAAATGATGGCTTGGGTATACGGAGTGTCGACGGCATACAGCAAGAAGTGGACAGTGAGAGTTTGGGGCCCCATGGACGCAGCACAGAGCATCAAGCGGGCACCCACTACCGCGACTGGATGGAGCAGAACAACCTGGCAGCGATTACGAGCTGGTATCCCTGTGGCCCGACATACTACGGCCACCGCAGTTGCAGCCATATAGATCATATGGTGATATCCGCCCCTTGGATGTGCCGTGTGAAGCGCTGTGCTGTCGCGTATTCCCTGACAAGACGGGTACGTGCGATACCTAGTGTGGCGGTGCTGGATCATATGATTATTGTTGCGGAGCTGGACTATGTGCTCACGTACAGTGCGCCTGCCAACCAAGGCGTACATTGGGACTACCTCTCACTGGGACGTGCGATGAATGACGAGGAAGAGGCACGACAGTTCCGAGAGGAGGTGGAGGAGGCATTGGCGAAGCAATTACACGAGGACGGGTACCTGGAGGTGGACGCCTGGATGCGCGCCCACACGCTCGAAACAGCCCGGGAAAAGGTGGTGACGACGATCCGCACGGTCGCCCAAGCTCGGTACAGCACGACGCGTCGACATCGGCCGCAGTGGTACGTAGAGATGGCGAGAGAAAGGGAGGCTGCGCTGAGGGCTCGTACCATAGCACGTGACAAGCTCGACGGCGACCTGGACAGCATCCGACGACTGCGACAGTGCACGCGAAGATGCAAGCAAGCTAGGATGACCATCAAGAGGGAACGACAGAGTGAGCTGAATCGCGAACTGGAGGAGGCACTACGAGGTAACCGAGAAGATCTGGCCTGGAGGATCAGTTTTCAGATGGCGGGCAAAGGATTGGGACCACGGAAGCGGAATCATTACATACTACCTGATGCTAGGCCTGACCTACAAACGTGGGCGGAGGACTTGGCACTGAGTGGACGGGAGGGCGGGATGGAGGCCATTGCCACTACTACGGAGGAGTTTATTGGTGCAGCGTCCGCCCACGACTATCCATTCTACCCCGAAATGGAGCACTGGGAGCAGGCCAACCGTGACCTGGATGGAGTAATTGCGAAGTTATACCAAGGACGGCGCCGACGAGCAGCACCACCGTGGTCACTACCGATGAAGGTTTGGAGTACTCTTTTCACATGCCGCGCGCCCCGACGCACTACCAATGACCAACCAGCTGTGGCGGGTGCTTACCTACAAGAGTGTCTTCTGGCACAACTAGCGGGAGTACGACAACACAATCGACTCAACGCCTGGTGGAACCTCTCGCAGACGCATCAGGTAAGCAAGCAGAATCACACACCACGGACGAGGGGGACACGACTACTACACGGGCTCTGCAGTTTCGGCAAGGCGTGGGTGGGGGCGAGGCAGCCTAGGACTGGGCTGACTCCACCACCTGAGGATCATGGCTATGTGAGAGGGCGGTCACGAGTGGGTGCGTTGACCGTGGGCAATGTGTTACAATGGCGACTCAGTGCAGCAGGCCTGGGCCACATCACGACCAAGCGCGACATGACGAACGCCTTCGCCAGCGTCACGCACCACCACCTCGACGACACGGTCCAGCAGCTGTACCAGCCTGAGGATGTGGAGATTATGGTAACACGACATCGGAACACAGCGTGCGTGGTCGACGCTTGCGATGGCACGGGTGTATTTCAGAATCGAGCGGGTTGTTTCATGGGTGGCGCAGACGCGGCCACGAAGTTTAGGCTGGCTTTTGAGACGCCGACGGCTGAGTGGAGGAGAGATCTCTTTCCTACGGCGTCGGTCCACGAGCTGATAGCTGGGTGCGCAGTCACCCAGGAAGTGTGCGATCTGGGAGTGAGGAAGTATGCTGATGACCTCACATGTATTCATATTGCCCCAGATGCGCGCAGTGCAGCTCGTCGAGTGGAAGTTTCAGATCAGTACCTTGATGCTGCACTGGGATGGGTTGGCCTCGTCCAGAGCCGCGAGAAAAAAAAAAGCTGTTAGCCCATGTTTCGTGGGACGAGGGGCTCAGAGGTCTGCAAGGGCCCTGCACTACCACAAGGTCGCCATCTCGGGGGAGGTCCAGGCGACGTCGGTGTTCTGGGGGGCTCACACGCAGTCTTCGGGGAGGAACGACGAGGAGATCCGAGCTAGATGCGCGGCGATCAGAGTGGGCTGGCGAGGAATGGGGGAGTTCTGGAAGACCTGTCAGAATTTTAATCGGAGGCGTCTGGTGTTTCGGGCCCGTCTTATAGGAGCGGCGCTGGCGGGGCTTGAAGCTCGAGTTTTGGCGGAGGAGCAGGTCAGGCGTCTTGACTCGGCGGCTACGCGCCATGCTGCTGCGCTGTGCAATGGGGTAGCGGTCTATCGCAGGCTGAACGAGGGTGAGGTGGAGGAGGGAGGCGAAGCTGCGGAGGCCAGGTGGAAGGTGACGACGGTGTGTGCGGAAGCCGTGTGGAAGCGCGTCGCGATAGTCCCCCCCAGCGTGGAACTTGGTACCCGGCGGCTCCGCCACTTTCAAGCTCTCGTCCGCAATCCCCAACGGCGCGTTCAGGAGCTCGCTGCTGTTTTCGGGAAAGTCACTTTCGAGAACCCAGAGATCCAGACTTTTGCGTGGGCGCCACCGTGCGCCCCGCCCATCACCCCAAAGGATCGCACGAACCCCTGGACCCTGCAGTACAAGAGCGACCTGTTTCTTCTTGGGAAACTCCACGGGGGCCTGGATTTCCTGGAGACGGTGGGGGACGATCACATTAAGGTTTTCCTGGACGCAGAACTGAAACAGCAGTTTCTCAAGTTCGATGTAGCGAAGCCCCGCAAGGTCTGGCTTGAGCGCCCCACAATTACTCCCACAAGGCCGCACGAGGATCAGGAGTGCTTCGAGGGCGGTTTTCTGTGTTCGCTGATCGACGAGGAGGGTCTGGAATGCAACCGTAGGTTTCGCACAATGGCGGCGCTACGTGCGCATCAGGCACACGCAGGCGGAGGGGGGCACGGAAAACGGAACTACTTCACGAGATTGACAGTGAAGAGCCAGTGTCTTTCGTGTTTGCCATCGTTCGCTTGTCGCCGCACTGCTATCAATCACATCGCTGCTGCCTATAGACACGGACGATGCATCGCTGACTTCTCGGCGTTCAATCATGCCGTCATCGCTCCTCTGCTGTTTGAGTGCCCAGAGACAGAATGTGGCCAAGATTTCGATGATCTCCAAGCCCTGCAGCACCACATTCGCACGACTCATCTTCCTCAACCTCGGCCGCATGTCGTGGATGCAGGGGCTGCCCGAGATAGCCGGGGGCGGCGCCGAAGGACGGCCGAGGGAGACAGCCAAGGGAGGGCGCAAGAGCGGCCCCCAGGCCGCCAAGGCGGCCAATGCTATAGGCAAGGGCGGCGGCAACGAGAAGGCGCCGAGGAAGGACACGAAGCTGGTGGACCTCAGCGAGCTCGACGGAGACGAGATAGAGGTGTCGACCACGCAGAAGTTCTTTCCCGTGATGATGCGCCTGTTGCTGAACCTGGCGCACCGCCAGAGGCAGATCGAGTCGATCGAGTTGAAGACGTCCCTCATGTCATCAGGGCTGCAGCCAGCGGTCAAGGCGCGGGGACGAGTGCGAGCGTGGATTCGCGCCGCCGAGGAGATCCGTGCAGGCGGCGACAAGGGGCAGGGCAACGTGAAGATCAAGCAGATGGGTACTATCTCAGTGGCATGCTTCGCGGGGGCGTTCGAGGGACTGCCGGCAGAGGGAAGCGCGGTGGGCCGCGCGAACCAGCAACAACTCAGCACTCTGAAGGAAGAGCTAGCGAAGCTGACTGTTCACGAGATGGGCGAAGCAGTGCCGATGGCGAAGCTCTCAGACTGCTACGAGGAGGGCAAGGTGAAGCTGGTGCTGCCGTTCGGGAGCAGAGTGAACCTGACCCCCGTGCTGGAGGCCCTAGTCCAGGCAGGGGCGGACTACAAACAAGGGATGGCCCCGATGGGTCACTTGGAGAGGCTGATCCACACGGGCCTGCACGAGATCGAAGGAGGCATGATGGACTAGGCCGAACACAGTCACCAGACGCAGGACCACAGCGCGAGGGGCCAGAGGAGAAACTGCGTCGCCAGGATGCAGTGGTGAGAAGGCTCTGTGAGGCTGCACGTGAGGCCCAGGTGACCTCTCCCCCCTCCTCGCAATTTCCTCCGACTCTCCACCCCTGTGCCCGACAGGCTGCCAGTAGGACTCTGGAGACTCCCACCCCTTCCTCTCGGCCTGACGAGCCTCCTCTCACCTGCCCCACCCCCGCACCTCGGCTCCAGGTGGTACCGCCACGCCCTGTCGAGACCCCAAGGCCCGCGCGGCCTCGGAGGCCCCATGCGGACCCTGGAGCGCGTGCTGTTTCTGGAGGCGCGTCGAGGGACCAGGGTGGGGCCCGACAGGGCTCTAGGTTTTCAGAGCGTTTTAGCCAGGCTGACCAGTCAGCCGTGCTTCGACTTCTCGCGGTGGCATCGCGGTAACTACTGAACGGAGTAGTGTGCCGCGAGATGCATGGTCGCACATCGCATACTTAAGCTCGGGTTTAGCCCGATCCTAGAGGCGTTTGGGCACGTGGGAGTGACGGGGCCGCCTCCGATGGGTTCTAATCTAATCTCATCACCATCATCATCATCATCGTCATCGTCATCGTCATCAGCATCATCAGCATCAGCACACTCATCAGCATCATCAGCATCAGCATAATCATCAGTGTTATTATTCACATTACCATCAGCATCAACATCATCATCATCAGCAGCATCATTGTCACCATCATCATCAGCATAATCATCACAATCATCATCCTCCTCCTCAGCACCATCATCATCATCATCATTACCATCAGCTTCATCACCATCATCACCACCACCATCATCATCAGCATCATCAGCATCACCAATATCATTATCGTAGGGGGAATGGGCGTCCGAGCGATGGCGAGGTGTATGGTCAGAGGGCTTATGTTTTCTGGCGCGGGCCGTCTCTCTCCAGGCTCGCCAGCTCCCCCCGAGCTTCGTCGAGGTTCGAGGATCGATGGTCGGTGAGACTTCTCAGCAGGCAACTGTTTGACAACGGCGTGCTCTCTCTCTCCCTCTCTCCCTCTCTCTCTCTCTCTCTCTACTGGTCGCGAAGGCTGGCAAATGGCAGCCGCGCAGCTTTGGCCGTGCCCACTTTCCCGAGACTGGGCGGGGGCGAGGAGGGAGAAGAACCAGAAGGACGGGGAGAGGGGACGGAGTACGTGGCAGAGTTGGTGGGAGGAGCAAGAGGAGACTGCGTGGGAGGGACACTAGAAGGCGGATGAGGCACGGCCAGGCGGGTGATCCAGAACTGCAGCGCGTCGCCGTTTGGATTTGGTATGCCGAGTTCATTAGGACGGGTTGTTCTAATACTACTGCTCAAACTCGTGTCGCGTTCCGGTTTCCTGCCTTGGCTAACCCTCCTCGCTATCCTGCCCCGCCCTCGCCTCCTCCCCCCCCTATCCCCGTCGTTCTCCGCTCCGTCCCCTTCTCGTCCGCCCACTTCCCCTTCTCCTCCTCCTCCCCTCCTTCTCTCCCTCCCTCCCTCCCCAAACGCCCTCTTCAGCACCTCTTCTTGTTTATGAAGCGTTCTCGGTGCACTTCGCGCGTGTTTGCAGGGCGGTCTTGGCGTTTCGCTGGAGGCTTCGGGAACGCGCAGGGTCCTAAACCCTGCAGCTTCGAGCTGCTGCGCAGGTGCTTAGCCGCCTCGATGCGCCCGTTTTGATACGCAGCACGTACCGTGCTCAAGACGTGCGTGTCAATACGTCGTTGCGTGTTGGTTCAACGTATTGGCCCACGTTTTGGCGAACGTATCGCGTAGACCTACGCTTTCAGTCCACGTGTTGAGCTCCGTATCAATACACTACGTGTTGCGTATTGCGTATCTGCGCAGCTAAGCACAGGTGTGTGTGTGGGGGGGGGGTCAGATGCTGCCCTGGCTCGTCCCTGTTTCCCGCAGACGCATCGCCGGAGGGCGGCTCGTTCACAGGGGCGGTGGTCGTCGCTTCCGCGCAGGCCGCCAGGAGCGTCGCGCGCACACGCCTGGAACGCATCGGCAGCCTGGCGGGCGGAGGGCGTGGCGGTGTTCGAAGCCTGGCGCCTCGCCCGGCGCCGTGCACGGTTCTGTTCGCATCCTCCTCCTCCCTCCTCCCTCCTCCCTCCTCCCTCCTCCCTCCTCCCTCCTCCCTCCTCCCTCCTCCTCCTCCTCCTCCTCCTCCTCCTCCTCCTCCTCCTCCCCCTCCTCCCAGATCCCAACAGACGAGGTCAGATCCCAACGGGTCGGAAGCGGGCGGGTGGCAAAGGGTGGTGGCCCAAATCGGGGGGCGGGCCTTTTTCAATCTTTGGCGTTCGCCCAGATCTTTCCCCACCCGTCTCAGGGCCCAGCAGCTTCCAAGCTCCAGCAGTCTCTTGGCTCAGAGGGCGGGTCCTTCTCCGACGTCGCTCTCGCCTTCCAGCCCCCTGGCAACCTAGGATCCCAAATCCTTACGTTCCTAACGACTCAAACGGCGAAGGGCTGCTCCTGTCCAAGATCGTGTGCTCGCCTGGGCCGCTGGCCCGCGCTGTAACTACGCCTGTTCCAAGTGCGCGCCCCGCGATGCGGAAGTACAGAAAGTTGCCGCTCTCCTCCTCCTCCTCCTCCTCCTCCTCCTCCTCCTCCTCCTTCTCCTTCTCCTCCTCCCCCTCCTCCTCCTCCTCCTCCTCCTCCTCCTCCTCTTCCCCCTCCTCCTCCTCCTCCTCCTCCTCCTCCTCCTCCTGCTCCCTGTACTGTACTCCCTGGACTTCGGCCAGGCCTTCCCGTCTCTGAATCAGGACTTCCTCATTCTCTCTCTTAGGGCCCTCAAGCTGCCCGAAGCCTTCGTGTCCTTCGTCACGTTCCTCTATGCATCGGTGGAAGGGGTCGTCTCGCACCTAGGCTCGCTAGTACACATCTTCTGGATCCAGAGCGGCATCATCCAGGGTTGTGCCTTATCAGGCACTCTGTATGCGTTGAGTACGGCTGTCTTCTTGATTGACCTGGCCTCTCGTGTGGAGGCCGCTGGCCTTGGCCTGGTTCGGGCCTGTGCTGACGACATTGGGGGCACGTTATTCGCCATACGGCACCTAGTACATGTGTATCGGGTTATGCAGATGGCCTCGGACCTGGCCAACCTCGCCCTGAAGGTCTCGAAATGCAAGATTGTCCCGCTGTCTGACAGGTTCTCGCCCGACCTCTCAGCCACAGTCTCCTTCTGGGTCTCCCATGTGGTCCCCGAGTGGAGCTCGTTCGAGGTGGCTCCGAAGTTGCTCTACCTGGGCCTCTGGCTGGGGCCCGCTGTCGTCCCGTCCACATGCTGGATCGATCCCGTCGCCAAATTGCGTCTCAGGGCCCAAGCCATCGGGCGGGGAACCACTCCTGCCAGCCTTTCCGCTACACTATACAATACACGTGCCGTTACGACCATATCTTACGTTGCCCAATTCTGCTGGCCGCCATCGTCAGTGCTGCAACCTGAGTTGGCGACGCTCGCGCAGGTGTTCCGCATCCCGCTCGGCACATTCGCTCTCGACTTCTGGACGCAGATCGCGCAGTGGGGCGGCCCGCGCTGCACG
This sequence comes from Prorocentrum cordatum, assembly GCA_963575745.1. Classification (NCBI taxonomy): domain Eukaryota; class Dinophyceae; order Prorocentrales; family Prorocentraceae; genus Prorocentrum; species Prorocentrum cordatum. The sequence goes on from CAUYUJ010003718.1 coordinate 52,777, forward strand.
CGTTGGGGGCACCTGGCCGTCGCCACCATCACACGTGCTGCTCTGCACACGTTCCCAGGCTGGGATAGGCTCCTCCAGCAGTTGCGGAACCACGCGCGCTCCGCCCCGTACGATGCCACCCTGTCCATGCTGGCGACTGGCAAGCCGTACCCATCCTTCTGGTTGGCCCCCGCCTTCGTGGAGAATCTGGCGCTGGCCGCCGCTGGCACCCCTCCCCCTGGCCCGTTGGCCGTCTTTGGTGCACGTGCTGCCGACGCTGCGCTGGCTGAACTTCGAGGGAGCGGCCGACCTCGACCTCGTCCTCAGAGAGCTGCTCACGAAGCGCTTCGGGCCTCAGCGATGATGAACAAGCCCATCACCGACCTCTTCGTGCTCCGCCTGAGGAAGTTCGCAGGCAGATCGGCGGGCCTCCTCTCGAACATCGACTGGGGCGAGTGCAAGAGCGTCCTCGCCCGCTGCCCGTGCTCATGGGCTATGGCCGTCCTGCGCACTTGGTCTGATGGTTGGATGACTTCGGCCCGTATCATCTCACCCGACGGCCAGAAGCACTGCGTATTTGGTTGTCTGGGCAAGCTCGACTCGTTGAGACACTACGCGAGATGTCCTGTCATGCACCGCGCCCTTCGGCAAGCTCTCGCGAGACCGATTCCGCTGCCGTGGTTGGCCAGATGGGGCTTATCGGAACCATCGCTGGCCACCTTCTCGGCGTTGGCTGCCGCGTACAGCATGTACAACGAAGCGAGGCTTGCGCCCGTGTGGCCGCTGTCCCCGTCCCTCCTCCGTAGCTGTGCTCTCGCTGGCGTACGTTCGATGCAGCTCGCGTCGCCGCTGAAGTGCTCGGAGTTCGACCGCGAGCAGCTCGGCCGGCGGGACTACCTCATTCGCAGCTCTTCGTCATCTTCATCCTCCGGGTCGTCTCCACGGCTCACGCCTGCAGTTTCGTCATCGGACAGCGACACGGGCACCGTCTCCACAGCCATTGCCACGATCCCGTCGGACCTCGACGCTGTTGATGTTGTTCAGGTCCCCGCGACGGGTTCACTTACGTGCTGTCCTTCGGCTTCGGCGACTTCCCCCCCGCCTTCCTCTGCGCCCCCGACGATGGCGCGCTCCCCATCGACTCAGAGGGCGGCCCCATCACCATCAATGCCTTTGAGAACTCCTCTGATGGCGCCCGCCTGCTCATCAATTTCGCCGCCGGCCCCGATTTCGCCCTGCTCATGTGTGTCGCCGTCCTCGCCAGTGACGCTGTCGTCCGCGGGTTCTTCGGCCTCGTCGCCTTCCATCGGCGTTAGATCGCAAGTCCCGTTGTCGTGTTCGGGCTCACTGTCGCCAAGTGCTGGATGCCTCGTGTCGCCCCAGCTGGGCCCTGGCGTTAGATCGCAAGTCCCGTTGTCGTGTTCGGGCTACACGTTGCCACATGCAGGATGCCTCGAGGGAGATGTGGCGTTAGAATGCAAGTCCCGTTGTCGTGTTCGGGCTCGCCGTCGCCACAAGAATGTTGCCGTGATTCTGGACGCTGGTCCGTCGGCGTTAGATCGCAAGTCCCGTTGTCGTGTTCGGGCTGGCAGTCGCCACGTGTCGGACGAAATCCTGGGACTCTGGAAGCTCCTCGCCGCTCGACGCAACCCTCGCCCCCGTCTTCAGAGCGTTCCGCGACGCCGATGACCACGAGCCCTCCGATGTCGCGCTCCCCTTCAGTGTCGCCGACGGCAGGGATGACTCCCCCGACTACGCCATCTGAGAGTGCGGCCGAAAATGAGCCGTCTGTATCTTCGCTCCCCCCCACGTCCGTCGCCCCGCTCGCCCCGCCTCTCCATCGCGCGTCGCCCTTCTCTGCCGAGCCCGCTCTGTCCTGTCACGCCACCTTCGAGGTTGGCCCTCCCCCCGCCTGTCCTTCGCTCCCGAGTGCTGCCCCTGCCTCTGCTTGCCCCCCGCCTGCTCCCCCTCCCTCCGCGTGTGTGCCTTCCCTGTTTCCCGCCGTCATTTCGTCGCTCGACCCATCGAGTGACCACTCCTCTCTGAATTTTCCCCGCGGTCTCAGGATTGACCCACCCACCCGAATCTCGTGTTCCCCAGCTGCTGGGCGCACTCGCCGTTATATCTTTTCGACCGTCCCCATCTCTTCCCCGTCCCTTCCTCCGCTCGAGGCTGCCTTGCTGTTGCCCTCTGCCGTCTCGCCTGTCCTCCCCCCCCTCCGCCAGCCGCGGCTCCCGCCGCCACCGCTCTCCTCTCACCAGCCTCTGATTGAAACTATATCTCGGCCGCTGGCCGCCCCGTCGGCAACGACGCCGACCTGTGCCGCTACTTCATCCAGGCCCGCCCCCGCGCGGCACGGCTAGCGCGGCTGACGTACCCCCTTGGTACGCTGGGCTCCTCCTCCTGCTCCTCCTCCTCCCTCTCCTCCCTGCCCTCCCCCCTGCCCCCCCTCCTAGGGCGAGGCGTGCCGCTCCTCGGTGCAGGGGGGGGCGTGGCGCCTCCTGAGGGGGGAGGGAACTCTGCACCGAGCATGGGGGGGCGGGGGGGGGCGCGCGGCACACCTCGGAGTGCGCGCGCGCCCTCCCGCAGCCGACGGCCGTGTGCTCGGCCGCCAGGCTTGGACAGCTCTGCCGGCGCCAGGACACCCTGCGCCGCCCGGCCCCCGCTCCCCGAGGCCCTGGCGGCCGTTGTTCCCCCGCGGGCCTGCGGGGGTCCGGCTCGACACCTCGAGAGACACCCCGGGCAGGCCGACGTGGGCCCAGGCACGCCGAGGCGACGCACAGGCAGCTACGACGAGGCGAATCGTGAAGGCTCCCGAGGGAGGCGCGGGTCAACAGGAGTCGTGGAGCCCTTCACGCCCCTCCCACGGGCCCAGCCTGCCATCCTCTCCCGGAACGCCCCGGAAGAGGAGGAGGAGGAGGAGGAGGAGGAGGAGGAGGAGGAGGGGGAGGAAGAGGAGGACCAGAACGAGCCCAGACTGGGAGGAGCAGAAGGAAGCGAAGGACGGTGGATGAGGAGGAGAAGGATCATGATGGAGGTAGGTGGGGTTGGAGGGGGAAGAGGAGGGAGGAGAGGAGGAGGACAGGAGGACTGAGGCAGACGACTGGTCGTCGTCGTCGTTGTTGTCGTCGTCGTCGTCTTCTTCTTCGTCGTCGTCAGCGTTGGCGTCGTCGCCGTCGCCGTCGTCGTCGCCGTCGTCGTCGCCGTCGTCGCCGTCGTCGTCGTGGGGGGGCCCGGAGCGCCCGACGCGAGGGGGCGACGCGCGGAGCTGGAGCTGCTGACCGAGCTGGGCCACGTCAGGGACTTCATGAGGCAGGCGGCCCAGGACGTGACCACGAACGCGCGTTCGGGCGTTGCGGCGCCTGCTGCCAGGGGTAATTGCAGCACTGGCTGGCTGCGTGAGCGCCCTCCCTTCCGTCCCCCGCCCCGCGGCCGCCCCCTCCCCCCTCTCTCTCGTTCCCTTGCCGCCGGACGAAGCGCGATGCCGTTGCCCGGCTAGCCCGAGCGCGCGTGCGGACTGCCCTCTGCCGCGCTGCGGCGTAAAAAAAGCAGCGTGTGCGGGCGTTGCGTGTTGGGATGTGGGGGGGGGGCGATCAAAAGGAGGACTGGGTGCACCTGCGGTGCCCGAAAGGGCCCCCTCCGGGCCTCAGCAAGGGGCGCCCCACGAAGCAACACCGCCACCGCGCACTTGTTACCATCCGCGGAGCGCCCTGTGGCAGATGGAGGAGGAGGAGGAGGAGGAGGAGGAGGAGGAGGGGGAGGAGGGGGAGGAGGAGGAGGAGGACCAGTGGAAACCCAAGAGTCAGCAACGATGTTGGAATGAACCCTCCATGCAAGCTCCCTCTTGCTAGGTCCCTATAACGATTCATTTCCACCTGAGGGATCTGCCTAGTTGGAAGACAACGATTTGAAAACCAGATGCATGCCAAGACATTGTTCTCTGGATTCCAACGCCACGGATCAACCTGTCTGTTGCGTCTTGGCGATCTTGAATCGTGCCAGAGCGCCATTCTGGAGTTTTCATCACCACAGATCAACGTAACTTTTGCACCTGAATCTCTCCCAAACACCACGTCTGGTATGTTGATCATGGAAATCCATGAAACGTGTGCACTTGTTTATAACGAATGTGCGCGGAGCTAAGGCGAGAGCCACATTTTGAAAGGTAGCCACCCTCAAGACGTGACGCTTTCGAGTTTTTGAGCACGAATGTACGCGGCGCTAAGGCGAAAACCACAATGTGAACACGACCCTCCCTCAATCCGTGAAATTGTTGCAATTTGTTCAAAGAAATGCGCGCAGCACCAAGGCGAGAAACACATGTTGAAACCCGCCTTCAATCCGTGAAATTCGTGCGAAAACCAATGTGCACGGCGGACGATAAGGCGAGAGCCACATTTTGAAAACAACCCGCCCTCAATCCGTGAGGCTTTTCAAATGCTTGAAATGAGTGTTCATGGCGCTACAGTGGAAGACACATTTTGAAGACGATTCCCCCCCCTATCAGCGAAGCTGTTGTCAATGTTGAAGCTTCAGGGTCATATGTGGTGAGGAAGTCTCAGGCGAAACGCCCCGCCCGCCCAAAATACTGGCCTCGGGGCGCGACAGGGAGAAGTTATTTATAAGGAAAGGAAGTGGAGGAGGAGGAAGAGGAAGGAGGAGAAGGAGGCTCAGGAGGAGGAGGTGGAGGAGTTCGCGGCGGAGGAGGAGTAGGAGGGAGGAGGAGGAAGCCCAGGAGGCGAAGGAGGACGAGGATGAGGAGGAGGGAGAGGAGGATGAACAGGAGGAAGAGGAGAAGGGGGAGGAGGAGGAGGACGTGGGAAACATGCAAACAATTAGTCCGACGCGCCGCAGGGCGCTGCCGCAGCGCCTCGCTCCCTTGCGCACCGTGCAGTTGACATTTTCCGGGGCAGGCTCGCGAGCGTGCGGCGTTCCTAAAAGTACGTCGGCATGGGGGAATTGCGTCCTGAGGTTTTGTTGTTCGCCGTTTTTGGTTTTCCGGGGCCATCCACGGGCTCCTGGACTGTCAGACAACGACTCCGGATGAAGATCTCGTCCCTGGGGAAGGCCCAAGGGTCCAGAGCCCGTTTCCCTCAGGACCCGTTTCCCCCTATACTGCGTATGCAGATTCTGGTTCGGGCGAATCTTCGCATTCTTCAGTGTATAATCGTGATCCCAGGTGCGAGCGCTTAGACTGCGACTGAGCTCTTTCATCGCGACGCGACGTGTTGTCACGACCTGCAACCGAGAGCCCACGGGGGGGGGGGGGGGGGGCGATCCCTGGCCGGTGGCACGCCCGAGCGTCACTTTCCTGTAAAGGACGACGCTCAGACATACCAGGCGTGCCGCCGCCACGGGTGGGTCTCCCGTAGACTGGCTCAACGCGATGTGGGTTTCCGGTAGTTTGGGAACCCGTGGCTCGCGCTTTCCTGCAATTCGCTGTGTCGTTCTCGCTCGATCCATTCGCAGATGGGATATGTAGGAAAGTGTGGTTCGTGATTATGTGGTTCCCAACGTCACCGTCAAGCAGCATCGCCATTAGCCAGGCCTTGGGCCTCTCCTGATGAGCTCTCGGTGGTGGTGGCCCCCCGTGCCAGGAAGGGTTGCGGACCGCGCTGGCCGGCCGGGGCCGGCGGCTTGCCAGGACACGGAGCACCGCGAGGCCTTCCACGAGATCTTCGACGAGTGCAGCCGCGTGGCGCGTGTGCGGGTCGCCAGTTGCGGAATGGGGGTATCAGCCGAAGAAGAAAAAACGCCATACGCATAAGTTTTTGGCGCTCCGCGCGGATTTCTGGGATCTGCGCTGGACTTCCCCAGCGGCGCCTCCGGCGCCGCCCCTGGCGCGCTTCGCGCGTCAAGGAGGGGGTCCGGCGCAGATCCAAGAAATCCGCGCGGAGCGCCAAAAAGTTTATGTTCGTGGCGATTGTGCTTCTCCTAATCAGGGGCATCGTTTGGGGGGAGAGGCTCAGAGGAGAGACGTCGACCCAGACGCGACAATTCAACACCGATGCATCGGCGACAGGCCTGCGACAGCGAACGCTCGGGCCGAACGAAAGGGGGGCTAGGGAAAGGCGGGGTTACGAAATCTGCTGCAGGCAGCCGCTTTCGGCCCCGCCGCAGGGCCCGTTCCTCGATACACGGGCGCCTCCCGGTGCCGGGAGGCAGCTACGTGAGCTGGTTCTCTACCCCACCCTTTGCTATCCCCCCCGAAACGCGCACGCTCGTGGGCGGGGTGGGGCAGCGAGCCTCCGGGTCGGCGGCGAGTGGGCGGCCGGGGGTCGGAGCGCTCCCCCCGTGGGCCTGCCCTGCCTGGCGTTGCTCCTGATTCCTGGCGTTGCTCCTGTGCCTCAGGGCCCGCCCGGGCCGCCGACGATCGAGGGTCGGGTTGACCCAAGAGTCAGGAGGGACAACAAAAACACAGAGAAAGAGAGAGAGAGAGAGACACAATTCATCGTCGATCCCTGGGAAAGTATGGGAAAGTAGGGGACGTCGGGGGGGAGACAGAAGCCTAGAAGAGAGATGGGAAAATATGGGGAATCCTGTTGTTTGGGTGTATCTATTTGTGTGTCCCAGGGCCCCTTCAAAGAGGTGCTCCAGCGACAAGGGGGTGATGAAGTAGATCTGGTGCAACTGATTCGTGGGGCGTGCAGTGCACTTGGGGCGCGCAGCACATGCCGGGACGCCACTGCATTGCCGGGTTTTCGCGTGCAAGGCATCACTTGCAATACCATGCAACACAAGTCTCGGGCAGGACGAAATGGGGGGATTGGGAAAGGGGGGGCTACGAAATCTGCTGCATGCAGCTGTTCTCGGCCTCGCCGAGGGGCCCATTCCTCGATACACGGGCGCATCCGGCGCCGGGAGGCGCCGGGGAAATCAGCTACGTGAGCTGATTCTCAAACTCCCCCTTTGCTATCCCTCCCTTTCGCCCGATCCGAAACTCTCCGGCGCAGTACATTTGCAATACGATTGCCCCAAATCTATGGCACCACCCCCCGTCAGCTGGGCCCCCTGTTGGGTCACCCCAAATCGCGGGTGGACAGACCTCCTACCCTGACACGTCGATTAAAGAATTGGCCGTTTTCGGTTCGCGACAGGGCGTCGCGGCCGTCATTTTTGCGGGTCCAGGTCCGTCGGTTTCGGTCCCAGGCCGTTTTCAGTAAAGGGAGGTTTTCTGAGGGGAGGTCTGTCCACCGCTGACCAAAAGGGGGGACGCGTCCGTGCCACGAGGCGGGGGCACGACGG
>CAUYUJ010003718.1:65000-70000 GCA_963575745.1 Prorocentrum cordatum
CTCTCCTGTAGAGAACTTTCGTTCCTTCAGACGTGTGGCTAGAGTGCGCAACCGGCACGCCGGAAGGCCTCCCACGTGGAAAATGTCCCGAGGCGTGCCCAACAGCCTGTCCACGCAAGGAGACCAGGTATGAAGGCTCCGTGCAAAGGAGCACATGTCGCCGCGTCGATCGTTCCGACGCGCGGCTTTGCGTCTTCGGGGGGGACGCCTCGGCCACCAGGGCAAACGCCGCCTTGGACGCGGTGGGTTTGCCAGAGGGCTTGCCGCGGTGCCAGCTTCGTCTCCTTGGGCGCGGGACGCAGGGCTTGCAGTGGAATTGCCGTGGTGTCGGCGTCGTCCACTTGGGCGCGTCGAGGACAGGCGGCGCGGCGACATGTCTGCACGAACGTTCCATGCACAAGGCGACATCGACAGATATGCACGACCGGCGCTGTTTCACCTCCGCCGTGCCTCCCAGGAGCCTGCCGACGTTGCGCTCTCTGCGCAGTGCGCAGTCCCCGAGCGAGCCGCGAGGTCCCCAATGGATCTGCGCTGCCCCCACTTCCGCCGTGCCTCCCTGGAGCCCGCGGGAGTGGCGACGGGTACGCAAGAGGCAGGAGGGGGAGGCGGGAGAGGATGTGGAGACCACAGTGCTCTATTCGAAGTGAGACTCCGACACAGGAGTGTTGGGAGCAATGCTCGGCGGCGAGCGAGGGGGGGAGGTGAGAAGGAGAAGGCCCTCTCGGAAGGCGGCGGGACTTGTCAGAAACCCCCGCGCCTTCTGGGAGCTTTTCTGTGTCTTCGGGGACGGCCTAGGCAACTTCTCAGAGCCCTCTGAGAGGACCCGCCCCTTCTCACTTCCCCCCCCATCGCGCCGCCTCATAGGGGGGACGCATCCACCCCCAATCGCCCAATGATCGCCAACAGGGGTCTTCTAGCCCTACCTGCCCACGAACGTGCACATTTTGCCATCGGGGGCCTATCGCCGATCTGTCGGCCATGCATCGCCGATTCCAGGTCGGTGTTTCCCCCCCTATGCCAGAGGCCTCTCCTTTCGTTGTCCCTTCTCACCTCCCCCCCTTCGCTCGTCGCCGGCATGCAGGAAGCACCCGGGGGCACCAGGAGCAAGGCCTCCCTCCCTCCTCCCTCCTCCCTCCCTCCTCCCTCCCTCCTCCCTCCCTCCTCCCTCCCTCCTCCCTCGAACCCCAAGTGCAGGTCCTCTGCGAGGAGGTGAGGCTGTCGGAGAGCAACTGCGCCGACGCCAGGCGCCGCGACCGGCCTGCGGCGGCCCATCGGGGGCCATTGGCGGCCTTTGAGAGGCGGCCTGCGGCGGCCCTCGACGACGGCCATCGACGGCCGTGCCGCCTGAGATGGTCTGCTGTGCCGCTGCCTGGCAAGCGTGGGAAACAGTCGAAACAGAAACCACACACGCACACAAACACACACACAGCCATACACACACAGACACACACACACACATACACACATACACACAAACACACACACACAGCCACACACACACACACGCACTCATAGATAGACTTTCGACGGTCCGCGCGGATTTCTTGGATCTGCGCTGGGCCCCCTTTGGCGGCGCCGCCTTAGTTGCGCTCCGCGCGCCAGGTGTCCCTCGCAGATCCAAGACGTCCTCGCGGACCGACCGCCGAGAGTTTACGCTTATGTCTTTGTTCTTACTGACAGCAGGCTCCCGGACGACAGCGCGGCACCTCTCCGAACGTTCTTCAATAAGAGTAACGGCTCCTTCACGAGTGCGACAGTCTGCACGCACCTGGGGCAATGGCCCACGTCACTCAGCTCCCGTGTGCGCCGTTTCACGTCGTGCGCAGTGAAGGCATGGGCTGCAAACTGCTGCCAGAAGGCGCACATGCGGGAACATTCCTGGCAAGCGGAAGCCTAATCGGGACCATGGAGCTGCGCATCTCTGGGAGACCCAGAGAGTCAGACACTCGAGGAGATCGAGACGTTGGCTATTCCGCGTCTTCGGCCTCTGGATGCGATTTTCGGACCCTGTGGCAGTCAACATCGGCTCGGGATGGTAGAGCCGGCCCTCGGGAAGGGGTCGAGAGGCGCGGGGCCCCGAGACTCGAAGATGTCCACCATCACCCTTCTCGAGGCCAGGAACCGAACATACGGATGAAGGCGCGTGCCGTCGCCAGCTGAGACGGCACTGGCACCACGCTTCGGGGTGGAGCTTCACCGAACCGTGGATTAGCAGCGCCAGATCCACGCTGGTCCTCCTCCTCCTCCTCGTCCTCCTCCTCCTCCTACTCCTTCTCCTCCTCCTTCTCCTCCTCCTCCTCCTCCTCCTCCTCCTTCTCCCACGCCCTCTTCATCCTCCTCCTTCTCCTCCTCCCTCCCCCCCCTCCTCCCCCTCCTCCTCCACCCCCTCCTCCTCCTCCTCCTCCTCCTCCTCCTCCTCCTCCTCCTCCTCCTCCTCCTCCTCCTCTCCTCCTCCTCCCCTCCTCCCCTCCCCTCTCCCTCCTACTCCTCCTCCTACTCCTCCTCTCCTCCCCCCCCTCCCCCTCCTCCTCCTCCTCCTCCTCCCCCTCCTCCTCCTCCCCCGATCCCTATAGCCCGTGCGACCGCCCGCCCGCCCAGAGCCCCCCCCCCGTGGGCCCTCGTCGTTTCGCCCGGGGCCTGGAGGCCCCGGCGCCGGCCTGCACGGCTTCCCCCCCCGGGGAGCGGCTCGCCATCTCGAGCCGCTCTGCTGCGGGCCCCGGGGGCCTGGCAAGGGACCCCTCCGGGAGGCGGCCCGCGAAAGGGCCTCGCCTTCGAGCATCGAAGCCTGGCATCGCTCGGAGGTGTGCATTTTTTTTCTCGTTGGGGACCATCCAGGGCCATCCTGGACCATCGATCAAACAAAAACACGCACGAAGCCGAACAAATGCACGGGAAGTGGACGTCCGAGCGACGGCAAGCGAAGGCGTTGTCACCTCCTCCGCGGCGGCAGGGCGGCGGCAGGTCGGCGGAAGCAGGACGGGGCGCGCGCCTCCGCCGGCGGAAATTGGCGGAATGCCGGCGGAAGGCCCAAAGGAGGTCCAGCGACAACAGGGTGGTGCAATAGATTTGGTGCAATAGATTTTGTGTGGGTTTGCAATACATCTGGGGCGTGCAATACGTTCCAGGGCGCAAATGTATTGCTGGGTGTTCGCGTGTAACACATTACTCTCTTGCAATACATTTGCAATACACTTACCCCAACTCTATTACATCACCCCCTTTCAGCTGGAATCCCCTTTGAACACGTTTTTGGGTTCCGGGCTTCCCCGCATCGCCAGTGCAGTCACCCTCTGCCTAGCCGCCGACGCAAAAAGTGGGTTCTGGGTTTTCCGGAATCCGCCAAGTGTTGGCAAGGATCTCCCGTGGTGGTGTTTCGCCCTGGGGAGTTGGGCGGGGTCTTGGGCGGCCCCGGACGGACCTCCCCTGCAGGGGTGCGCGTGCCGTCCAGCAAGGCTGGGGCGGCTCCAGCCCGTGGCGAAGCTCCCCGGTCCCCCTCGCCCTCCCCTCGCTCCCCCGCGCTCCCCCTCGCGCCCCCCCCCCCCCCCCCGCGCTCCCCCTCGCGCCCCCCCCCCCGCCCTCCTCCCTGCCCTCCCCCTCGCCCTCCCCGCGCGCTCCTCCTCGCGCTCCCCCTCGCCTGGTCCCCCCCCCCCCCCCGCCCTCCCCTCCCGCCCCTCTCCTGGCAGGCTCAAGGGCTGCCTGGACTCCTGCAAGGCCGTGGAGGCCATCGTGCTGCAGAAGGGCTGGGCCCGCTCGCGGCTGAGGCAGGCCGTGGCCCGGGAGAGGCGCCTCCCCTGCCCCCCGCCAGATTTTCTTGTGCGCCCGGTGGCCCTCCTCCTCCTCCTCCTCCTCCTCCTCCTCCTCCTCCTCCTCCTCCTCCTCCTCCTCCTCCTCCTCCTCCTCTTCTCTTTTCCGCTCAATAATTTCGGCGTTGACGTCATTGTGTGGCCGATCGCTCGGCTCCTTTTCCGATTCTCTTGTGCGAGCTTGAGACCCGCGAGATCGCTCCCGCTGGAGCTGGCAAGCAGGCTGCAATTGTTACTGTTCCCCGCCTTCGCCCGAAGTGGCTGCCCTTCGCGGGCATGCAGGCCTGACCTGACCTGAGAATGCCACTTCAGACCTCCTCGAGAAGAAGAGAGAAGACCTCGGCGCACGAGAAGGGACGCCCAATCAGAAACGCATAACAACGAGCGAAGGTGCGCTTCTGGCCACAGCGGGCCTAGACCACAAGCAGGCTCCACGGCACAAGCTGCAAGAGCCAGCCAGAAAACGGGAGCCCCTCCTGAGCCCAAAGCGGTTTCGGTGGCAACCCGTGCGAGCCTCCCATACCACCTTGTTGGCCCTCGCGGGTCGACGCTAATCGACGCGACCCGACGCAAGTCGACGCTACACCGACGCTAATCGAAGCTGGTCGACGCCAATCGACGGTATCCATTACCAGACGCTGGCCGACGATAGCGCACTCTGAAACCGGAACTACGAAGGCATGCGAAGCTTAATCGATTTGCTTCCCAAGCTGGACCTTACTTCACCGTCTTGACTGTAGCCTTCCTCGAGAAGGTGGTTGTGAACGGTGGCCTCGCAGTCAATGCGTGCCCAAGGTACTTGAAAGTAGCCCAGAATTGAACGCCAAGATATATTGATTATATGCGTATATAAAAAAAAGCCGTGGTTGGGGCATCTAGCTCTGTTAGGGTGTAACTCCTGCCTTTCCGTTGAGTTCCCCGGGTCCTTCGGAGATGTTTTTTAGGTTTTGGAGGCGGTTGGGCGTTCTCGGCTCCAGCGCGCTCGCCTTCCTCTCCTCTGCCGCCCTCGGTTAGGCCGGGGCGGCTTCGGCTGTGCACCCGCGGGCTGGTGGGGGCCCCGCGCGAGCGAGATGCTTGCGGAATGCGCCTCTGGCGATGGCGCCAGGGCCCGATGCGAGGGCCCGATGTAGACTTCGAGACCGCCTTGCGGGTTAAGCCAAGCGTTGCGGCCCGAAGAATTCCTTCGCCCGCTAAGTG
>CAUYUJ010003718.1:75000-76469 GCA_963575745.1 Prorocentrum cordatum
TCACACACGACCCGCATACGATTCGCATAGGATGCGAATCTGGTCTACGTAGGACGTCTACGATTCACATCCGAACCGTTTACGATTCACATGTGTTTCGTTCACGATACACGAAGGATTCGTATACGGTTCACATGGCTCTGTATCAGGCTCACATGTGGCACCGTATTCGATTCACATAAGATCCGTCCACGATGCACATGGTAGTCGTGTGCGTTCCGCATAGGAGTCGTCTACGACTCACATTGAAATCGCGCACGATTACCATGGGATTCGTTTACAAACCACGTCGGATTCGTATAATGTTCACATCGGAACCGTATACGAATCACATAGGAGCCGTATGCGATTTTCAGTGGAGTCGCACACGATTCACGGAGTTGTATACGTGTGTATAGGAGTCGTAAGCGAATCACACCGTTCACTCAGAAATAGGAGTAAACGGTTCAAACTTTTTCGAGGGCCTCTTGGGCCGTCTTCAAACCCTTTGGAGGGCCTCTGGGGCCGTCTTGGGGCGATACCGGGGGCCTATCGGGCCGCTTTGGACGCTTCGTAGTCCCCAACAGCAGATATGTTAAACTTATACATTTTCGCAAAAAAGGAATGGGACGATGTTTGCTTCTTCGGGGCTTTCTTAACAGGCTCTTGGGGCGTCTGGGGGGCCTCTTGGGCCGTCTTCAGACCATCGGGGTTCCTCTTGTAGCGCTCTGGTGCCGTCTTGGGTCTCTCTTGCGCCTCTCCGATGACCCCTCTAATCGCCTTGAGTCTGCTCGCAAGGCCCGGCAAGGCGCCCTGGGAGGCCCGGAAGGGCCAGAGGACCTTTTCCAAGGGCGTCCAGGGGGCCGCTGAAACGTCCGAAAGAGTGTCCAGGGCGTCCCTGGGGGGGGGACCGGGTTTAGGGGGGTGGGTGGGGGGGGTCCGGGTAATAAACATATAAGAATAGTAATGTGTATCCCGGTCTGAGCGGTTTCTGCTACATTGTGACCGCGAGGTTGCTGCGCAACTCGCCGCGGAGCAAAAAGAGGAGGACACAAACAGAGTAACAGAAACTGATCATCGATCGGATCCCATGTTGGCTTCGCCCAGAAAATACTAAGATTAAGAAGCATGAGCACCACCAACAATAACAACAAGTTCACCACCAATATCAGCAACAACAACATCATCAACAACAACACCACCACCAACAACACTGCATCAGCATACAATGTTGGAGGTCTGCGCGGATTTCTTGGATTGGCCCTGGCCGCCCCTGCCTTGCGTGCAGAGCGCGCCATGGGCGGGGCCGGAGGCGCCGCAAGGCGGGCCCAGCGCAGTTCCAGGAAGTCCGCGCGGAGCTCCGACCTTTTTTTTTCTGTGTGTGTGCCACTTGTTCTTATTATGCTCTCTGGGATCCTCCTCCTTCCCTCCTCCTCCTCCTCCTCCTCCTCTCCTCCTCCTCCTCCTCCTCCTCTCCGCCTCCTCCTCCT
>CAUYUJ010003719.1:0-47500 GCA_963575745.1 Prorocentrum cordatum
GCTCGTCCCTGTCAGCGTTGCTTCTTGGGGTGGGGGGGGGCGGCGCGCACTTCTCGGGGTGGATGGGGGGGAGGCGCCGCGCGCTGGTCGCGGGCTGCCCCCTCGGACTGCCGCTGGCCGCTCGGGGAACTGGGTTTTCGATGCGCTGGGGCGGCGAGGTGCAGTCTGCGAGGCGACCGCGCCCGTCCTGAGGGGGCGACGCGCGTCCTCCACATGCGACTGGGGCGAAGTTTTAGCGACCACTGCGCGCCTTGCGTTGTTCGTCGTCATTTTCAACTGCGCTGGAAACGCGTGGGCAAGTGGAACGCAGTCAGGAACCGTTGAGAACCGTTGGGGGACGTGGGGAAGTGCGTGGGCCCGAGGGGAAGCGTTGGGAAACGCGTGGGCCCGTGGGGCCCGTGGAAAAGCGTGGGCAAGTTCATGAACTTGTGGGGCCCGTGGGGAAGCGTGGGGACGCGCGTGGACTCGCGGGGAACCGTGTGGGGAGCGTGGGGAACTGCGTGGACTTGGGGGGAACCGCGGGGGAGCGTTGGGAAACGCGTGGGCCCGCGGTGAACCGTGGGGAAGCGTGGTGAAGCGTGTGGACCCGTGGGGAAGTGTGTGGAAGCCCGTGGACTTGCGGAGAACCGTGGGCCGGTGAGGAATTGCGGGGAAGCGCGTGGACTCGCGGGAAGGCGTGGGGAAACGCGTGGGCTCATTGGGGAGCGTGGGGAAGCGCGGGGACCTGCGGGGGACTGGAAAAGCGAGTAGGCCCGCGGGAAGCCGTTCAGAAGCGCGTGGGGGGCCGTGGGGGACCGCGGGGAACCGTGGGGAATCGTATATATATATATAATATTATATATATGTGTGTGTTTGTGTTGGGAGTGTGTGTGTGTGTGTGGAGTGTGGGACCGTTGAGAACCCTCTCTGTGTGTCTTAGCAGCCATCGTGACCCCTCAGGAGGACGTCAAACCCACCCAAGATGCCCCAGATCAGTCTATGCGCCCACTTGGGCTTCTTGGGGCCGTTTGCGACGCGTGTGAACTCATGCTGGAGCTCTCATGGGTCCTCTAGGCGCGATCGTGAAGGCCTCCTGGGCCGTCTTGAGCTGACGGAAGAAGCGTGATAAGCTGAACCAGTGAAACACGGACGGAAAACCTTCACCTCGACGGGCTTTCTTGAGGCTCCCCTTGGATGATCCGGAGCCGTCGTGGCGCCTCTTTGAGCTATCTTGCGGCAAATGCGGGCCGTCATGAGGCCATCATGGGCCGTCTTCGAGCCAACCCGGGCCGTTTTGGCGGCATGTTCGGCCGTCTTGGCGGCTCTGATCGCCTGCTTCGCCCGTTGTGGCAGTGGTTCGTGGCCCCTAGGGGGAGACGCCATGGCCGCCTAAGGACCCCCAGGAGCAGGGGTGGTGGACCCGATTCTGCGCGACGTGAGGGGCGGGTGGGCCCTTCAGAAGACGCCAGAAACCCTTCCAGGCGACACTTGGCATTCTTCACAGCGCCTCAGCGTGCCAGGAAGCGCTGTGGCTGATCTTGCCTCCCGCCTGGCGAACTGAGCGCCAGGATCACTGCACGCGGCGCAGAGGCCAGTGGCCGCCAAGCAAGGGCGGAAGGTCGGGGGGGGGGGGAGAGTTCGTTTGGTTGGGCGCGAAAGCCTGCTCTTGCTGCTGCTCAAGGGTGCCTTTGTGTCTTGTGTCCTGCTCCTCCTGCTCCCTCTTCCTCCTGGGAAGCCCTTGTGTCTTGTGTCTTCACGGGGAAGCCTCTTCCTCAAGGGTGCCCTTGTGTCTTGTGTCTCGGGAAGCCTCCTCCTCCTGCTCTTGCTGCTGCTCCTCCTGCTCCCTCTGCTGCCGTTCCGCTTCCTCACCGCCCGTGGGCCTGGCGCGCCTAGCGGCTCTGCGGGGGCGTTCCGCGTCCAGGCTCCTCATCCTCCCTCCCTCCCTCCCTCCCTCCCTCCCCTCCTTCTTCCTCCTCCTCCGCCTCCTTATCCTGCCTCCTTCCTCCTCCTTCCCCACATAGATCATCTTCCCTCATCTCTCCTCTCGCCTCTGGCCGCTGTCCTGAAGGTGGACGCTGGGCATCCTTATCTACGAGATGATCTGCGGCCAGCCGCCGTTCTGCGACGAGGACCCGATGGGCATCTACCAGAAGATTCTGGCAGGCGCCCGCCTCCTCAGACCCCTCCTCCTCCTCCCCCTCCTCCTCCTCCTGAATTGTGGCGGGCTGGGCCGGCCGAGGCCGGGGGGGGGCTATTCATATATATATATATATATATATATATACACACATATATGAACCTTCCAAGGAAACCTATGCGGAGTCCACCTGAGCGTGCGCGACGCCGTTGATGGATAACGGTTGAGTTTCATCCATCTGCCGTAGCTGTGTTGGCTCGAGACAGGCAGCGGAGTCACCGGGCGGTGCCGCCCGTCTGTGGCCGCTGCCGAGCCACTCTGTCTACTGAAAGTTCGCCGCGCCGAGCGCGGCCGCGTGCAGGCCACGCTCGGACGACTGATTCTGATCAGCCTCGCTGGCAGACTTTGCGGGCTGAGGGGAGCGAAGACCTGGCTGGGAGACGAGGATCCCGGGCGCGGGTCGCCCCTCTCCCGCGCCGCTGCGGGCGAGGAGCCCGATGGAGCGGGCAGCCCCGGGTGCCGCCGGGTGGCCCTTCCCGAGAGGGGCCTGGCTCGACGCGGCGCTGAACGGCGACCTGGTGCCGGGGCTGCCGCTGTGGGCTGGTGCACGGGTCCTGGCGCGCGTCAAGGACGACGACGGGGCGCCGCAGGGCGTCGAGATGCTCGAAGTGGAGGTCGCCTACCAAGCGGACGCCTTCGGCCGTTTCTTCAAGGGGCGGCACGTGGGCGCCAGCGACCCGGACTTCTCATGGTATGCAGCCTCCTCCGGGCAGCAGGGCGCGCGCCCCCTGGCCACGGTCTTCCACCTCTGCAAGTGCAGCGCCGCCGAGTGCGGGGCGGTCGCCCCAGTGGGCGCAGTAGTCGAGCACTTGGACGTGTGGCAGGTGGTGGACCCCCGCGATGTGGCCCGCGAGCAGGCGAAGCTCATCTGCCCGGCCGCGGACCCTGGAGCGCCTGTGCTGGCCGACGCGCCCTCGGCCGAGCCGATGCCTGGAGAGCTCGGCGGATGGCCGCTCGGGGACGGGGCCAACGAGGACGAGGAGGAGCCTCGCGGGCCACCGCGCAAGCGAGCCCGCGAGGTGGAGGGCACCCAGACCCCTGGCGGACCAGGAGATACGAGCCCGCTCGACCAGGAGCTTGCTGGGCTCGAGGAGACCGCCGAGGACCCCGAGCTCGAGGCGCGGCTGGCGCGGCTCGGGGGCAAGGCAGCTCGTGGTGGGCCGAGGCAGGGCACGCCCAAGAATGCCGCGCGCCCAGCAGGGGCCGTGGGCGAGCGCCTGGCGCAGGTGGTAGCTGGCCGAGCCGCCGCTGCTGCCCCTGCGCGCGCCAGCGCCTCGGGATCGAAGAGCAGGCTGGCGTCAGCGTTGACCGCTGCGCTCCTGGGGCGCGACGACGACGACGCGGAGGACGGCGCGGAGAGCGACACGGAGCGCCTCGGGGGCCGCGATCGCTACCAGGGCGTGAACATCAAGCGCGACTTGTTCCGCAGGATCGCTCGGCAGCGGCCTGGTGCTCTCCTCGAGAATGGGCTGGGCCACCTGCGCAGCCAGTTCACCCAGCAGCTGTCCGCGGGCGAAGCCGACCCTCTGGCCCCATGCGTCACGCAGTTCCTGAACACGGTGTTCTTCGTTGCTCACCCGCCGCGCACGCTGGGGACAGACGAGGTGCGGGTCCTCCGCGCGCTGGGGCTGGCGCTCGACGGCATCCTGCGCGGAGAGGTCGTCGAGACTGCGGATCTGCTCATGCAGGAGTTCAAGGCGCGGACGATGGCCATCCGCGACGGGAACTGGCGGTCAGCACGGTGGCTCACGCTGGTCGCACAGGAACAGCTTCCATCAGGCGCCTCTCTGGACGAGGAGAACGCCGCCGAGAAGGTCGAGGCCCGGGAGCTGAAGGTCGCCGAACTCCGCCAGCGGCTTGCAGACCGCAGGCCGGGCTAGGGGTCTGGCCGGGAGCCGTCTCCGTTGCAGGGGGGGACGGCACCTGCAGGCCATGGGCACGCGGAGGCGCGCCCCCCGCCCCCTGCTACCGGGACGCCAGTCTCGGGATCGGCCGAGGCGATGAGGATCCTTGCCGGACGCGTTCCAGGCGACGGTCCCGCAGCTCCCCCCGCCGAGAAGAAGCCGCCAGCGGCGCGGAGGACCAGCCGCAGTTCCACGCGGTCAGTCCAGCTCCTGAGCGACTCGGAGGGGGACCTCGACGCAGCAGCCGCCGCCCGCGTGCCACCAGCGGAGGCGGCGGCGAGCCGGAGCTTCGCGCAGCACAAGGCGGCCCACCCGAGGCGCGAGGGCGAGACCCAGGCAGCGTGGAAGGCGCGCATCGAGAGGCCGCTGGCTGCCAAGAGCCGCGGCAAAGGCAAGACGGGGAAGAGCCGCGGCACGGGCACTGCTCGCAGGACGGCCTGGGTTCGAGCGTGAGGGCCGACACGGCTAAGGCCGCGGCCCACGGCACGCCCCCGCCTGCCCTCCGCCCGCCTGAGCGGCAGCTACGCGGCAGTTCGCAGGCTCGGCGGTGGCGCCAGATGCTAGCCGAGGTGGGCACGGGCGTCAGCTCCAAGTTCAGGCTGGCCCTCGCAGTCCACGAGGCGGTGCACGGCTCGCCAGGGGCGATCGGGCGGTACGTTCGTAAGATGTGCACTTCGCCAGACCCCACGGCCAGCTTCGCGCGGCTGCGCGAGGTGTTGCCGTTACCACTGCCCGACGCCCCACTCTTCGAGAGGTACCGCGCCGCCTGGTACCTGCACCAGCAGCTGCCGGAGACCTGCGAGGTGGACGCCGCCACGGCGCAGGGGTGGGCCCAGCTCGTGGTCTTCAGCCTGAACTACCAGTACACGGGGCACATGCGTAGTCCCACCGTCGCCGCGAGGCGGCCCACGGCTAGCCAGGTTAGTGCGCTCGGCATTGTGCAGGAGGCCTGTGAGTATTTCGTTCAGGATGCCGCCGCAGCCTTCGAGCTCCCGGACTGGGACCGGGTCATCTCGTCGAGGACCGTCTCCTACGGGGGCGAGGAGACGGCCCGCGCCTTGCCGCTCTCGCTCGCGGGCATCATGCCAGGCCTCCCCGCGCGCGGCGTTGCCGCCTCGGTCAAGGCGGTCGACATCGCGGACGCTCAGGTGGGCGCCTGGCTTGCCGACCCCACGCTGGCTTTGCTCCCACGAGATGGGTGGCCTGCAGAGGTCCCGCGGGCAGCGATCCAGGTCACGTCCAAGCAGGAGTGGTACCGCATCGGGACCAAGCTCGTCGAGCTGGGGCTGGCGGCGCCGATCGCCGACGACCGCATCTTCAAGGTCGGGAACCGCAAGGTGCTTGCGGGGGCGTTCGGGGTCGCCAAGGGAGGCACGCCGTCACCTGGGCAGGCGTGCGTCCAGCGGTTAATCATCAACATGGTCCCGGCCAACAGCTACCAGCGCATCATGAGGGATGACATCGGGACCCTTAGCGCGTCGCCCTCGTGGGTCGCCATCCCGCTCCCAGAGGGCCACATGCTGCTCTGGTCCTCGGATGACCAAGCCTCCGCTTTCTACTGCTACGAGCTGCCCGAGGCCTGGCAGCCATACATGACCCTCGCGGAGGCGATCCCGAACGAGCTCATCGGTGTGCCGGGTCCTGGGAAGACTCACCTCGCGCTGCGCGTCATCCCGATGGGCTGGATCAACGCGGTCACGGTGTTTCAGCACTGCCACAGGCGCCTCGGGTTCGGCTCTCGCCCCCTCGCTGCGGGGTTTCCCGCAGAGCTCGAGTGGCGCAAGGACCGGCCGCTTCCGTTCAAGTCGAAGGAGCTCGAGCAGCAGTGGATCCAGTACTACATCGACGACTGGGACCATGGCGAGGTGGTGCCCAACGCGATGGTCGCGGAGCTCCTCGGCACGATGAGCTGCGCGCAGGAGGAGCAGAGGGCCGCCTACGGCCGCTCGGGGATCAGCGTCGCCCCCGGCAAGGCCAAGCACCGCGCGCTGGTCCTGGAGCGGATGGGCGCGGGTCTTGACGGGGCCGTCGGCCGGGTCGGAGTCACGACCGAGAAGCTGCACCAGCTGCTGGCGTTCATCCTGTGGGGCATGGGCAGGCAGGGCCTCTCGTCACAGGGCATGCTCATGATCCTAGGCAGGTGCGCCAGGGCAGCGGAGTTCAGGAGGCCTTTCATGGGATTCCTCAACAGCGTGTGGGCTGCTGGACGCTGGACGCGTCCGCAGACTGTTCCCCTTGGCATGTGCGACGAGCTCTTGGGCTTCGCGATGGCGCTGCCGCTGGCCTACACTGACCTGCGCGCGAAGATCGACACTTGTGTCATAGCGACCGATGCCAGCGAGCGCGCCGGGGGCATCTGCCACACGGCCGGGCTCTCGGCGCAGGGCGTTGCGTGCGCGAGAGGGGGAGCTTCGGCGGTGACGTTGCGGCCTGGTGCAGTTGCGGCCCCTGTGCGGGGTGTGCGGTGGCGCCCTCGCATAGTTCTCATCGAGCTCTTCGCTGGCGCCGCGGGGGCCGCGGTGGCGGCCTCCAGACTCCCGATCGACGTGATGGCCCATGTCAGCTGCGAGGTCGAGCCCGCCGCCCGGCGACTGGTGCGTCGCCGCTGGGCGGGCGTGATCGAGCTTGGCAACATCGAGGCCGTCGACACGGCGCGGTTTACTGAGATGCTGAAGGGCTACGCGCGGGACGCCGACTGGGTCGTCCTGACCGCGGGGAGCCCGTGCCAAGACCTGGCGAGCATCAATGTCGTGGGGACCGGCCTGGAGGGGTCGAGGTCGAGGCTCTTCTTCCGGGTCCCCGAGCTGATCCAGGCAGCAGAGGCTGCCTTTCCCAAGCGCACCATGTGGTTCGTCGAGAACGTGTTCAGCATGACCTTAGAGTCGAGGGCGGAGTTCACCAGGGCGCTTGGCGTCACACCCGTGTTCCTCGATGCCAGGTGTCTCACTCACGTCAGGCGGCCCCGCCTGTACTGGTGCTCGTGGCCCGTTACGGCGTTCTTGGCGTCCGACGCCACCGTCGAGACCAAGGGTGTGGGTGAAGCCACGTACTTCAAGGTCTCGCTTGCGGTGGAGAGGCTCCCACTGAGTGCCTCGCTCCTGGAGGGCTGGTCGACGCTGGACCCTGAGGCAGACCTCCCTTGTTTCACGAGGCCGATCCCGCGGAGTCACCCGCCGTTTCGGCCCGTGGGCCTCGACCGCGCCTCGGTGAGGGCTGCAGAGCGCTGGGCTGCCGACAGCTACCGTTACCAGGTCAACAACTACGAGGACGGCAGCCTCATCTGGGATGCAAGGCGTGAGCGGGGCCGGCTGCCCGTGCCTGAGGAGCGTGCTGCCCTGATGGGGTTCGACCGTCTCTATTTCCAGGCCGCTGTAAAAGATAGTGCACCTGCCGCCGAGCGTGACAGCGTCATTGAGTCTCTGATCGGGAATACGTTCTGCGTCCAGGCTGTCATGTATCTTCTCGGCTCGTGGCTCGCTCAGGTGGGGGCGCTAGCGGCCGCCATCCCGGGCAGCAGCTGCCTCGCTGTGGGCACGTGCGAGGCGAACTGGAACGTGGTCCCCGACTTCCAGCAGCCGGGACATCGCGACCCGCGGTTGGAACGCAGCCTGATCGTGGAGTTCCTGAGGGTCGCGGACCGCGGGGGCACGGACGTCCGGCTTGACGCCGGGGCACCCTACCGAGCCCGCGCGTGGCCGCGGGCAGCTCTCCGTACGCACCTCTGGGCCTGGCGGATCGCCAAAGGGTTTCGCTGGCAGCGGCCCGGGCACATCTCGGCGCTGGAGCTGGAGGCTGCAGTGGCTGGAGCGCGCTGGAGGTGCCGAGCGGTTGAGAACCACCGCTGCCGCTACCTGCACATACTGGATGCCCAAGCGATCGCGGCAGTCAGCACCAAGGGCAGATCGAGCGCGAGGGCTTTGCAGCCCGCGCTCCGCCGTCTCAACGCCCTCCTCCTCGCGACGGCAGGGTACCCGCTGTACGGCTACTGCGACGCCGACGACATGCCCGCCGACACGCCGTCCCGCTGGAGCTTCGGCCGCCGCTGCCTCGCTCCCAGTGCGGCCGCCAACAAGGGCCAGGAGGGCCGCCCCCAGCAAGCGTGCAGCACAAGCAGCGGCAAAGGTGAGCCGGGTCACAGCTCAGGCGATGGCGCGACGAGCTGCAGCGAGATCCCAACCGCTGAGGGAGGCGATGGTCACGCCACTCACCCTGCAGCGGTACCGTGCGGCAGTCGATGAAGTCGTTGATTTCTGGATCCAGGAGCACCGGCAGCCGCAGACGCCCGCTCAGGTCGACGCTGGCGTGGCCGCCTTCATTGAGAGCCGCTGGCTGAGCGGAGGATCTTTGTTCGAAGTTAATAATGCTATTGCTGGCATCACGCACGCTTTCCCGCCCGTGCGAGGGCACCTGCGGGACAGCTGGCGCTTGGCCAAGACGTGGCAACGCTGGAGCCAGCTGGGCGGGCGCTGCCGATTGGTCCGCTGATCGCGGCAGCATTCGCTGGTGCATTTGCAGCCGTAGGCCAGCTCGGTGCTGCGGCGGTGCTGGCTGCGGGCTACGATGCTTTCCTCCGGACGGGTGAGATGACCTCGCTCGTGTGGTCCGATGTACAGCTGTACCCACTCCGACGAATGGCCGTGCTGCAGCTGCGCAACGCCAAGAGCCAGCATCAGACTGGTGCCCGAGAGTTCGTGCTCGTGCGGAGTGGTGTAGCGGTCGCCCTCCTTGCTAGAGCAAAGGCTCAGGCGCACGGACAGGACTTGTGCCTCGGAATGGAGCCAAACAGTTTCATGAACACTTTCAGCCGAGTGCGTGAGCTGCTGGAACTGCAGGATGCTAAGCTCACCCTCTACAGCTGGCGGAGGGGCGGCGCCTCCGCCGACTTCCGCAGCCATGGCTCCATGGAGCAGACGCTGCTCCGAGGCAGATGGGCCTCGGCGCGCACGGCCCGCTTGTATGTCCAGGATGCCGTCGCCGAGGCCACTCAATTAAATCTCTCGCCCGCGCAGCGGAAGCGCTGCGGCCTGCTCGCGTCCCGCCTGCGAGCAGAAGCGAGATGAACTTTTCTTGCTTTGTACTGCCTGTCTGTCTGTCCCGCCCATCCTCCACCTTTCTTCCCTCATTTCATTACAACGAGGTGGAGGGCATAAGTAAGAGCAAGAGGGAGCGGCTTTTGCCAGAGTAGGGACCGTGGAGAGAGCTAGGGGGTTCAGGGGTTGGTGACGTGTAACCTCCCGGCGGTGCAAGGGTGTCAGCGCGTCTGGGACGCAGCGCGGGTGCTTAAGCGCCACGGCTGTGCCAGGCGGGTTGGGAGGCCCTTGGATGCCGCTGAAGGGACGGGACCTCTCCCAACTCCTGGAATGACCCCTGAGTAGCCCCCAGAGGTCCTGGCCTGACAAGCTCCCTGGCGGAGTGCACAAAAACAGGTGAGAGAAGCATATATGAACCTTCCAAGGAAACCTATGCGGAGTCCACCTGAGCGTGCGCGACGCCGTTGATGGATAACGGTTGAGTTTCATCCATCTTCCGTAGCTGTGTTGGCCCACCCACAGACAGGGGGCAGCATTGCTACCGTCTCGCGCGTGGCCGTGCCTGCCTCCGCGCGAGTATTTGCCAGGACGAGAGAGCTAGGGGGTTCAGGGGTTGGTGACGTTTAACCTCCCGGCGGTGCAAGTGTGTCAGCGCGTCTGGGACGCAGCGCGGGTGCTTAAGTGCTTAAGCGCCACGGCTGTGCCAGGCGGGTTGGGAGGCCCTTGGATGCCGCTGAAGGGACGGGACCTCTCCCAACTCCTGGAATGACCCCTGAGTAGCCCCAGAGGTCCTGGCCTGACAAGCTCCCTGGCGGAGTGCACAAAAACAGGTGAGAGAAGCATATATATATATATATATATATATATGTGTATATCTATATATAAACATATCATGTATTTCGGAGGAGGAGTAGGTTGGGGGGGGGGGGTCCGGCCGCTGCCTGTACGTTCCACGGGCGCTCCCCGGGGTTTTCTGGGGGGGGTCCCAGAGCTCGGGCCCGCCCCGAAACAGGCCACGACAGACGAAGGGGGTCCGAAGATGACCCAAGACGGTCCCAAGAGGCCTCGAGGACGCCCCAGATGCCCTCCAGACGGCCGACGAGGACGCCAACACGCTCCAGGACGGACTCAAGAGGCTCCCCGAGGCCCTGAGAGGCAAAGGTCGTTTATATTCCGAACGTTTCGAAGGATTTTGGCGTTCTCGCTTTTCCCGCTTCCCAGCGCTCCCTCACGGCCTCGGAGGCTCGGAGGCCCTTCAGATCGCTCCAAGACGGCCCACGAGGCCCCGAAGAGCGCCCCAAGACGGCCCAGGAGGCCCCCCAGACAACCCAAGTGTGCCCCAATAGCGCCCCAAGAGGGAGGGGGCCCAGAGGGAAACCGCGAACCGATATTTCGAGGTCTCTTGCCCTAGAGGTCCCTAGTAGCCCCCCAGAGGCCACCAAGAGGCTCCCACGAAGCCCCGTGAGGCGCCCAAGAGGCCCCCAGGAAGCTCCAGGAGGCTCCCAAGGGGCCCCCAGGGAACGCCTACGAGGCCCCCCAACACGCCTCAACAAATCATGCTCCCAGAAAGCCTTCCAGGGACATGGTTCATCATGGGCCTGGGAGTCTCCGGAGGCTCCGAAGTACCATCACGCTACGGGAGAGCTGTCTTGGAATTTTACTGGGAACATGACTGATCGCCTTCTCGTGGTCCTCCGCGGATCGTTTCACACAAAGTTGCCCCAAGTGCCCTCTTGAACCGACGACGACGACGAAGACGACGAAACGACGACGACGACGACGACGAGGACGGCGAGGACGACGACGGCGCCCCCAAAAAGGCGACGATGACATTACGACGACGACGACGGCACGCCCCAACAGGCTCCCCAAGACGCCCCCCAAACCCATGTCCCCAGAAGGCCTTCTGGGAACCCGAATCATCAGGCCTCCGCCCCCCTTCGCAACCATCTTCCCCGAAAGCCTTCCGGAATGCGGATTGACATGCATGGACTTCTCAAACCATTTGTGGTCCACCACTTCAGTGGAGCAGTAAACTCGTCAAGGCCTGGGACCTGTTAGAACCTTAGCGCGCGCGAAGCGCGCGCGATGGTTCTAGTACATGTATATATACATATAGGTAGATTTGCAGGTGTATGCATCAAAACGTGTATGCACGTGTGGATGCATGCATGCACGCATACATGCGTGCATGTAGGTATGTATGTATGCATGTACGTATGAATGCATGCAAGCATGCATGCATGCATGTACGCAGGTATGTATGTATGCATGTATGTATGTGTATATATGTATGTATGTTTGTCATTGATTGTGATGTAATGCAAAATAGTGGAATACACGGTAATTTGTTGTTATACAGTGTGCTGTAATGTAGTGTAGTGTATGTAATATAAGGTGTGTGTGTGTATGTGTGCATGTCTGTGAACATATATGTATATATATACTCACGTATGTATGCGTGTATGCTTGCGTGTGCATGTCTATATGTACGGATGTACGTATGTATGTATGCACGCATGCATGCATGTTATGTATGTATGTACAGAATGCATGTGTGTACGTATGTAGGCATGTATGTGTACACATAGCTATGTGTATGTATGCATGCATGTATGCATTTATGTATGTACGTGAATTTATTTGTAAGTATATATAAATACACAGTAGGTTCGCGTCCTGTCGAAGGCGGCGACCCCGCTGCCGGCTTTCAACGTTGAACGCCGCTGGCGACCAATAATTGATCGATGCTGAACGAGTTGACGTTTCGTAAATGGTCGATCGTTCAAGATTGAACAATCCCCGCGGTTTCAGGTACCAGCGCCGAAGTCGGCACGACACGGACCCGCTGTATGTATGTATGCATGCATGTATGTACACATACACACATATGTAAATGCGCGTGTGCACCATATTGAATTTTTGCATGTTTACATGTACACACGTGCGTGTTTCTCGGCACTCCTGGGCGGGAAGAAACACGATTCTCCTGTCAAGGCAAGGTGTATTTCCCGAAGTACTTCGACAAGAACGCCAAGGCACTCGTGAAGAAGCTGCTGACGGCTGACCTCAGCAAGCGCTACGGCAACCTGAAGGACGGGCCCCAGGACGTCCTGAAGCACCCGTGGTTCGCCTCCCTTAACTTAGCCGAGCTGGAGGAGTACAAGGCGGCAGGATCCTGAAAGCCGGCGAGGACAGGATGGTGATGTTCGTGTGGTGGTTATGATGGGAGGAGGCGGAGGAGGAGGCGGATGAGGATGCATTGGAAAAGGGGGGAGGAGGAGGTGAATAAGGTGGCAAAGGAGAAGTTGTGGGGCATGGATGTGATGGTTGTGAGAACGATGCTGACAGCGAGGATAGGTATTGTTGCCGATGGCGATGATGGTTATGCTAATGATGATGCTGTTCGTGGTGATTGAATACCTTATACTGATCATTGCGAAGATGACGATTACGATAATGAAACTTCTGTTGATTGTGTTGTTTCTGATGATGGTGATGAGGATGATGATTAGGATGACGACGACGATGACGATGAGGATGGCGATGATGACGATGGCGTTGACGATGGCGATGACGATGACGATGGCGATGATGCTGCTGCTGATGATGTTGATGATGATTATGATGATGAGGATGATGAGGATGATGAGGATGATAAGGATGATGATTCTGATGATGATGACGATGATGATGACGATGATGATGATGACGATGCTGATGACGATGATGATGATGATGATGATGATGATGATGACGATGACGATGATGATGATGATGATGATGATGATGATGATGATGATGATGATGATGATGATGATGATGATGAGGATGAGGATGAGGATGAGGATGATGGTGATGCTGATGCTGATGCTGATGCTGATGACGACGATGATGATGTTGTTGTTGATGATGATGAGCATGAGGAGGATGATCAGAAGGATGAACAGGAGGAAGGAGGAGAGGGGGCCCTCTTGTCTCTTCGAGGTCCCAGCGCCCTACAAGCCGAAGATGAGCAGCGAGAACGACTTCTCGAACTACGAGGAGCGCGAGCCGCCGCCGCTCCCTGCACGCCCTGCCGCCTCCTGCCCCCTCCCGCTCAAGCCAATTGGGCTCGAGCATTTTGCCAGAGCCCGATCCCTGTACCTTCATCGGGGTGCTTGAGGGATAGCCTTGCGAATCCAGCCCACACTCGCCAGGTTAACGAAAGCAGGGATGACAGCAGATGTGGCGCGCCCAGCCCGTCCAGCCAGTCGGGGGAGGCCCTCTCGACCGTGGAGTCGGTGCGCGCATTGCAAGACGTGTGAGTACAATGACAGGTTGGCCGCATCAGGGGGCAAGTGCCCCACATGCAGCAAGAAGATCCGCCTCTACGTGCCGAGGGCGCCCAGCGTCTCTTTCGACGAGCGCGTGGAGCAGATCGAGTTGCAGGACGACGGCGGCACCGTTGCGGGGTCTGGCAAGGCTCACGCAGGCCGGCCGCGCAGCCCCAGCCCCAAACGCGGAGGCAAGGGCGAGGCTGGTGCCAAGGCCAAACAGTATGCGGCAGTGCAGGCGCTCTTGAAGGAGGCTGCCGAGGCGTCCGACGACATCTTGTTGAAGTCGGCGCTGGCGGCCCAGCAGGAGCGGCTGCAGCTGAAGGTGCAGCAGGAGCAACCCGTCTCGGAGGCCGAGACCGTGCGCAAGGCCGATGGAGCCTGGCGCGCGGCGTCTCACCGCCACGAGCAGACGGTGACGCAGGTCCTGCGCTTGAGGAAGCAGTTGCAGGTGGCGGAGAGCAAGGAACAGAAAGCAGCTGAGGACTTGGCGCTCGCCGAGATCCACAAGAAGCGAGCGGCCGAGGCCTTGGCGAAAGCCGAGGGAGTGCAGGCCACGCAGTCCACGGCCGCCTCTGGTGGTCAGATGCCTGCATTCGAGCTGCGCATCAACTCGGCGATCTCCGACCAGTTTGAGAGCTGGGATTGCGAGGAGAGCGACAAGGAGCAGTTGAGAGAGTTAAAGCGTGAACTTGATCAGTATCGTTCGGCTTTCGAGTCCAAGGACGTCCAGGTACGTGCTTTCCTCGAGAAGGTCGACAAGTTCGAGAAGGAGGTCGTGGAGCGCATGAGCATGAACAAGAAGAGGCGCACAGCAGGAGCTGATGAAGGAGCCGTCGCGGGTGATGGAGGTGGTCAGGGCGTACCTCCTACTGCGGCTGCTGGAGGCCCTGAGGGAGTGGCTGCGGCGCCACAGCCTGGCGCTGCAGCTCCAGCTGCGGCTGCGAGTGCCTCGCACGCGGCTGGTGCTCCCACGGGCGCCACTGGCACGGCTTCGGCGCCGACGGAGGCTCAGGTCAAGGAGGCTGCTGCCGCCATCTCCAAGGCCAGGTTCGACGCGGCGAAGGCCGTGGAGAAGGGCAAGGGCAGCAGCGGCGGCGGAAAGGGTGGCGACGTCAGGGTCCCCGACGCGGACAACGAGGAGCTGTGACTAGGGGCTGCGACAGCTCCGCTGCGGGAGTCGTCCATGGAGACGACCACTACGGGCAGCAGCAGTCCTTCAGGCACTGGTGCTTCAACGTCGTCATCGGGGAGCTGCAGTGCGACCAGTACTGGAACCAGCACTACTGCATCGGTTTCGTCATCGACCAAACTTTTCTTCGGCAACACAACGTGCATGGGGGACAAAGCATGGGGATATCTTTGTCAGACGGCACGGACGCACGACTACGTCACCGCGTGCGAGACACATGTGCATCAGCGGGACCTAGGTAAGTGGACGCCCAAGGCACGTGCTGCAGGTTTGAAGTTGCTGGCCAATAGCGCCAGAGCCAAGAGTAGATGGAAGCAGGCACACCCAGATCAGGAAGCTCGAGCGAATGAAGGAGGTGAGTGGATGTTGGTTCGTAACCATCGCCCTGCTCAGGTTCTTGATGCTGCTCGTAATTCCCCTGCCC
Organism: Prorocentrum cordatum; assembly: GCA_963575745.1. Classification (NCBI taxonomy): domain Eukaryota; class Dinophyceae; order Prorocentrales; family Prorocentraceae; genus Prorocentrum; species Prorocentrum cordatum. The sequence continues at coordinate 15,043 of CAUYUJ010003719.1, forward strand.
TTCGTCATGATCGATGTGCAGCGTTTGATGGGTTCCTACCTGTGTTATTGCATATGCGGGGGTTTTCGCTGGTAGTGTGCATCATATATGTACATTCGGGGATCGGCTTCAGTGGCGACAACGTCCCCCGACTGCGTCGCATCGGCAGTTTGCTTGCATCACTACAGTTACCATGGATTGCCATCGGTGACTGGAATATGTCGCCCACGCAGCTGTGCGCAACAGGTTTCGTGGAAAAGGTAGCAGGCATCGTCGTCACTTCTGAGGCTGAGTTCACTTGCACATCGGGTGAAAATCGACCCTCGCTTTTAGATTTTGCTCTGTGTTCCGAGGCTGCTAGGCCTTATATCCTGGGGCTCAGGGCCGTCCTGGACGTTCCGTGGAAACCCCGCGTCGGCCTCAGTCTGGAATTAATCTCAGAGGGTAGTCAGTTGTATACTAGGTTTCTGGATTTGCCACCCCAGCTCCCATCGGTGCCTAGTCCAGCTAGGCAGCCTGTGGAAGGTTCGAAGTCGAGCCGGGCTAAGGTGGAGCGTAGGTTCGCACAGCAACTGGCCAAGCAAAAGCGGCATGATAGAATTCGTGAGTGGTTTCCTGTCGAGAGTGCCAGCGTGGAGGAGGAGGGGATGAGTGGTCCGCAGGTCCCCCTCAGCGAAGCCGAAACAGGTGTCGGCGAGCCGCTGGGTGGAGACGGGTTCGATTCCAACGAGGAAGAGGACCCGTGGGCCTTCGAGCCCAGCTTCGGACCCGACCCCGCCCCACCCGCTGCCTCCCTGCTTCCCTCGCAGTCAATGAGTAATTCAGCCCAGCGTGAGAGCCCCCCAGATAGTAGCCCCGAGCAACAGTCTCACGAGCAGGAGCCATCGCCCACAGGGTCTGAGGGGAATTTAAAATCCAACGCTGAATTTAAGCTAGCCGAGGTCACCTGGAGTGCTGAAAGGAAAAAACGTCGGCTTCATATCGGCGGGCACCTACCCACCTGCTGATGCTGTTGTCCGTTCCGTAGCACATTCCCTTGGCTCACATCATTGTGATAGTCTTAGCAGTCTTTTCAGTGCGTGGATTCGCACAGTGGAGGCCAGTTTCGCCTCGCATCATGGCCAGGGCAGCCTTGGGAGATCTCGCGCTGAGGGGCCCAAGTTCCGTACCGACACTGTCTTGGAAGCGACGCCGTCCAGGATTGCACCTTTGAGGGATCGCATCATTGGATGGTGGACCAGGGCTCACGTGGTGTTGGATACATATGCCAAGCATCTGGCTAGAAAGAATGGTGTAAAGCAGCAAGATTTGTTAGTTTCGACGTGTAAGAGGTTGGCTTCGGAGGCTCCCGATAAAGGCCATCAGGTCATCAGGCAGAACGACGGCATCTCGTGGGTTTCTTGGTTGCAGCTTCTGTCTTCGGTTGATGCTTTGAGTGCGCATGAGCTTGCTGAAGCAGTCAAGTTTAGTGAACGTATTTCGCAGAGAAGTCAGAGGCGGGCCGTCAGTCAGTCTCTGGCCGAGTTTCGTGAATAGACAGAGTCTCAGAGTGCGGTGTCCACCCTCCACAGGGCCATTCGAGAGGTACCGCAGGCATCTCACTCGCTCGTGGACGGTGATAAGACCATCCAGCACCCGAGGGACATCATGGACAGGAAGAGCCAGAGGTTCCAAGAGCTGTGGGCCCCTGAGGGTCAGCAGCTGGAGGGGCTTCACTCTCTGTTCGCCGACATCCGTGCGCGCGTCGCTGAGGAGCCTCTTCCACCGCTGACAGGGGAGCAGCTGCGGGCAGCTGGCAGAGCCATGAAGCAGACGTCGGCCATGGGAGTCGATCGCCTCACGGCGCTCGACACCGATCGGCTCCCCGACATCGCGCTCGAGGAGCTCGCGGTGATCTTGGCCGCCTGCGAGGCCTGCCAGGCATGGCCGCACCAGCTGCTCTTGACGATCGGCACGCTGTTGCCGAAAAAGGTCACGGGCGACAGAGTCATAGGCTTGCTGCCTCACATCGCGCGCCTCTGGTCCCAGGCGCGCGAGCCGTGGGTGCGCTCGTGGACTGAGGAGTGCGAGGCGCCGTGGGGCGCCGCGATCCGCGGCAACGCGGCGCTGCAGGAGGCGTTCGTCCGCGTGGTGGACGAGAAGCTGGCGGCCCGCCTGGGCGTGGCCCACGGCCGCGGGCTGCTGGACATCGCCAGCTTTTACGACAGCATCGGGTGGCTGCGGCTGGGGCTGACGGCACTAAGGTTGGGCTTCCCAGCTGAGGTGCTGGGCCTGGAGCTGCTGCAATGTATGGCGGCGCGGTGCCTGCGACAATCGGGGGCCTACTCTGAGGCCTTCGCACCGACCAGGTCGGTGGTGCAGGGCTTGCGTTCAGGCACGCGTTCCGCCAAAGCAGTAACATATTTTATTATGCAGAAGATTACAACCACTCATGTGTATCTTTCCCATAGGTTGTGGATTGACGACTTGAGCCAGGTGTCCAAAGGATCCAGGCGAGCTGTGCGTGACCGCCTTGTTGCCTGCCTGAAGGAGACCTGCATGTTGATGCAGAAGGACGGCCTCACTATCTCCCCCAAGAGCGTGGTGGTGTGCACTAAACTCGCGGACGCCAAGGAGGTGGTGAGACGTCTCAAGCTTTCAGGTTTCGCGGTGACGGCGGCGGCGCAGACTCCGTACCTCGGCGTTGACGTCGGCGGCGGCAAGCGGCATGCCAGAGCAACGCGGACGGCCAGGATCTCACGTCATCGGAGGATGCACGCGAAGGTTGTGAAGTATGCGCGTACAGCCAGACGTTACAGGCTGACGGCAAGGTTAGAGCAACAAGGCGCTGCTGCTGCGGGCGCCTATGCTCATCAAGTGCATGGTGTTTTTGGTCATCGAATGCGACAGATGCGAACTTTCTTGTGTGGCGCGTCCAGCCCTCGGCTCACGGGGCGGTGCGTTACGACGGTGCTTGATTTGCGTGCTCCAGGGCGCGATCCTGCTTGTCGTTTGCCGAAGGAATGCTTGCAGATGTGGATTCGTACATGGCTTTCGCAGCCAGCTCTCAGAAATGGGATCGACAGGACTTGGAGGCAGATGGCACAAGAGTTTCGGTCGATGCAACCCCAGCTTCGTAGTCGACATGTCAGGGGACCTCAAGCTGCTGTGATCACCTATCTACTCCAAGAAGGGTGGGAACCTGAGGGTCCTGCTGATTGGAGGGTCCAGCCCGACGGCACGGGGATGCAGCACAACTGGCAATTCAACCCAGCGGCCTTGACGGGCTATGAGAAGGTTGATGTCCCGAAGGCCTTCTTGCAGGAGTACGAGGGCGCGGTGATGCAGAGGCTGTGGCGGCAGGCGGCTACTCATTTCGACGGCGCAGGCATGGAAGGTGGGATCTGCAACCTTTCCCTGCGAGCCCTTCTTCGACAGCTCGAGGGGGGGCCCAACGGCAAGCAGTTGTCTGGCATCCTGTTGTCTGCAGCTGCGGGAGCAGCCTGGCCGCGGGAGCGCAGGTCTGAGAAGTCCAAGTTGCCGATCTCGCAGGTATGTGCAAAGTGTAGAGTTGAAAGGGAGACTTCTTTCCATAGGATTTGGAGTTGTTCCAAGTGCACAGATCACGACATATACAAGTTGTCAGATGAATATGCACCGAGGGCCCACACGCAGCATGAGGTCGAGCCATGTTTTTGGCATAGAGGTCTTCTGCCGCAGGCGTGGGTCGCGGTTCCGCCCCCGCAAGAGGAGGCCGTTTGGTGGAGTGAGGGCGTTGAAGCGTTTGAAGATGATTGCTTCGGCGTGGGCTCCGAGTCGGCCCCGGTTTGCCTTTTCGGCGACGCGAGCGGGGGCGAAGATACTTCTGACCCTCGCCTCAGGCGTGTAGGTTGTGGTCTAGCGCAGTATTCAGATATCTCTGATAATATGCAACTAGTTGCTTCTGTGTGGGGTGGCCTCCCTGGACCCGTCCAAACAGTTGCCAGGGGTGAGCTTTTTGGTCCTCTCACAGCGTTGATCGGCGCTGATGGAGTGGTGATTTATACCACCGATAACGCTCATGTCTGCTCTGGTTGGTATTGTGGCCGAGCATTCGCCCCAGAGGGGGAGAACGCGGATTTGTGGCATCAGGTAGGCCAGGTACTCAGTAGAAAACCCAACCTTCTCTGTACTGTCCTTTTCGTGTACTCTCACCAAGAGGCGTGCGACGTCCTCAAGGGCAGAGCTCCTTTGTATTTGGCTGTGGGAAATGCTGCCACTGATAAGTTGGCGTCGGCAGCAGCACGTGCAGTCAGAATCCCAGCCCCGATTCGTACCAGAGTTCTCACGAATGAGAAGATGGCTTTCGCCGTCCGCATGCGAATTCTGCTCGCCACCTTGGAAACTTTAAAAGCCGAGCAGGCCTTGGCGGCCGAGGAAGTCCGCGGGACCCGTGTCAGGAACCCTGGGCCCAGGCCACCCGCGCCTGTTGTCTGCAAAGAGTTTTCCACGGCACATACGTTGTCTGAAAGCGGTCTCTCATGTTTGAAGTGTAGGAGTTCAACGACTAAGGCTAGGAGAAAAGTCTGGTTGGATACCCCCTGCTTCGACCTGAGGGCTGTAGATGGCGTTGTGTTCAGGCCGCCCCCCCGTTGCAGGGTGCACATCTGTGGGGGGTGGGCTGATGAGACTCACAGTTTACAATATCACGCTGGGCTGGGGATATGGTTCTGCGGCACCTGTGGTAGTTTTGTGGCCCAGCAGTTGGCCCAACTCGGGAAGAGGTGCGTTGGCAGACCTGCAGGTAATCGTGTAGATTATTTGAAGAATATCGAACGGGGGATCTGGCCTAAAGCTTACAGCAAAGCTGATCAGGCCAGAAGAGCGGCTCGTTCTCTTTAAGCTAATCCGTAACCGACACAGTCGCAATATCCGTAACTCCGTAACTCCTGCCCCCTCCCGCCTCCCGCCCTCCCCCCTGCCCTCCCCGCCCCCCGCCCTCCCCCCTTTTCTTCCCCCCCTCCTCCCCCGCCTCCTCCCCGCCTCCCGCCTCCCTCCTGCCTCCCTTATCCCGCCTCCGCCGTCCTCCGCCTCCGCCCACGAGCTGGCCACTGCCTCGCGCCGCACGTCGGCGTGAGGCAGTGGCGCCGCCCCCTTGGTGGCGGCGCTGCGCCGCGGCGCCCGCCGCGTCTCTCGCCGCCGTCCGCCTCCCGGAGCCGCCTCCTCGTCGGTCCCGAGCGCCGTCTCACCGCGTCGCCGTCCTGCTGGAATCGGCGGCGAGCCCAGGGGGGCTCCTCATCCTCCTCCTCCTCCTCCTCCTCCCCCTCCTCCTCTCCTCCTCCTCCTCCTCCTCCTCCTCTTGCTCCTCCTCCTCCTCCTCCTCCTCTTCCTCCTCCTCCTCCTCCTCTTCCTCCCCCTCCTTCTCCCCCTCCTCCTTGAAGGAAGGAGGAGGGGGCGGCCGCGGGGGAGCGAGAAGGATGGGCGGCTTCCCAGAGGGCTCGGAGGTCCCCCGGCCTTCCGAACAGTGTTCTGAGCCTTCCCCGAACGCACACAGCCAGCTTCTCAGAAGGCCCGAGGCCTTCGACAGGTCCCGCCGCGCTCTGAGAAGGCCTTCCCCTTCTCAGTTCCCCCCCTCGCTCGCCGCCGAAGTCCCACCCCGTCCTTCACATCAGCCATCATAACCAGATGAACTCTAGCAGGCAGCTTTTTAAGGAGTCTGATAGTCCATTGTGATAGCTCCTTGCAGCACGCAACGTACTGTCTAAGTCCGACGGCCGAGCACGGGCGCGGAGGGAAGTACAGTACAGCAACAGCAACGAACATTTTCCACCCACCCTTCCCAGCATCAATCGCTATACCTCGCCCTGGGAGAGGTGGGGGTGGAAGCTCGACGCGACGCACATGTTCTTGTCGCCAGCCTATCGGGAGGACGGTAGCAGCACCAGCATAACGATTGGAGAAACCACCAGGATGCCACCCTGCTTCAGTATATCCTCTCTGCTGGGTCATACTGACTTGATATGGGCAATCTTGGGGAGCCTTTCGTTGAGTGCCAGGACGCCCGAGTACGTGTACAGTCGGCAGTTCTGCCACGATATCCAGCAGTCTGTCTCCTGTCGTGAGCAAGGTGTTGTACACCAGGGGAGACAACGCCGAGAGGGCCATCGCGGCTGGCCAGGGGGCCCTTGGGGGTTCATGGTTGTTTTATGGGGCCGCCCATGGTGGAATGGTGGCCTACAAAGTCGCTTGTTTCCTGGAGCAGAAGCGGCGACTAGGAGGGGGAGGAGGAGGAGGAGGAGGAGGAGGAGGAGGAGGAGGAGGAGGAGGAGGAGGAGGAGGAGGAGGAGGAGGGGGAGGAAGCCCGCGGAGGAAGGGAGGAAAGGGAGGCAGGGATGAAGGGAGGCACGGAGGAAGGAGGACGGGAGGAAAGGGAGGGAAGGGAGGAAGGGGAATGGAGGAAGATGAAGGGAGGAAGGTAGGAAGGGAGGAAGGGAGGAAGGGAGGAAGGGAGGAAGGGAGGAGGCGGAGGAGGAGGAAGAGGAGGAGGAATAGGAGGAGGAGGAGGTGGAGGAGGAGGAGGAGGAGGAGGATCACGATCAGGAGGAGGAGGAGGAGGAGGAGGAGGAGGAGGAGGAGGAGGAGGAGGAGGAGGAGGAGGAGGAGGAGGAGGGCGGCGGCGGCGGCGACGAGGGGCGCCGCGCCAGGACATCCCGGACTCCAACGACGCCACGCCGCCCGAGGTCCCCCCTGCCCAGGACCTCGGGCGCGCGGGGAGGGGCAACGCTAGGCACCTACAAGCAACCCGTATACTATGGACGCGCGATAAGGACGCCAGGGCCTTGGAAGGCCACGTCGACACTCTGCGAGCGGGACGCGGCCAGCGAAAGCGGCCAAGGGTGGGCCGAGGGGGAAGGATGCAAGGGGTAACCTTGGAGAGTCGCCCATCCTTGCTGTGCGGGCTGACTGTTATTGCTTGGCGACTTCTCGCCAATCGACCTGCGGAGATCAGGCCAGCTACGGCCAGGAGTTGTGGCCCAGAGCGTCGCTCCGCCGCTTCTGGCTCACCACGCTTCGGCACGGCACGCTCGGCACGCGCTGGTTCGTGAGCGCCAGCGCCCCGAGGTGCTCCAGCTTCCCGCCCCGCCAGCGGAGCGACACGCCATCCGCTCGCAGGGCTCGGCGTGCCGCCAGGGCCGCCGCCGCGACACGCCGTGCCGAAGCTCCTGACCGCAGGTGCCCGAGGGCTTGACGACTCGTCGCCAACCCTACCTGCGGAGTTCAGGCCGTATGAGTCGAGGCCAGTCCAGGCAAGCCCAGCCAGCTCCAGGGAGCCATCCAGGGACACCCGGGGATCTCCCGGGCAGTCCGCAGCAGATCTCCGGCGAAAAAGGGGCCGCCGCGAGCACCCCCGAGAGGCTCTGCGAGGCCCCCCCCCCCCCCGAGGGCCCGCCGACCCCTCCGACGACCGCGGGGGGCGCCCGAGGCGCCGCGAGGACCTCCGAGGGCCCCCCGCAGGACCGGCACCCGACGGAGCCGCTCGATGGCCTCCGAGGGCCGCCGGGGAGCCCCCGCGTCGTGCGGGCGGCCGCCGTCCTCGCGCGGTCGCGTCGCCCGCTCGCTCGCGGAGGGGGCGCCCAGGGAGCCGTCTCCCCTGGCGTGCCCCCCTTTTTTTTTCTCTGTGGTTCTCCTCCGTCGCGTCCCCCGTGTTTTGCGTTGTGTACGTGTGCGTGCATGCGCGCGCGCGCGCGCGTAGGTATGTCTATTCGAATATGGGTGTTTGTGTGTGTGAGAGAGAGAGAGAGAGAGAATATTATATATACATGAAGCATCTGTGTGTGTGGGTCTCCGCATGCACCATGACCACCCCTTTCCTTGTGGAAGATGGCCAGAGGAAAGGGGCGGTTCAGGTACGTGCGGAGACGGTGTGGCGTTGGAGGTGGAGGCTGTTGAGTATCGGGTGTGGTGGTGGAAACGGAAGTTGCGTAGTATCGGGTGTTGTGGTGGAGACCGAGGTTGCTGAGCGTTTGGCGCGGTGTTGATGACGGAGGCCGTTGAGTATTGGGTGTGGTAGTGAAGACGGAGGGAGTAGAGTAGAAGATGCTTGTTGAGTATTGGGTGTGGTGGTGGAGACAGGGGCCTGTTGAGTATCGGGTGTGTTATTGGAGACGGAGGCTGTTCAGTATTGGGTGTGGTGTTGGAGACGGAGGCTGGAGAGTAGAAGGGCAATTTAAAGGTCAGCTTGGGGAGGGTGCCTGTTGAATATTGGGTGTGGTGTTGGAGACGGAGGCTGTTGGGTATCGGGTGTGGTTTGGAGGCGGAGGCTGTTGGGTATTGGATGTGGTGCTGGAGACAGAGGGGGTAGAGTAGACAGTTTTCCCAACCATCCTGTGGTGTTGGGTCCTCGTTTTGAAGAAGCGGTCCCCGCGTTCTCCCCTCCTCCTCTGCCCCCTCCTCCTCTCCACCGTCCGCATGCGTCCCGCACACCCAGTACAGCGCTTCGTGGCCCCATAGGGAGCTCTACCGATGGTCCCAGTGCTACCGTCCGCATGCGTCCCGCACACCCAATACAGCGTTTCGTGGCCCTCCTCCCCCTCCTCCCTGCGTTTCACCCACTCAGTACAGCGTTTCGTGGCCCCATAGGGAGCCCCACCGAAGGTCCCAGTGCTACCGTCCGCATGCGTCCCGCACGCCTAGTACGGCGTTTCGTGACCCCATGGGGAGCTCCACCGAAGGTTCAGTGCTACCGTCCGCATGCGTCCCGCACACCCAGTACAGCGTTTCGTGGCCTTCCTCCCCCTCCTTCATGCGTTTCACCCACCCAGTACAGCGTTTCGTGGCCCCATAGGGAGCTTCATTGAAGGTCCCAGTGCTACCGTCCGCATGCGTCTCGCACACCCAGTACAGCGTTTCGTGGCCCCATAGGGAGCTCCACCGAAAGTCCAGTGCTACCGTCCCTCCCGCCATGCGTCCCGACACCGCTACAGCGTTTCTAGCGTCCCAGTGCTACCGTTCCAGCATGCGTCCTTCTACACCCCAGTACAGCGTTCGTGGCCCCATGGGGAGCTCACCGAAGGTCCCAGTGCTGCCGTCACGCATGCGGTCGCGCACCCAGTACAAGCGTTTCAGGCCCTCCTCCCCCTCCTCCCTGCGTTTCACCCACCCAGTACAGCGCTTCGTGGCCCCATAGGGAGCCCCACCGAAGGTCCCAGTGCTACCGTCCGCATGCGTCCCGCACGCCCAGTACAGCGCTTCGTGGCCCCCATAGGGAGCCCCACCGAAGGTCCCAGCGCTACCGTCCGCATGCGTCCCACACCCAGTACAGCGTTTCGTGGCCCCATAGGGAGCTCCACCGAAGGCCCCAGTGCCCCCGTCCGCATGCGCCCCGGAAGCTCAATTTGGCATTTTCACGCACCCAGTGCAGCGTTTCGTGGCCCCCTAGGAGGCTCCACCCAAGGCCCCAGTGCCACCGTCCGCATGCGTCCGGGAAATGTAATTTGGCATTTTCACCCGCGCAGTGCAGCGTTTCGTGGCCCCATTGGGAGCTCCACCGAAGGCCCCAGTGGGACCGTCCGCATGCGTCCCGGAAACCCAATTTGGCATTTTCGCTCACTCAGTAGAGCGCTTCGTGGCCCCATAGGGAGCTCCACCGAAGCCCTCAGTGGGACCGTCCGCATGCGTCCTGGAAGCCCAATTCGGCACACCACCCACACAGTACAGCGTTCCCCCCCGCCCAGTGCAGCGCTTCGTGGCCCCATAGGGAGCTTCACCGAAGCAGATATTCACAATCACGGTACCCACAACTGCATATGGTTGGGACCTTCGCCCGGATAATTTTGAGTTCAGCTGAGTGACGGTGCCTGTTGAGTAGTGGGTGTGTTGTTGGAGATAAAGGATGTCAAATATCGGGTGTGGTGTTGGAGACAGATGGAGTAGAGTATAAGGTTATTTTCAAGTTCAGCTTGGGGAGGGTGCCTGTTGAGTATTGGGTGTGGTGTTGGAGACGGAGGCTGTTGAGTATTGGGTGTGGTGTTGGATACGGAGGCTGTTGAGTATTGGATGTGGCGCTGGAGACGGAGGGAGTAGAGTAGAAGGTTAGTTTCAAGGTCAGCTTGGGGAGGATGCTTGTTGAGTATTCGGTGTGGCGCTGGCGATGGAGGCTGTTGAGAATTGGGTGTGGTGTTGGAGACGGAGGGAGTGGAGTAGAAGGCTGTTTTACATTTTAGCTCAGGGAGCTTGCCTGTTTGGTATTGGGCGTGGTGTTGGAGACGGAGGCTGTTGAGTATTGGGTGTGTTGTTGGAGGTGGAGACTGTTGAGTATCGGGTGTGGTGGTGGAAACGGTAGTATCGGGTGTTGTGGTGGAGACGGAGGCTGTTGAGTGTTTGGCGCGGTGTTGGTGACGGAGGCCGTTGAGTATTGGGTGTGGTGGTGAAGACGGAGGGAGTAGAGTAGAAGGTTAGTTTCAAGTTCAGCTCGGGGGGATGCTTGTTGAGTGTTGGGTGTGGTGTTGGAGACAGGGGCCTGTCGAGTATCGGGTGTGTTATTGGAGACGGAGGCTGTTCAGTATTGGGTGTGGTGTTGGAGACGGAGGCTGGAGAGTAGACGGGCATTTTGAAGGTCAGCTTGGGGAGGGTGCCTGTTGAATATTGGGTGTGGTGTTGGAGACGGAGGCTGTTGGGTATCGGGTGTGGTTTGGAGGCGGAGGCTGTTGGGTATTGGATGTGGTGCTGGAGACAGAGGGCGTAGAGTAGACAGTTTTTCCCAACCATGCTGTGGTGTTGGGTCCTCGTTTTGAAGAACGGTCCCCGCGTTCTCCCCTCCTCCTCTGCCCCCTCCTCCTTGCTACCGTCCGCATGCGTCCCGCACACCCAGTACAGCGTTTCATGGCCCTCCTCCCCCCTACCTTCCCTGGCGTTTTCACCCACCAAGTACAGCGTTGCGTGCCCCGTAGGGAGGCCCAACCGAGGTCCCAGTGCTACCGTCCGCATGCGTCCCGCACACCCAGTACAGCGTTTCGTGGCCAATAGGGAGCTCCACCGAAGTCCCAGTGCTACGTACGCATGGCGTCCCGCCACCCAGTACAGCGTTCATGGCCACTCTCCCCCTCCTCAATTTGCGTTTCAACCCACCCAGTACAGCGTTTCGTGCCCCATAGGGAGCCCCACCAAAGGTCCCCAGAGCTACCGTCCGCATGCGTCCCGCACACCCAGTATAGCGTTTCGTGGCCCCATAGGGAGCCCCACCAAAGGTCCCAGTGCTACCGTCCGCATGCGTCCCGCACACCCAGTACAGCGCTTCGTGGCCCCATAGGGAGCTCCACCGAAGGTCCCAGTGCTACCGTCCGCATGCGTCCCGCACACCCCGTACAGCGTTTCGTGGCTCTCCTTCCCCTCCTCTCGGCGTTTCACCCACCCACCCAATACAGCGTACAGCGTTTCGTGGTCCCATAGGGAGCCCCACCGAAGGTCAGAGTGCTAGCCCCACCGAAGGTCAGAGTGCTACCGTCCGCATGCGTCCCGCACACCCAGTACAGCGTGTCGTGGCCCTCCTCCCCCTCCTCCCTGCGTTTCGCCCACCCAGTACAGCGTTTCGTGGCCCCATAGGGAGCTTCATTGAAGGTCCCAGTGCTACCGTTTGCATGCGTCCCGCACGCCCAGTACAGTCGTGGCCCCATAGGGAGCCCAACCGAAGGTCGTCCCAGCGCTACCGTCCGCATGCGTCCCGCACACCCAGTACAGCGTTTCATGGCCCTCCTCCCCCTCCTCCCTGCGTTTCACCCACCCAGTACAGCGTTTCGTGGCCCCATAGGGAGCCCCACCGAAGGTCCCAGTGCTACCGTTTGCGTGCGTCCCGCACGCCCAGTACAGCGTTTCGTGGCCCCATAGGGAGCCCCACCGAAGGTCCCAGCGCTACCGTCCGCATGCGTCCCGCACACCCAGTACAGCGTTTCGTAGCCCCATAGCGAGCTCCACCGAAGGCCCCTGTGCCCTCGTCCGCATGCGTCCCAGAAGCCCAACTTGGCATTTTCACCCACCCAGTGCAGCGTTTCGTGGCCCCATGGGGGGCTCCACCCAAGGCCCCAGTGCCACCGTCCGTATGCGTCCGGGAAATGTAATTTGGTTTTCACCCGCGCAGTGCGGCGTTTCGTGGCCCCATAGGGGGCTCCACCGAAGCCCCCAGTGGGACCGCCCGCATGCGTCCCGGAAACCCAATTTGGCATGTTCACTCACTCAGTAGAGCGCTTCGTGGCCCCATAGGGAGCTCCACCGAAGCCCTCAGTGGGACCGTCCGCATGCGTCCCGGAAACCCAATTCGGCACACCACCCACACAGTACAGCGTTCCCCCCCGCCCAGTGCAGCGCTTCGTGGCCCCATAGGGAGCTTCACCGAAGCAGATATTCACAATCACGGTACCCACAACTGCATATGGTTGGGATTTTCGCCAGCATAATTTTTGAGTTCAGCTGAGTGAAGGTGCCTGTTGAGCATTGGGTGTGTTGTTGGAGATAAAATATCGGGTGTGGTGTTGGAGACGGATGGAGTAGAGTAGAAGGTTATTTTCAAGTTCAGCTTAGGGAGGGTGCCTGTTGAGTATTGGGTGCTGGAGACGGAGGCTGTTGAGTATTGGGTGTGGTGTTGGATACGGAGGCTGTTGAGTATTGGGTGTGGCGCTGGAGACGGAGGGAGTAGAGTAGAAGGTTAGTTTCAAGGTCAGCTTGGGGAGGATGCCTGTTGAGTATTCGGTGTGGCGCTGGCGATTGAGGCTGTTGAGCATTGGGTGTGGTGTTGGAGACGGAGGCTCGGGGAGGTTGCCTGTTGGGTATCGGGCGTGGTGTTGGAGACGGAGGCTGTTGAGTATTGGGTGTGTTGTTGGAGGTGGAGGCTGTTCAGTATTGGGTTTGGTGTTGGAGACAGAGAGAGTAGAGTAGAAGGTTAGTGCTGGTGCTTCGCGACACTTCAAAAAATGCATCGCGTGTTCGGAGTACCCTGCGCGCTTACGCCCAAACCATCGTCGCTTACTTCTCGCACCAGTTATTCTTACACTCGCTCCACTGTTCGACTTGTTTTGCTGGGGTGAGGTTCTGGTGTCGCATCTATGCCGACATGCTTCACGCATAAGTTACCCAGTCGCATTTGTGTGTATACCTCGCCCGCCTCCACATTCGGCTTACCAGCCGAGTGGACTGTTTGATTCTAGCGTTACGATTGGGTGAGTAGGACGATGCACTTAGAAGGGCGCCATCTGAATTCGATCATCCGTCAGGGTATTTATTGCGCGCGACATCTGGTTCAAGCACTAATACTTTCTCGTTCAAAAATCCTGCTGTATTCTCAGGAGGCGCCGGACGGCGACGGTGGCGGTGGCGGCGACGGTTACGGTCACGGTCGCAGCGATGGTTACGGTCACGGCGACGGCGCCGACGACGACGATGACGACGACGACAACGAAGGGGCAACGGCGGCGGCGACGACTACGTCCACCTCTGCCTCCTCGATCCTCGAGTGTCGGAGCGACAATCCCCGACGACGATGGCGACGACGGCGACGACGGGTTGTGTTCGCAGAGGGCCTCTTTTGTCGAGTTGGTCAAGCCCCGGCGGCACCTCGTGCTTCGAGCCTCGATTGTTGACGACATCGGCGACGACTACGACGACGTGCTGCCCTCGCAGAGGATCCCTTTTTCGACCAGGCCCCAGCGGCACCTCGAGCTTCGAGCCTCGCTCCCCGACGGCGGCCATGGCGACGACGACGACGAGCTGTCCTCGCAGAGGACCCCTTCACCGACTGGTGAGGCCCCAGCGGCGGCTGGCCCAGCGGCGCCCGCGCGAGGCCGTGAAGTGCCGACGGATACCGATCGGGGCAACGGGCCTCTCCGCAACGGGGCGCCCTGTTCTTGGCCCCCTCCGCTGCAAGGTCTGGGCCGCCACACCACCGAGAGTGCATTTTGCGGCGGGCCTTGGCGGGTGGATGTTTGGATGGGGTGGCTGGGCGGGGGGGCATTGTGGTAAGGCTTCGGATTGCGCACAGACCCCCCCAGGTAGCCTCGGCTGGCCTCCATCGGCCGCCCGAGTAGCCAAGGGTGGTTTCAACACCCTGGCGCCGCCTCTGGCTGGGGCGCTCTGCCCCCCAGGGTTGGGGTGTTGAAGTCGCCCTGGGGGAGGGCCTGCCGAGGCCAGCTAGGACCTCCTGTTCTGCGCAACCCGACGCCTTACCAGGGAACTGTCTGGGCGAGGAACTCCGCAGTTTTTTGGACTTCTTTTTGGGGCCTTTTGGGCCTCAGAGAAGCGCACCGTCGCCACGGCCAGATCGGCTTGAAGCTCCCTTGTCTTTGTCAACCTCCTCCTCTTTCCTCGCCCTTTCTCCTCTTCCTCGTCCTCATCCTCCTCCTTCCTTGTCCTCCTCCTTCCTTGTCCCCAGGGCCGACGTGGGGATCGATCTTGGAGGGGTTCACCCAGACCCTCATCGCAGGGCAGGCCCAGCCTGGTCCTTGCGACCACGAACGAGCGACCCCGGAAAGGAAGCCCGGTCGTTTGGATGTGTCACGAGAAAGTGTTGGCGCCAGGTGTCTTGGGAGTGCGAGGGGGTGGGGGTAGCGCTGGTGGGACGGAAGGGCAGGAGGGAAGGGCAGGAGGAGGGAAGGGCAAGGGTAGGTGGGAGGAGGAACAAATGGAAGAGGAGAATGAGGAGGATGATGATGATGATGAGGAGGAGGAGGAGGAGGATCATAATAAAGACAACAACGAAAGCACGACCAACGCGATTCTTCTTCGTCTTCGTGAATGATACATGCAATCACGAAAACACGAACACTGCGATTATCCTTCTTCCCATTTCGATTTTTATTATTAGTATTATTATCATCATTGTTGTTACTACTCGTTTATGCTTTAACTGAGAAGAGTCATCCAACGGAACATAAGAAAACAAACTCCACTCGTGATACTAGTCTTGGCATACATACAATATTAATAAGCACAGCCATAATGATCATACGATGAAAGATGAGAAGGAGGCGAACAGGGTGATGATGATGATGATGATGATGATGATGATGATGATGATGATGATGATGATGATGAGGAGGAGGAGGAGGAGGAGGAGGAGGAGGAGGAGGAGGATGAGGAGGAGGGAGAGATGAGGATGAGGAGGAGAGAAGCGAAGGATGAGCAGGAGCAGGCGGAGGAGGAGGAGGAGGAAGAGGAGGGATGGGGGAGGAGGAGGGGAGGAGGAGGAGGAGGAGGAGGAGGAGGAGGAGGGCGGAGGAGGAGGATGAGGAGGAAGAGGAGGAGGGGGAGGAGGAGGAGGGGGAGCGCGAGGGCAAGGCCGATAGGGGGTAGAAGCAGAGGGGGATGGTGCTGTGGGGGGCGGGGAGGGGCATGCCGCGACGTGCAGTGATGGGGCAGGGGGGTGGCGAGGGGCGTGCCGAGGGGATTCTTCGACCACTTGCGAACCCTTTCCCTGCAGGTCTTCTCTTCGCGTGGGTGTCAGACACCGCCGCTAGGCTTCACGTGGCCGCGGGCATCCCTCGAAGTCTGAGCCTCAGCAGGGAGGTGTCGCGATGTGGGCTTCCCTTACCAAGGCGGGCGAGCCCCCCCCCAGCCGACGGGCGACCACGAAGCCAGAGTGGGGTGGACTCCAGGACGCCCCAAGATGCCGCAAAGATGGCCCCAGACGGCCAGGTAAGATAAGACCAGACCAGACCTGACAGGACAAGACAGGGCAAGAGGAGACAGTACCTTAGAAGACACGCCAATACAGCTTCCAGGTCGTCCCAAGATGGCCCAACGACGCCGCGAAGAGGGCTCCCAACAGGGTACGGTCTTTCAAAGACCATAGTGACATCAATGTTTTGATGCTTGACGTCTTTTGTTCAAGAAGGGCTCTTGGGGATTTAAGATGGCCTCCAGAGGGCCCTAAGAGAACCCCAAGACGGGTCCAGAAGGGGCCCAAGACGGCCCCAGAGGCTCCCACGAGGACCCCAAGAGAGCCTCAGGAGGGCCCCAGGAGGGGTCCAAGACCGTTCAAACCCCGAAAAGGCCAACAGTGCCCTTGGCGCCAGAACGGCCTCAAGGCTTCGCAGGGCCACAGGGGGAAGCCATCCGGCGTGGAGCAAGGGGAGGCTTGGCATCGCTCGGACACGGTGTTTTTTTCTCTCGGCGAAGATCGTCGAGGAGCATCATGGGTCATCTTGTGGAAACAAAGCGCACGGAACCATAACATGCACGAGGAATGGACGTCGGAGCGATGGCAGGGGTGAGCCCTTCCCCGACCGGCTGAGACGGGGCTCGGAAGGGGAAGCGCCCCGAGCCGCCAGAGCCCACAGGGCTGGCGGGATCAACGGGGGGCAGTGGTGGGGATATCGCCTGCCGCGGACGCGAGCCTGCCAGAGATCTGTCAGGAACTTGGGGAGGAGAAGGCGGAGGAGGGGTGAGGATGGAGGAGGGCAGAGGGAGGAGGGAAGAGGGAGGAGGCAGGAGAGATGAGAGGAGGAGGAGGAGGAGGAGGAGAGGGGAGGAGGAGGAGGAGGGGGAGGAGGAGGAGGAGAGGAGGTAGGAGAGGAGGAGGGAGGAGGAGGAGGGAGGAGGCGGAGGAGGAGGAGGAGGTGGAGGAGGAGGGAGAGGAGAGGAGGAGGAGAGGAGGAGGAGGGGGAGGAGGAGGAGGAGGAGGAGGAGACGAGGAAGAGGGAGGAGGAGGGAGGAGGAGGAGGAAGCAGGAGGAGGGAGGAGGAGGGAGGAGGGGAAGAAGGAGGAGGAGGAGGGAGAAGGCTAGGTCCTCCCCCCGGAACGCGCGAAGGCAACCGCGCTCCGCGCGCATCGCGGCCCGGGCCAGATCAGCTGCCCTTCCCTGGGAGGGCGGCGCGAGGGCGCGCTGGCGCGCAGGTAGCCGCGTGCCGCGCATCGCGGGGCGTGATGCGTGAAGCCATGCGACCCACGCCAGAGAGCCTCGAAGCGCACTCCGGAAGCAGGCCGCGGCTCTCAGAGAGCCCCGATGCGTCCGGGCCTGTATCCTGATCTCGCCTTGGGAAGGGGCAACGTTTTAGTGGGGGAGAGGCTCAGGGGGCCCGATCGCCTACTCCTCGCTGACAGGGGCCAGGAAGCCCCACCCCGCCTGGGAGCGTGCGGATTCGCTACCGGGGGCCTGTCGCCGATGCATCGGCGATATATCGCCGATTCCAGGGCGATGTTCCCCCCCTGAGCCGGTCCCACCCCTAACGTTTCTCCCTTGTTAGGAAGAGGGGGGGGCTGGAACCACTTTGAACGCGGAGGCGTCGGGTTGAGGCCTCGACAGCCCGCAGCCGTTCGGGGACGACGCGGGCGCGCTCACTGTACTGAGACCTGGTTGGCAGCGATGCCGTTTTGCATTCTATTTTTGAGTCATGCTTAGCGGGGGAGGCAGAGAAGGTACGCATCTGGTGCTCTCCTCTTCCCCTCCTCCCCCTCCTCCCTCCTCTCCCTCCTCTGCCTCCTCCCTCCTTCTGCCTCCTCCTCCTCCTCCTCCTCCTCCTCCTTCTCCTCCTCCCTCCTCCTTCTCATCCGTCCTGCCCTGCGCGGGCACGTTCCGACCCGCCCTCCAGGAGGCCCAGACGAGGCAGGAACCTTTGAAACCGTCCCTTCCCTCCTGCCCCCTCAGTCTCGAGTCTTCCCCCCTCCCCCCCCCCCAGGGCCTCTGGATCTGGGGCTGGCGCGTCGCCCCCGAGCTGGTTCTCTGCAGGTCCTGGGGCCCAGAGCGGGTCCTCGGGCGGCCGTCTCGGGCGGCCGTGGTCGAGGAAGGGCCGAGACGTCGGAAATCCTCCCGCCTCCTTGCCCGCCCTCCCATCCAGAGGCACGTGACCAGAATTTCGAGGCGGAGCCAGCTGCGGCGACGGCGTCCAGGACGAGGGCGGACACGTGCAGAAGCCTCGATCCCCCTCGAGCCTCGTCGGCCCTCCTCCTCCTCCTGCTCCTCACTCCCCCGAGGTCTGCAGAGGTGTCTGGAGGCCTCCGGAGGTCTGTGGACGTCCCTGGAGGCCTCCGACGGCTTCCAGGGGGCCTCCGGAGACCCAGGCGGAGGCAACAAATATCAAGCCGCATCCCAGATCCTCCTCCTCCTCCTCCTCCTCCTCCTCCTCCTCCTCCTCCTCCTCCTCCTCCTCCTCCTCCTCCTCCTCCTTCGTCCTCCTCCTCCACCTCCTCCTTTCTCCTCCTCCTCCTCCTCCTCCTCCTCCTCCTCCTCCCCTCCTCGTCCTCCTCGTCCCCTCCCCCCTCCCTTCCTCCCCTCTCCCCTCGTCTCCGCTTCTCGTTCATCCCCCCTCCCCTCTCGTGGACTGTCTGTGGGGCATATTAGAGACCACACTTGGCCCTTTTTGGAACTCTTGTGAGCTCCGGGAATCCCAGGATGGCGTCGTATCTGACCCCCCCACCCGGGACCCCCCCCCAGGACTCCCCCCCTACCCCCCCCCCGGCGGGGGAGGGATCGAAGGGAAGGGGCTTCCCTTCGACTCCATTACGGCGTTCCTCAACGCCTGGGAAAGGAGGGGAAGAGGACGACAGCCACGACGACAAACGAATGACTGGCTGAGGCGGTCCCTGGGAAAGGGGGGGAAGAGGACGACAGAGACGACGACAAACGAATGACGGAGATGACGACTCGAACGGACGAAGCCCCTCACACACGCCGACAGGGTCGGCGGATTTTTTGACCAGTCTGGAGTATCTTTGGGGTATGTTTAAGGTTTCGTCCAAAATCCCCCTGTAGGGGGACACGCCCGACTTAAAGCTAGTCTTCCGTATGGTGGGGGGCGTCGGCCACGCGCTGGCGCAGCGTGGCCCCAGCGCAGATGCGGGACGGGAAAATGACCACAGCCACTGCTTCTTGTTTGCGCTGCCTTCCAGCCGGCCGAAAAAGAAGCAGTGGTTGTGGTCATTGCTTACCAGCCTGAAACCTATCCCTATCCCTATGTTGGGCACGCCTCATCACGATGGCGATCTTAGGGATTCCCTCAGTTTCTGAGGGTGCATCCCTAAGAATGTCATCGCCTTTTGGCGTGTCAATCTCAGGGATAGGGATAAGTTCGAGGCTGGTTAATTTCCCTGGTGCCAAGCATAACGAAAATGACCACAACCAGCAAAAGAAACGCAGTGGCTGTGGTCGTTTTCACGCCCCTCAGGAGGAGAAAAAACACAGACACAATTAATCGTCGATTTCCAGAAAATACGGGAACATATGGGCAGTGGGGGGTAAGACAGAAACCCAGAAAATATGGGAAAATATGGGGGATCTTTTATTAGTGTGTATTTATTTGTGTGTCCCAGGGCCCCTTCAGTCCCGTAGCAGCTGCGCGCCCTGCGGGCCCGAGATGTGCGGGCCCGAGGCGCCCAGCGCTCCTTGAAGGGAGCATGCGCTCCGGCCGAGTGCTGCGAGCGGCTGCACGTGGACACGGTGCCCCGACGCCCCCATTAGATATGGGGGAGGAGGAGGAGGAGGAGGAGGAGGAGGAGGAGGAGGAGGAGGAGGAGGAGGAGGAGGAGGAGGAGGAGGAGGAGTGAGGAGAGAGGAGGAGGAGGAGGAGGAGGAGAGGGAGGAGTGAGGAGGAGAGAGGAGGAGGAGGAGTGATGGAGGAGGAGGAGGGGAAGCGGAGGGATGCGAGAGGAGAGGAGATGAGAGGAAGGAGGAGGATGAGAGGGGTGAGGAGGAGGAGGAGTAGGAGGAGGAGGAGGAGGAGGAGGAGGAGGAGGAGGAGGAGGAGGACGAGGACAAGGACGAGGAGGAGCCTCTCTCCTCCTCCTCCGCCTCCTCCTCCTCCTCCTCCTCCTTCTCCTCCTCTACTGTTACGCTCTGCTTCTCCTCTTCCTCCTCCCTGCCCAGGGCGTAAGGCGGGCAAGCGCACCTTGCGTGCCTCCTCTGCTGCCCCCGCCCCTATAGCAGGAGGCCCCCCGTGCTGTGGCGCGCTGTGCCCAGCTCAGCCGCCGCGGTCGGCTGGCCCGCCCTGGCGGGAGGGCGGCGCGAAATCCATGCAGTGGAGACCCATGCCGAGAACCCCCTCGCTTGCCTCCAGGGTGCCCGGGGTTTCTTGGGGTTCGGTGGTTTTGCCAGGGAGAGCGTGGCTTTCCCGCACCAGAAGTCCATGGACGCCCAGGGGTTCCAGGGTTTGGGCCTCCTGCGGAAGGTTTCTCGTGGTCGAGCTCCCACTGCACCAGCGATGGGGTCGAGAGCCTCAGGGCCCCGCTGCTGAGCGTGCCCGCCCCCTCTCCCTGGCGCGCCGCCGACCCCGAGCCCGCCAGGTGGCCGACCGACCGTGGCTCGGAGGGGGTGGGGGTGCGGGGGCCCTGGCGCAGGAGCGGCTCGAGCTGACCGGTGTTTTGGCGATTTTGTGCACCGTTTTCGCTTACATGGTGTGTTCGCGGCAAAGGCAGAACGAAGACAGAACGAAGGGCAGCCAACGCAGAACGAAAGCCAAAAACACGGTCCTTCTCGGCCTGGGCCGTCGGGGCTCCCTCCCCCCCCCTTGCCCAGCGAGGAGGAGGACGAGGAGGTGGGGCATTTTCCCCGTGCCATCTCCGACCTCTGCGCACAGATATGAGTCCGCGCCCCGTTGCGCGCCGCCGCCTGTGCCGTGATTGACCCGGGGACGGGGAGGGGGGGGGGCAGACTACGATAACGACGAGCAGGACAGGGACGAGCAGGAAGGAGGAGGAGGAGGAGGAGGAGGAGGAGGAGGAGAAGAAGGAGGAGGAGGAGGAGGAGGAGGAGGAGCATGGAGAGGGGATGGGCGAGGGGAAGGAGAGGAGGTGGACGAGAGCAAGGAGAGGGTTATGGTGATGATGACGATGATGACGATGCTGCTGCTGCTGATGATGATGATGATGCTGATGAGGATGATGATGCTGATGATGCTAATGATGATGCTGATACTGATGATGACGATGATGCTGCGGATGATGATGATGGTGATGATGCTGATGCTGATGCGGATGCTGATGATGCTGATGCTGATTCTGATGCTGATGCTGATGGTGATGATGACGAAGACGATGACAATGATGATGCTGATGATGATGCTGATGCTGATGCTGACGATGATGATGATGATGATGATGATGATGATGATGATGATGCTACTGATGCTGCTGCTGATTCTGATGCTGATACTGATGCTGATACTGATAATGATGATGCTGGTGGTGATGGTGATGTTGATGACGATGACGATGACGAAGATGATGATGCTGCTGATGATGATGTTGATGATGATTGTGAGGATGAAACTGCTGCTGCTGATGATGATGATGATGGTGATGATGATGATGATGATGATGATGATGATCATGATCTTGTTGATGATGATGATTACGATTATGATGATGATGATGATGATGATGATGATGATGATGATGATGATGATGATGATGGTGATGATGATGATGAAGATGAAGATGATGTTGGTGGTGATGATGATGATGATGTGATGATGATGATGATGAGAGATGATGATGATGATGATGATGATGATGATGATGATGATGATGATGATGATTGATGATGGTGAATGATGCTGATGATGATGATGATGATGATGATGATGATGATGCTGATGATGATGATGCTGATGATGATGATGATGATGATGATGATGATGATGATGATGATGATGATGATGATGATACTGGTCACACACACCACACACCACACCACACACAGCACACGTGGCAGGCGTTGCACATTCTCGACTCCATAAGGGGTGCGCAGGGGTGGTCCCTGTGCGCGGCCTCTGTGCACGACGCGCTTACAGGACGTGGCAGGCGTGTCAGTATCTCGATTCCATACGGGGTGCGCAGGTGGTTGTCCCTGTGCGTGGCCTCTATGCGCGACAGGATCACAGGACGTGGCAGGCGTGGCAGTTTCTCAACTCCATAGGGGTTGCGGACGGGGTGGTCCCTCACCGCGGCCGCTACCCGTGACGGTCGTCTGAGCGTAGCAGGTGTGCCATTTTCTGGACCCGTCGGGGATTCGGAGGAGCGGGTCCCTCACCGCGGCCGGCTGCTATCCGTGGGGGTCGTCTGGGCGTTGCAGGCGTGGCATCTTCTCGGCTCCATACATGCCCAGGACGTTTTTTTTTTTTTTTTTTCCTTCTTCTTCCTCTTGGGCCAGGAACGCGGTTTGAAGTGTTGAGCGGACGCGTATGAGATAAGCGTCGTGGGATCTAATGAAGCTCGCGCGGATCCAATTTTGGTTTTGGTTTCTGCTTCGGTGGATCCGATTTCCTTCCGCGCGGATCCGATTTCGGATTTTCTGGATCGTCGTCCAGTCTTATATTTTACGGCGGATCCGACTTCCACCCTGTTAAAATTTACAGTTTTGGATTAAAACGGGGGAGCAGAAGAAATCGGATCCGCGCACCCCGGAACCCGCCCGAGTCAAGATTCCACGGGGGCGTGGCGTTCGGTCATCAACTTCCCAAGATGGGCCGTGCGCTATCTCGCGCACTCCAACCAACTTTCCGCGAGCGCGGGTCCTACTCAATATGAATACATCTCTCTCTTCCTGGTTGTTGCACGCAGCTCGTCCAGACGCCGTCCGTTCGGCGGCGCCGATGTTATCTCGCGAACTCCTCATCGCCGCTTTCACCTCAAGAGGAAAACCCTCCGTCCTGCGCAAGTATGGGGGTGCGGAGGGGGTGGTCCCTCACCGCGGCCGCTGTCCGTGACGGTCGTCAGGGCATGGCAGGCGTGGCAACATCTCGACCCCGTAGGGTGTGCCATTTCCCGACCCCGGCTTCTGAGCGGCCCGCCCACTCCGGAGCCCCGGCGCCCTCCTGCCGCACCCTCGTAGGTGCCTCGACGCGGGCTCTTGTCTTGGCTTGTCTTGTCGTATGGGGTGCGCAGGGGGTCGTCCCTCACCGCGGCCGCTATCCGTGAGGGTCGCCTGGGCGCAGCTGGCGCGGCGCCTCGCGGGCGCCCGGCGCGGGGGAGGGCGTGGCGAGGCTGCGCCCGGTGTCCGCCCCGTGGGCGCGCCCCGCGCTTGGGGGCTTGCGCCGAGGTTTACCAGTTTGAAACACACCCCATATCCCTATGTTTGACATCACCTCACCTCGATGCCGATCTTAAGGATCCCCTCAGTTTCTGAAGGCCAATCCCTAAGATTGTCCTCGCTTTTGCTCGCCCATCTTTGGGATAGGGATAAGTTCGAGGCTGGTTAGCGGTGTTGCCCGTTGCCCGCCCGGGCGGGGGGAGGTTCTGCCGGGGGGTCGCCTGCTGCCCGCCAGGAATGTAAACTCTATACCCCTCCCGGATTTTTTTGCCCGGGGGCGCTGCAAGGCGTGGTTCTGCCCCGTCGTGCATTTCAGATGTGAGCTAGTGCCATCCCACGAGGGCCCCTTTATCGCCCCGCCCCGCATCCCAGCACTCTGCGCGCACACTCGTTCATCGCGCATCATCTACAGTCAAGAACCCTTTGCAACATGGGACAACGTCCACACGCGCGCGGCGTCGTGAGCGCATGTTAGCTTCTTGCAAACATTGCAAGTTTCATACGGATTTGAAGTTCGAAGTTCTCGAATACATATAACGCAAGTAGTTTTGCAACATGAGGCTTCAACAAAGTATGTGCGTGCGCTGTTGCGAATTCTTAGGGGAGCTATCGGTTTGCCAACATCCCCATCACATTCGACACAGCGGGCCTTTCGCGCGTCAAAATCATCCGAGCGCCGTCGCGCGCTTGTTGGGCGGGCACGACCCTGTCAAATAATACCATGCGGGCCACTCGCGCGCGTCGGCCGCGCGCGCATGTCCAAATCCCTCCCAAACCTGCATCGCCGACGCGTGGACACCATCATCGTCATCGGCGTGACCAGCATCGGCGCCGTCAGTGGCCTTGCCGTTGTCATTCTTATCATCGTCCCTTTCCTCGCTATCATCATAATCGTTTCCGCCGATGTCGGTGCCACCATGATAGTGCGCCCGCCCGAGTCATCGATTCGCAGGGCTGGTGAGGCGCGATGGGAAGCCCCCATCCGTGAACAAACAAGCTGTCTGGTGTGTGCGCGAGCATGCGCGCGGTCGCAAACATGCACTCCAGCGACAACCAATCATCGCAATCGCCGCCGAATGGGTTGTGCAAGCCAAGTTTCGGGTGGGCGTGTGGGATGATTGCGCGAGCAGTGGAGTCAAGTTCGTCAAGCTCGTCCAAAACAGCGTTCACCACAGCTTGCACCACATAGTTTGTGCAACGTAGCTTACACCGCATGGGTGCACCACGCGGCTCCCACATCCGCAGCGCAATGACCACGCAGTTTCCACATCCACGCGCGCACGCACAACACACAACACACACAGACACACAAGTACACAGGCACATACACATACATACGCACAGACACATACATGTGTGTCATGTGTGTTTTTATTTATATAGACGGTGAGCTTCTGTTGGTGAGCGGTTTTGTTGTCGTTGTTCTGTGGCTGTTGCCTTTTTTTGTTGCGGTGGCGGGGGAGGGGGTCTGCTCTTCTGTTGACCTGGCTTGATATTTGAGTCGCAAGGAAGTCTCGGGATGCCGACGCCGAGGGTGGACAAGGCTGGGGCCTGCTGCGGCCGGCGGCTGGCGGCACGCCCCCTGAAGGGGGCGGCCGCCGAAACGCGACGGAACGCGGGGCCGGCGCGCGCTCTTCTTGAGCGCCGGCCAGGGCCAGGGAAAAAAAACGACCGGGTCGGGCTCGTCCTCTTCGTCCTCCCCCTCGAGGCTCGAGCTTCGAGGCCTGAGGTTGCTTCACGTTTTTCTCTGCCTCGTGGGCAGGGGGTGTCGTCGCCGCGGGCTGGATCGGCTTCGAAATCATGGCCACGACGAACCCCAGAGCACGTCTGGGGGTCGACTTTTGACCCCCGGGCTCTGACATTTTCGCGTTGTGGAAAGTCACGGCTTGCAGTTTTTTGACAGTTTTCTGCCCTTGGGAGCCCTCACCGTGCGTCGGGACCGTCACAGAGCGGCCGTGCTTTCAAAAACGGGGACGAACAGCATACACATAATTTCTCGGAGCTCCGCGCAAATTTCTTGGATGGGCGCCTGGGCTCGCCTGGTGACGCCTCCGCGCCGTCCCTGGCGCGTTCAGCGGGCGCTTCCGCGCCGTCTCTGGCGCGTTCAGCGCGCCAAGGAGGGGGGGTCCAGCGTCAAACCAAGAACAGCGTGCGGAGCTCAGAGAAACATGTTTGTATTGTTTTTTTGTGATTCCTGTATATTTTCGTCCTCCTCCTTTCCCTACCTCCCCGCGTTGCGCGGACGCTCCCGACGGGAGGTTTCTGGGCAAGCTTCTGCCCCGGAGGCCCTCGACAGGCCCCTCTGCCCTCACAGAACGGCCCTGGAACAAACAGCGTAGTGTCGGAGTCCTGGGCTCCTCCTCCCCCTCCCTCCTCCTCCCCCTCCTCCCTCCTCCCTCCTCCTCCTCCTCCCTCCTCCTCCTCCTCCTCTCCTCCTCCTCCTCCTCCCCTCCTCCCTCCTCCTCCTCCTCCTCCTCCTCCTCCTCCTCCTCCTCCTCCTCTCGCCCGTTCTGCCTCCACACTTACAGAACATGTCCGGTACTCTCCTCTCTCCCCCGAAGACGGCGGCGAGGTGTCCTGGCCTCCTCCGCGGATTGTTTTTTTACACCAGATGCCGCCGAACTGATCATTGATATACTTCTTTTCCCCTCCGAGCGTTGTCAGTCCTTTCAGATTGGCGCTCCCGCTGCAGCGTTGGCTCCATTTTCCCTTTTTTTCGTTTTCTGTCTTTCCAGATCAATCATGTTCTTGCTGTGTCGCTGACCTTATTTCATTGATTCCCCTCTTCCAAATCGTGTTCCTGCTGCAGCGTTGGCTTCGTTTCCGCGCTTCTATTACTTCCAAATCGTGCTCCCATGCAGCGCTGGTCTGGTTTCCGCGGTTTCGGCCCTTCGAAGTCGTTTTCCCGCTGCGCTTTCCCGCTTTCCAACCCGTCCATATGCATTTCCCGCCCTGAGTCATTTCTGGTTTCCTTCTGACTTGGTAGTCGAAATGAGTCGCGTTGTCGACGCGATGCAATGCTATGCCGTGCTATGCCATGCATCGCGTACTCTCGGGATCGTTGCACTCTTCGACATCCTGTTGTGCGAATGGAGAGGAGATCTACGCAATGGTAAGGGATGGGAGGGAGGGGTTGGACGTCCGATATGCCGCTAGCTCATTTAGCTTGTCGCCCCTCCCCCTCGCCCCTCCCCCTCGCCCCTTCTGCCTCCTCGCCCCTCCCCCTCCCCCTCGCCCCCTCCCCCTCGCCCCTTCTGCCTCCTCCCACGACGATGACGGCGACGGCGACGACGGCGACGACGACGACGACGACGGCGTTTTTGACGACGACGGCGACGACGCCGACGACGACGACGGTGACGGCGAACGAAAGCGGCGACCACGACGAAGACGAAGACGACGACGACGACGACGGGAACGATGGCGACGACGACGGTGAGGCCGACGGCAACGACGACGACGACGGCGACGACGACGACGACTGTGACGACGACGACGGCCACGGCGACGGCGACGGCGACTGTGACGAAGACGACGGCGACGTCGACGACGACGACGGCGACAGTGACGACGGCGACGGGGACGACGACGACGACAGCGACGGCGACGAAGACGACGATGGCGACGACGACGACGACGACGACGACGGTGACGACGACGACGGCGACGGTGACGACGACGGCGGCGGCGACGGCGATGACGACGACGGCGATGGCGATTGCGACGACGACGACGACGATGGCGACGACTGTGACGACGACGACGACTGTGACGACGACGACGGCGGCAACGACGGTGACGACGACGACAGCGACGGCGGCAACGGCTGAAACGACGACGACGCCGACGACGGCGACGACCATGACGATGACTGTGACGACGGCGACGGCAACGACGACGGCGACGACGACGACAGCGACGGCGGCGAAGGCGACGGCGACGACGACGACGGCGACGACGACGACGGCGACGACGACGACGGCGACGGCGACGGCGATGGCGACGGCGACGTGGACGACGATGACGACGACGGCGAAGGCGACGGCCACGACGACGGCGACGACGGCGACGGCGACGACGACGACGGCGACGGCGAGGACGACGGCGGCGGCGACTGCGACGACGACGATGACGACGACGGCGACTGACGACGACGACGGCGGCAACGACGGTGACGACGACGACAGCGACGACGACGACGACACTGACAACGGTGACGACGACGACGGCGGCGGCGGCGACGGTGACGGCGACGATGACGACGACGCCGACGACGGCGACGGCGACGGCCACGACGGCTGTGACAACGACGACGGCGGCAACGACGGTGACGACGACGACGACGACGACTGTGACGACGACGACGACGACGGCGGCAACGACGGTGACGACGACGACAGCAACGGCGGTGACGGCGACGGCGACGATGACGACGCCGACGACGGCGACGGCGATGACGACGAGCACGACGGCGACGACGACGGCTACGGCGACAGCATCGCCGTCGCCCCTCGCCCTCGCGGGTGGCCTCAGGCGGCCGCTGGCAGCCTTGTGGTCGGCTGCGTGCAGCTAGTGGGTCCCGCGCCTCTCTGGGGGGTCGTGGCCGTCGTCGTCGTCGTCGTCGTCGTCGTCGTCGTCGTCGTCGTCGTCGTCGTCGCCGGGGGAGGAGGAAGAGGAGGAGGAGGAGGAGGAGGAGGATGAGGAGGGAGGAGGGGAGGAGAGGAGGGAGAGAGGAGGAGGAGAGGGAGGAGAGAGGACGAAGAGGACACGCGAGGAGGAGGAGGAGGAGGAGGAGGATGACAGGAGGAGGGGATGGGGGGGAGAAGGAGGGGGAGGAACAGGGAGGAGGAGGAGAGGAGGGGAGGAGGAGGAGGAGGGGGAGGAGAGGAGGAGGAGGAGGACGAGGAGGGGGAGCAGGAGGAGGAGGAGGAGGAGGAGGAGGAGGAGGAGGATGATGAAGAGGA
The DNA here is from genome assembly GCA_963575745.1 of Prorocentrum cordatum. Taxonomy (NCBI): domain Eukaryota; class Dinophyceae; order Prorocentrales; family Prorocentraceae; genus Prorocentrum; species Prorocentrum cordatum. The sequence continues at coordinate 42,949 of CAUYUJ010003719.1, forward strand.
GGGTCAGGATGACTAGAGTGAGCTCAGGATGGACCAGCGATGCTGCCGTGCACCATACGTACCCCGCACTCGTCCCTGCACGCAGGTCTCTCACGCTGCGCGTGCCGCCCCCCCCCCCTTTGCACGCCGGGCGCCCGGTGGGCTCACAGTGGAGGCGGGCCCTCTGCCAGTCGAGCTTGTCTGCTTGTGACGTAATGCCGATTATACACTCGTGAACGCAGTTCGGCGAGTATAGTATAACATACTATCGTAGATCGGAGTAGTGTAGAGTATATGAGGGTAGAATCTAGTAGAGCGTAGGCGTAACGTATCGGAACACAGAGTGGAGGTTGAGTAGAGTATATTAGAGTAGTGACGAGTAAGTTAAGGAAATTAGGGTAGGTCGGAAACAGTACAGCGGAGATGGGGTCGATAAAACCAGATACGAGTACAGTTATAGTAACTTAGAGTAAACTAGGGAAGATAGTCGAGTAGAGTCGGGTACGATAGGGTAGAGTAGAGTAGGAGTAGAGTAGGGTAGGGTAGAGCATATTCGAGTACGGGTAGACTAGGAGTATGTTCGAGTAGGGTAACGTAGAGTAGGAGCACCGTCGAGTAGAGTAGGGTTGGGTAGAGTAGGGTCGAGTAACTTAAGGGTACGGTATGGTAGAGTAGAGTAGAGCACATCAGAGTAGGGTACCCACGGGGCGACTCTCAGCCCCCCCCCCCCCGATTGGGGCGTCAGTGACACGCCTGCGGCCCTCCGCGCTCCAGCCTTGCGCCTCTGCAGCCTGCACGGGCTGGCAGGACCGAAAGGCGAGGTGGGCGCGGCGGAGGGCCGAGCACGAGCGAGTCACTGCGCGAGCAACTGCGGCACAGCGAAGACACTCACGAGAGGGAGCCGCGCCCGCGAAGGCCTTGACCCTGCAGGCGGGCTGCCCAGAGACGCTGGACACGTACTCCGGATTTCGTAATAAAAGGGAGGGGGTCTGGACCCTCCAAGACAAGCCATTTCAGACCCCCCCCGTGGGAGAACCCTCCAAAACATCGTCCCCAGACCCCCCAGGCCCTCCAAGATAGCCTGGAGGAGACCCCCCCGAAATGAGACCCCCCTCCCTTTGTTACGAAATCTGGAGTGGCCGAGCTTCACACGAACGGGGGCCGGAGAAGTCGGACATGACGCCGAACTTCGATCGGGGGGCGGTCTTGCCGTCGCCGCCCAGCACAACGGACAGCAGCCTCTCGAAGGAGCCGTGCTCCACGACGCCCACGCGCCCAGCACGCTCTCCGCGCCACCGAGCGGACCCGCGCCCGCGGGGGCCCCCTTCTCGAGGCGCACCCCCGAGCGCCCAGCGAAGGTGCCCGAGAAGATGTGGAGCCGCGTCAGGGGCGCGGCCTCGCCGACCTCCTCCTCCTCCTCCCTCCTCCCTCCGTCCTCCTCCTCCCCCCTCCTCCTCCTCCTCCTCCCTCCTCCTCCTCCTCCGCCTCCTCCTCCCCCCTCCTCCCGCCTCCCCTCCGCCTCCTCCTCCGCTCCTCCTCCTCCTCCTCCTCCTCCTCCTCCTCCTCCTCCGACACGGCGTCGGCACGGCCAGCCGCGGCCTCCGTGGGCGGCGGGGCGCTGGCCCGCACCATCCCCTCCAGCCGCCTCCGACATGAGCGCCGCGTCGTCGAGCATCAGGTCCGATCCGGCCTCAGCGGGGCCCGCGGGCCGCACGCCATCAGCCCATTCATCATCGAGGTTTGAGTCCGCGCCGTCAGCCTCGTCGAGCTCGATGGCCTGCTCCCCGCCCCGCCCCGCCGCGGCGGCGGCGCCTCTCGAGCTCCGCCTCCCAGGCGGCGCGGCGGCGGCGTCTCCTTCTTGCCCTCCTGCGCGGCGCCGTCGCCACCTGGTGGCTCGCTGTGCGGCGCCGAGGCGGCGAACACCACCGCCGGACACAGCCGGGCGCGCCGCGGCGGCGACCGTGCGCCGCGGCGCTCTGGCGAGCACCGCGGCGCGGACCGCGGCGGCCACCCGGCCAGCGCCAGCCCAGACCGAGAGAGCCGCCCCTCCGGCGAGGCGCGAGGCGCCAGATCCGCGGACGGCCGCCCGAGCGCCAAGCATGCAGCCAAGACAGCTTGAGCCACGGCTCCCGCGATCAGAGAAGGGTCGGGCAGAGTGGAGCAGGGTATAGTAGGGGAGGTTCTGGTAGGGTAGGGTGCGGTATACTAGAATCGAGGAGAGTGGAGTAGAGTCCGCCTTCAGTCCAGTCCAGTCTGCGCTCCAGACCCAATCTGCGTCGGTCCACTCTAGTCCACTTCATGTCGGCCTTTTGATCGATTCGGAGTCCACGCTGGCTAATATGAGAAGGCCCCCGAGGAGGAGGAGGAGGACCAGAGGGCGCCTAAGATGTATCAGCAATTCTGCAGTACACCCTCCCGTCCTAAGTCCTTTCTCCATTAGTTGCTACGATAATTTTTTCTCGCTGTGCGAGGTGTCCCCCTTCAAGAACGAGCGCCCCGTCAGCCAGCAATGCAGGTCGCATCTTATCAATTTGAGCGAACTTGTCATGAATTTTAGGACCGCGCAATTGCAAGAACTGCCCAGCGGCAGCTGCGCTTTGAAACAGGATCGCCTCTCTCGTCTAGCTGTTTCATGAACGAAAAATGTCAAGCCACCAGATCATCTCGAACGAAGTCTCATGCGAAAGCTTGGTTTTGGAAAGTGGCTACCCTCCGCGGCCCTCCACAATTGTAGCTCTTGCACATGTTCATAATCGTGGTGATCCTGTTGAGGGTGTCTCAGGCAAGAGTCCAATTTTGAAACGGAAGCGCCCTCCACCCGTATCGCTCACGCACGCTTTGGAGACGAGTGTTCACGGCACCAAGGCGAAAGCCCCATGTTTAAAACGGTCGATTCGCGATCGTTGTATGCTCCGATCATTCCACATTGCAGGATCACAGGCATGGTGAGAGAGTCTGTAGCGAACCGAACGGCCCGCCCTACAGACACGTCTGGTGGTGCGACAGGGAGGAGTGATCTAAAGGGAGAAGGGTTGGAGGAGAAGGGGGAGGAGTTGGGTGATGCTGGAGGAGAAGGAAGAGGACAATGGTATGATAATGCTTGCGAGTGTGGTGATGAAGATACGGATCATGATGCGGATGCTTTTGATGATTGTTTTGATAATGGTAATGATGGTGATGGTGGTGATGATGATGACGATGACGATGAGGATGCTGCTGCTGATGATGATGCTGAATATTATGACTATGATTTTGATGATGATGATGACAATGCTGATTATGATGCTGCTGATGATGAGGATGACGAATCTGATTTTGAGTATGCTGGGGCTGCTGACGACGATGAGGATAATGATGTCGATGATGAGTATACTGTTGTTGGTGGTACTGGCGGTGGTGATGTCTGTGCTGGCGATGGTGATGGTGGTGGTGGTGATGATGATGCTGATGATGATGCTGATGATGATATTGTTGATGGAGATGATGCCGCTGATGATGATGCTGACGATGCTGATGATGATGGTGATGCTGCTAATGACGGTGATGGTGGTGGTGGTGATGATGATGCTGATGCTGGTGCTGCTGATGATGATGATGATTATTCTGATGCTGCTGCTGATTCTGATGACGATCATGGTGATGCTGATGATGCTGCTGCTGCGGATGATGATGGTGATGATGATGATGATGATGATGATGATGATGATGATGATGATGATGATGATGATGATGAGGATGAGGATGATGATGATGATGATGATGATGATGATGATGATGATGATTATGATGATGATGATGATGATGATGATGATGATGATGATGATACTGCTGACGCTGATGACGCTGATGACGATAATGATGATGATGCTGATGATGATGATGGTGGTGGTGGTGGTGATGATGCTGATGCTGCTGCTGATGATACTGCTGATGATGATGCCGATGATGATGCTGATGATGATGATTATTATGGTGGTGATGATGATGATGATGATGATGATGATGATGATGATGATGCTGATGATGATGATGATGATGATGATGATGATGATGATGATGATGATCATGCTGATGCTGATGCTGATGCTGATGATAATGATGATGACGAGGAGGAGGATGCGGAGGAGGAGATTTCGGAGGATACATCGGAGGAGAAGGAGGAGGCGGATGAGGAGTAGGAGGAGGATTTAAGAGGAGGAGGATGAGGAGGAGGAGGAATAACAAGAAGAAGCATACGAATAAGCAAATTATACTAATATCAATATGACTAATGATAAGGACAATCAAAAGATAATGAGAACGGTAAGACAATTCGTAAGAGGACTAGTACGAATCATACTAACAACAATAACAATGATAACACAATCGCTAAGAGAAATCACACTACTAATCATAATGCTACTAACAAGACTAAGCGTAATAAGGCTAATAAGAATAGGGGTACTGATGACAATCATAATAATAATCATACTACACAGCAATAATATTACTAAGCATGCTAAGGATATCACTAATGATACGAATATTAATACTAATCTTAATAATACGAAGACGAATAGTGATACTACTAATA
>CAUYUJ010003719.1:52500-70000 GCA_963575745.1 Prorocentrum cordatum
GGTTTGTCTCTTGGGGGCTTGTGCGAAGGCCGAACCTGCAGGAGGACCGTGCCATGGGAAGTCTGGCCTGGACTGATGCATCCTGGAAGCCCTCGGACACAGAGTCATTGCGGTGCCTTGCAGTGGCGGATCTCATCTGTTCCTTTGCATGGCGTGCACACCCTGTAGCAGTGGCACCCAAGTCCAAGGCCTGGCCCGCAGGTGCGGTCCCCCCACTGTGACGGGTAAGAAGAACTTTGCCTGTCTAAAGAAAGGCTTGCACCCTGATCAGGAGGGTGTACCAGTGGATTTGGACGAACTCAAGCCATTTCTATAGTTACAAGTGAACTGATTCCAGACATTTCGGTACGTCTCTGGCTGTGATGTTCTGATTGTTCTTTCAGAGGCATGCGGTGCTCGCTCAAAAGAAGGTGCGGAAGAAGAGGAGGGGAGGGGAGAGGGGACTGAAAGGGGGGGAGGAGTTGCTCCTCGCAGTCCTTGGGCCTCCCCTTCTGTGCCCTCTCTGTCGCGCCCTGCGGCGCGGTCAGGCGGTGCCCTTCGGCCAGGCGAGCCCGTCCGAGGGCGACTCCTCCAGCACCACTTGCGAGGCTCGTAGCCCCTCACAGACTCGTCGTCGTCGTCGTCGTCGTCGCCGTCGGGAGGCGGAGGCGGAGGGGGGGGGCGGAGGAAGAGGAGGAGGAGGAGGAGGAGGAGGAGGAGGAGGAGGAGGAGGAGGAGGAGGAGTTGGAGTTGGAGTTGGAGTCCCTGGACGTAGTCCTTCCACTCATCACCTACACCTCTTCAGGGCTTTACGAGCTAATTCCGCTTTACTGTAGACTTTGGGCCATTGCCCCAACCTAATCAAACGAAGATATTCACTCCTCGTCGCGGTGGGGCGGGGGACGCAAACCTTCCCAAGGCCGCAAAGCTGCTGGTCCCCATACATCCCACAACTCGCACAAAACCAAATCTTTAATTCGGCGTGAAACCTCATACAATGGGAGGGGTCCACAAACCCCCCAGCAATGTGAATGGTGGCCCCCTCAGGAAGTGCACGAAGGGAGCTATCAAGGGCAACTAACCTGAAACACGGAGACTTACGCCAAACCGAGACGCGCGCAGCCGACGCGGACCCTCGGCACCGCAGACAGCGCCTACCACACTCCGACAGAGCATGGCTCGTCTCAAAGGCCGACATAATATTCTGGCTCGGAGGCGGGGGAGGGGGCGGGGGGTCGGCAGCAGCAGCAGCAGCAGCAGGCCCACCGAGCTCCACCGCTTCCCTCCGTCCCCGAGCTCCTCGCCTCGGGTGCCGACCGTTCAGCGGGGTCGGCTGCAGCGTCTTCTCGGCCTCCATGGCGTCGAGGTGCGACCTGGGAATCCTCATGCGGATAAGGTACAACACGCGCTCCTTTTCCAGTATGTCGGTGCGGACAGCTTCAGGTATACGAGCTATGGTCGCACCTTCACCTGCCAAAGTGTCCGCTGCTGCATTGCCAACCGTCATCCAAGAAGAGCCCGCTCGATGCACGACATCCTCGGCCTCCAGGTGCGAGTTCGTGAATAACACTGTCACATGCTCAGGTCGCCGTCCCGTGTTATGAAACAGCAAGCCTGTCTTCGCCCACAACTCAGCGTGCTCTCCAGTTGGGTGATGATATTTCTGAGGCCACCAACCTTCGTGCACCATCTGGTTGTCTGTCACATACGTTACATATTGTTCCGTCAGCCGCAAGGCTACCCAGAAGATATAAAGCTCACATCTGGGCACCGTCTGAACAACACCTGGGAGAGCTCCAAATAGGGATACTTGCAGCTGGAGGTCCGTTTCACTTTCCATCTGTGCGAGACCGAGACCGATACGTCTGAACCTCCCGTCTGATGAATCCGCCCCGCCACTAGCGTCGCCAAAGAGCAGCACTGGCCTGGCACACTCACCAGGGCCTAAGACTCCATCAGCAACACCATCGTTGAGCCCCGTCTGGAACCAGACCTCCTCATCAGGCGGCTCGGGTACCACGGTCCACTGTGCTGGCATGGCTCCGCGGAGCCAGTACGCTGGAGCAGACTCATGTTGAGAAGCCGCTTGCATATACACCTCGTCCGACTTGGTATAGATAGGGTGATGAACGCTGTGATCGCATTCCCATATTCGATGAAAAGGTGACACATTGCGTCTTTTGCAACGAGGACACAGCGCGCATGCTTGGACCTTGGTGGAGGCCTCAGCTCGACGGAGCCTCGGCCACGACCCTCCAGCAACTACCGTCGATAACAACTCTGAGAGCCTGCGCCCGCGGGGAAGCTGCTCCAGGTGCTTCAGAAGCCGCTGCAGAGATACAACATCCATGCCTTGCCCAAGACCTTCACCACAGAAATGCCTCCCAGCAGAAGCCCACACGAACCTCTCCGACGATCTGTTAAAATCCTGGAAAAAAGCTTGGTGTCGTTTAAAGCCGAGATGTACGAATACCCAGCTTCTGGAAACCTCCACTGCGTTCCGTCGGCCATGATCCAGCAATCTGGTGATACTGGATCCCATCCCCGTTCAAGAAGAGTCAAACTCGCCGTGGACATCGGTCCCCTCACCCACCTAGAGCGCTGATGGGGAGGCAAGCTTTTGAAATGACCAACCACCCGCGCCCACGCCTTGTGCACACGTCCTCGAATCTCTGGACGGGCGAGGAGGAGGAGGGGGAGGAGGATGAGGAGGAGGAGAGAAGAGAAGGACGAGGAGGAAGAGGCGGAGGAGGAGGAGGAGGAGGAGGAGGAGGAGGAGGAGGCCGAGACGGATGCGGCTGAGGATGCGCCGTTGTTGTTGAGAAGGGAGGTGGGGGGTGGAGGAGGTGGGGGAGGAGGATTAGGATGAGTGTGGGTAATGCTGAGAGTGATGACGATGCTTGTGATGACGATGACGATGATGATGATGATGCTGCTGATGCTGATGCTGATGCTGATGCTGCTGCTGATGATGATGAGGATGTGGAGGATGCTGATGATGATGGTGATGTTGATGATGCTGATGTTGATGATGATGATGCTGGTGCTGCTGATGCTGATGTCGATTATGCTGGCGATGACGATGATGCTGATGTTGACGATGATGCTGCTGCTGATGATGATGACGGTGATGCTGCTGATGCTGATGCTGCATGATGCCTCTGCTGCTGATGATGATGATGATGCTGATACTGATGATGATGACGGTCACGATGCTGATGCGGCTGCTGATGATGTTGATGATGATGCTGATGCTGATCATGATGATCCTGATGCATATGATGATGATACTGTTGTTGTTGATGATGATGGTGGCGGGATGATGCTGCTGACGATGACGACGATGATGCTGATGATGACGGTGATGACGATGATGCTGATGATGATGACGATGCTGCTGGTGATGGTGATGATGATGATAATGGCGAAGAGGTGGTTGCTGACGACGATGACATCGACGACCATGAGGATGCTATATACTGATTTCGGTGATGGTGATGGTGATGATGATGCTGCTGATGCTGATGCTGCTGCTGTTGTTGATGATGATGGTGATGATGCTGATGCTGATGCTCAAGACGGTGCTGACAATGATTCTGATGAGGATGATGACGATACCGACCATGATGGCACATACTATGTTTGACCTGGTGGCGAGTATTCTGACCACGGTGGCGAGCAGTACGACGACCATTCTGGTGATGATTACGATAGCGATGGTGACGGTGATGGTCATGATATTGACGATGGCGATTCTGCTGTTGATGATGGTACTGGTTATCAGGATGATGAGGAGGGTAAATGAGGAGGGCGGAGAGGAGAGCTGCGCCGAGAGGGTACCAGAGCACTCGACCCCGTAAGTCAAAAAGGAGGAGGAGGACGGCGAGGAGAAGGAGGAGAGAAGAGGAAGGGGAGCAGGAGGAGGACGAGGAGGAGCAGGAGGAGGAGGAGGAGGAGGAGGAGGCCGAGACGGAGGTCGATGAGGATGCGCCGCTGTTGTTGAGAAGGGGGGTGGGGGGCGGAGAAGGAGGGGGAGGAGGATTAGGATGAGGGCGGGTAATGCTGAGAGTCATGACGATGCTTGTGATGTCGCTGATGATGATGCTGATGATGATGATGATGATGCTAATGATGATGATGATGCTGATGCTGCTGCTAATGATAATGATGTTGATGATGATGAGGATGCGGATGATGATGATGCTGGTGATGATGATGATGACGATGATGACGATGATGATACTGATGTTGACGATGGTGATGATGAGTGATAATGTCTCTGATGATTACGATGATGACGGTCATGATGATGCTGCTGCTGATGATGTTGATGTTGATGATGATGCTGATTATGATGATGATGATGATGATGATGCTGCTGATGATGATGATGATGATGATGATGATGGTGATGGTGATGGTGATGATGATTATGGCGGGGATACTGAGGATGATGCGTCTGATGATGATGATGATGACGATTCTGAGGATGCTGATGATGATGATGATGATGGTTGTGATGATACTGATGCTGGTGATGGTGATGATGATGACGATGCTGCTGCTGCTGCTGCTGCTGCTGATGATGATGATGATGATGATGATGATGATGGCGACGAGGTGGCTGTTGACGACGATGACAGCGACGACTATGAGGATGCTATATTATGATTTCGGTGATGGTGATGGTGATGATGATAATGCTGCTGATGCTGCTGCTGCTGCTGTTGATGATGATGATGATGATGATGATGATGATGATGATGCTGATGCTGATGATAATGATGATGATGATGATGATGATGATGATGATGATGATGATGATGATGATGATGATGATGATGATGATTATGATGATGATGATGATGATGATGATGATGATGACGAGGATGATGATGATGATGATGATGATGATGATGATGATGATGATGGTGGTGGTGGTGGTGGTGGTGGTGGTGGTGGTGATGATGATGATGATGATGATGATGATGGTGGTGATGATGATGATGATGATGATGATGATGATGATGATGATGATGATGATGATGATCACGGTGCTGGCAATGATTTTGATGAGGATGATGACTGTGACGACCATGATGACATATACTATGTTTGACCTGGTGACGAGTAGTCTGACCACGGTGGCGAGGAGTATGAAGGCCATTCATTATGGTGATGATTGCGATAGTGATGGTGATCGTGATGATGGTAATGGTTATCAGGATGATGAGGAGGGTAAACGAGGAGGGCGGAGAGAAGGGCTGCGCCGAAAGGGTACCAGAGCCCGCAACCGTATGTCCATAAGGAGAGGTGGAGGGCGAGGAGGAGGAGTACGAGGAGTTGGAGGACTCTGGATGACCCAGGATGCCTCCTCAGGCCTATGGAGGTTCCTTGAGATTTCCCGCGACCTACTGAGTCTTCCGGAGGCCTCCAAAGGTCTCCGGGGCCTTCCAGAAACCTCTGGAGTGGGACCTCCGACAGACTCGCCGCTTCGACGCGGCGGCGACGCTGGTGTGGGCGCGCAAGGTTCATCAGAACTCTGAGGGCCTCGCTTCTTGCTGCCGGGCCCACAGAGAACAACCGACGGCACGAAAGCCACAATGGCGAGAAGCTTTGCCGAGAGCATCTAGGGAATGCCGGAAGCGGAGATCATTCTAGACTGATCGGTCCGCGCGGTAGCGGAAGCTCGGTCCCCAGCCTTGCTGGCAGGAGTTCGTGGTGCGGCTGGACGCGAGGACGATGGGTGGAGCAATTCTGCTTTCCTCCTCCTCCTCCTCCTCCTCCTCCTCCTCCTCCCACGGTCTCGAGCACAGCTCCGATCCAGGCGCGAGGCGATCCCAGGATCTTCCTGATTTCCCTTCCACTGCCTCCTCCTCCTCCTCCTCCTTCATCACGTGAGCTGGCATACGTTTCACATGCTTGAATTCAGGTTCTTCCTTGTCGAGGCCACGGCCTCCGCGCCATGCCCTAACCCCATCCCCCAGATAATAAAGCATCCCCCTTAAACCTTTGTATCTATTTATCCACGGGGTTGAATGTGGTTTCATTGCCACAGCAGGCGGGGAGGCCGAACTTTCTGATCCCATCCAGAGTTCCTATCGTAGCTTTGATCTTCATCACATGCGTAGCACCATGAATCATCCTTGTCATCAATCGCTTCGCTCATTCCGCCGGCCCATCTTGTAGCATCGCTGGCACTTGCTTGCATGCTTGGGGGCGCATTTGGGGGGCCTCCTGGGGCCGCTTGGGGGCCTCTTGGGGGCCTCCTGAGGGCCTCGTGGGGGCCTCCAGGGGCCTTTTGGGGCCTCTAGGGGCCTCTTGGGGGCCTCTAGGGGGCCTCTTGGGCGCTTCAGGGGGCCTCTCGGGGCCGTGGGCTCGAAATATCCGTGCGGGTCTCTCGTCTGGACCCCCTCTTGGAGCCGTCTTGGGGACCTCTTGGGCTGTCTTGGAGGCCTCTTGGGTCGTCTTGGGGCTCTCTGGGGCGGTTTTGGGCCCTCGTGGGGGCCTCTTGGGCCGTCTTGGGGCGATCTTGGGGGCCTCTTGGGCCAGTTTTGACGTTGTGAAAGCTCAAGTGGCGAATATGCTGAAAATATACGCTTTGCCTAAGGAATGGGACGACTTTTTCCTCTTGGGGCCCTCTTGGGACGCTTCTTGGGGGCCTGTTGGGGCGTCTGGGCGACGGCGGCGCTGTCCCTCGCGCGGCAGCGCCGCTGGCCCAGCCGAGGGCCCCCGCGCCCGCCTCCGTCGCCCCCTCGCAACCCCGCCGACGGAAAAGTTTAGATCGAGAGCGTTTCTCTTAAGGCAACTGGGCCAATATAAAGTTTTCTTTGCGTTTGTATCAACGCACTTGTTTGTTTATATAAACTTTTCGGGGCTCTCCCGCGCGAGACCTTCTGCTTCGGAGAAGCTTAGATTGTTGTAGTATTGAGTTTATATGAACTTTTTTTGGTCTGGTGCCTAAACTTTGTTTTTGGGGTGGATCTAAGCTTTTCGATGCGCGCCTGCGCGGGGCCCGACGCCGCTAAGGGCCGACGTGCCCGTTGGTTTTTGCCCCGGCACGAGCGCTCGAATGTCCACGATGATTTTGAGCATTGACCGCGCGCTAGCGCAAGGAAGCACCAAGTTCAAACGTCAAGAAGCATAGCAGCAGCGCGCCGTTCGCACTGAATCGCGCCGCGTTGTCGAGCAGTTTCCGCTTGCAGTTCGCGCGTCGTTTGACGGTCCCATTGGTCTAAAGTTCCTCACGTGGGGGGCGGGGGTCGTTTTTCATGCGTTCAAAATGTTGTAACCCGTGGCCACGCACCCCTTCCTCTTCGTCGGGGCCATCAGCTTACCACCGCCGCGTTTCCACAATCACCACCCGCCATTGCATCGTGCAGTTTTGCCGACGCCGCTGGCAGCCGCCGCCGCCGCGACCGCCCGCGCCGGTTCCGCCAACGGTGCCGCCGCCAGTGCCAAACCCAGGTCGCCCTCAGGAGCGCGACGATGGTCGCGTTTCGCGCATCGCGGGCTGGACTGGAGAGTCGCTTTGTTCCAGGGGACAAGGCGCAGGAGCGGCGAGGATAGATAACACGCCATGTATTTACGTATACGCGTATATGCACATACCTAGGTGCATGCCTGCTCGTATGTGTGCATGTAGGCATGTACATGGAGTTGCACATACGTGTATATATACGTACGTATACATATATGTCTATATATGCACACGCGCACGCAACTTTACATGCGCAATTACATGTATATGCAACGCATGCGTTTTTTGTATGTACATGTACATGCCTTTGCATATGCATTTTCACAGCTACATGCATATGCGTATGCATACGCGTTTGTGTATATATACATGTATATGTTTGTTTCCGCATGTATATATACATGTATATATACATATGTTTTGCTATTTGTATATATTATATATACGTATATGATTATGCATATGTACATGCGTATGAACATGCACATGTATGTATGTATATATGTCTGTCTGTATGTATGTATGTATGCATGTATGCATGTATGTATGTATGTATGTGCGTATGTGGATGCATATGTATATGTAACTCTCCACGAATATGTATGTGTATATAAAAAGGCTATGTTCCTCAATCAGAGCTTGCCTCTGTAGGGGTCCTAGCAGATTCATATGGTTAGGTGAGCGTCGCCGCCGATTTAGGTGGTCGGCCCGGGTGCCCGGGTGCCCCGGTGCCCGGCGTCGTCGTCGATTTGGGTGGCGGGCCCCGGTGCCCGGGTGCACGGGTGCCGGGATGCCCACGGGTGCCTGGCTGCCTGGGTGTCAGCCCAATAGCACTATAGCCTTATTGCCCTAAGCCCTATAGCCCTATAGCCCTATAACCCTATAGCCCTATAGCCCTATAGCCCTGGAGCCCTATAGCCCTAATAGGTCTATAGCCTTATAGCTCCATAGCCCTATAGCCCTATAGCCCTATAACCCTATAGTCATATAGCCTTATAGCCCAGTAGCCCTATATCCCTATAGCCCTATAGCCCTATAGCCCTATAGCCTTATAGCCCCATAGCCTCATAGCCCTAAACATATTCGGATTGGTATTTTTCTCTGGTGTCATATCTGTATATGTGTGTGAACATGTGTATGTACATGTATATGTGAATTCATATACGTATATCCATACGTATATGTGCATGCATGCATGCATGCATGTATGTATGTATGTTTGTATGTGTGTATGTCTATGTCTATGTTTGTATGTGTATATACATGTGTGTATGTATGTATGTACGTGTGCGTGAATGCATTCGTGTAGGTCTGTTTGTATGTACGCGTGTGCTCGAACGCATGTATACGCAATGCATGTATACACATGTATGTATGCATATTTTCTATTATTAATTATGTATATGTACATGTACGTGTATCTGTATATGTATATGTTGATTTTCGTGCATATGTGTATGTGCTTGCTTTTTGTATGTGTACAGTCATATGTATATGTCTATGTATATGTGTATGCACGCGTATATGCACGTATACGTATATGTACATGTGTCTTTGTATGCACATGTGCATGTGTATGAATAAGTAGATGGACATGTCTATGTCTATGCACATGTCTATGTATGCTTTCGGCGTATTTGTATATGAACATGCCAATATATATGCATACATATATATACATATATATATAATATGTATGTATATGTATATGTGTTTGTTTGTACATGTATGCATGCATGTATGTATGTTTGTATGTGCGTATGTATATGTGTATGCACATGTGTAGACGTGTGTGTATGTGTGTATGCTTACACGCATGTATGTATCTATGTATATATATATATATATATATATATATGTGCACGCGTGTATGAAGACATGCCTTGTTTTCATGTGTGCATGTGCCACTGTACATACATGTGTACGTACATATATATATATGTAAATATGTATTATGTGCAGGTCTATGTATATGAATATGAATACATATGTATGTGTATGTTTTTGGTGCACGTGTATGTATATATACTTGAGTATGTATATGCATATGTGATTGTACATGTACATGCATATGTATGTGTATATGTATATGCTTGTGTAAATGTATAGATGTATATACGCCCGTTTGTATATACACATATATAAAAATATGTGTATATGTAAGTACATGTAAGTCTATGTTTGTATATGCATGTATACTTAGGAGTTCTTCTATATACATATATATACGCATATGAGACAGGAGAAACACCCAATCAGGGCTATAGGGCTAGGGGGCTATGGGGCTACAAGGCTGTTGAAATATAGGGCTATAGAGCTATAGGGCTATAGAGTTGTAGCGCTATAGGGCTACTGGGCTACTGGGCTATAGGGCTATAGGGCTATGGGGCTTAGGGCTATAGGGCTATAGGGCACCCCCGGGCACCCCAGGGCACCCCCGGGCACGCCTGGGCACCCGGGCACCCGCGCACCCGGGCACCCGGGCACCCCCGGGCACCCCTGGGTCCCCCGGGCCCCGGGCACCCCTGGGCACCCGGGCACCCGGGCGTGCAGCGACAATCAGCGACAAACCCAACCGAACCATATGAACCCGCTAGGACCCCTACAGAGGCAAGCTCTGATTGGGGAATATGTATAATATATACATATAGTCATATATTCATATATCTATAGATGTATATTCATATATACGTACATATCGATATCATGAGCTGTGGTCTTTTCGCTGTGCCCTGCGGCCGCGCGGTTGGCCACGGAGCGCACTCGGCGAGAGGCGGAGGGGGCCCTGCACCGGGAGACCAGCGAGGACGGCTCCCACTCGGACACCTCCGCGTCCCGCTGCCAGGACGCGGTTCAGGACAGTCCCTGCTCGTCCTGCTGCTCTCCCCTTTGCCGGTGCCTCTGCTGCTCCTCCCACTTCGCGCGTCCAGCACCACCCCGGCGCACAGCATCGATCCAGGAACCCCCTTCTAGGATCCCCTCGACTCCCTTGCTGCTGATGCTGCTGTCTCCGCCCCCATCCTCCTCGCCCTCCTCCTCCCTCACGTTGCCACTCCCGCCGCAACGACCACTGCACCTTCCCGTCCCTGCCGCTATACCGGTCCCACTGCTTCTGCTGCCGCCGCCTACGCGGTCTTCTCTTGGGGCTGTCTTGGTAGCCTCTTGGGCCCCTCTTGTGGGTTTTGGGGCTGTCTTGAGGCGATCTTGGGTGCCCGGGCCTGGAGGCGATATCGGGCCTATCTTGGGGGGGATGGCCCCAGAAGCCTCGTCGAGTTTCACCTCAGGGGGCCCCTCTTGGTGCCGCCTGTGGGGCCTCTTGGGACCCTTTCAGGTTCTCGGGGGGCCGTCTTGCCTCTTGGGCCGTCTTGGAAGCTCCCAAGTCCGAATAGGAGTGTTGTTCGCAGCTCATACACACCGTTCGAGTATTCAATACCTATACGACCACCCTTCGGGTGAGAAGGAGACTGCGGGGAGGGGAAAGAACCAATTGCGGACAATTGCGATGGGCGTGATGATGACGGTGCTGGTGGCACGCCGTCGAGTTCGTGACGACGCGTGATAACTATGTTACGCAGCGATGTGATGGCGCTATCGACACCGCTATCGATCTCACTCGATCGATCTCACTATCGGTTTTGCGATCGATATTATTATCGATCTCACCCGACTGATCTCACAATCGATTTCATATCCGATCTATGGAGCGATCTCAATCGATCTCACAATCGAGCTCACAATCGATCCCACTATCGATCTCACTGCCGATCTCGCAGTCGATCGCACTGTCGACCTCACAATCGATTGCACTGTCGATGCAGCTATCGATCTCACTATCGAACTCACTGCCGCTCACGGTCGATGCAGCTACCGATCTCACTATCGACCTCACAATCTTTTCTATCGATCTCACTACCGATCTCAACATCTCGGTCGTCATCGATCTCACTATCGATTTCACTGTCGATCGGAACATCATCGGGACACCACAGCGGGACATCGCGGGACACCCCGGCACACCACTGGACACCACGAGACACCACAGGGCACCACTGGGACACCGAAGGGCACCACGGGACACCACGGGAAACCACGAAGACACCACTGCGGGACACCCCCAGCCACCTCGCGCCCACTGGAGGGCCAGACTTTTGCATCCAAATCGCCCTAGCGACAGCGGGATCATTCCTCTCGCGCGTCCACGCAGCTTCGCCTCGCCCGCACGCGCGACACGAACACGAAACCGGAACCGATTTCCCCGTGGGGGGCTCTGCGTTCCACTGCGATCTCACACCCCAACCTCTGATCGAAGACGCCTGCGGCGAATCACCGCTGCCGCCTGCCTTTGTGGAAATACTGGTGTGGCAAAAGCTGGCCACGATGTTGGACTGCAATGAACATGCTTTAATCCATGATTGGTTCGCCGAGCAATTCATGCTGTGACTGTGATGTAAGGGCCACTGTGAGTAACTACTCTCGGCGATCATGCTGTAATTACAATGGACTTCGAATCGTCGAGGGATACGAATCGTAATTGCCAGAGGATTACCAGGGCCAGCGATAACTATTGAGTTGGAGAGGACTTTGCATTAGAATTTCAAGAGTTAGAAAGGATTTGGAATCGCTGCGCCATTGGATTCAGATTTGCCAGAGGATGCGGGGGCCAGGAAGAGATATTGAGGTAGAGAGAACTTTGCAATTACATTTCTAGAGTTCGACAGGATTCTGAATCGCGGTGGAATTCGACTCAGCATTGTCAGAGGATTGCCATAGCCAGCAATAACTATTGAGTTGGAGAGGAATTTGCATTTGAATTGCCAGAGTTAGAAAGGATTCCGAATCGCGGCGGACATGGACTTCAGCTGTGCCAGAGGATGCTGGGGCCAGGGAGAAATATTGAGTTGAAAAGAAATTCGCAATTCAATGTATGGAGTTAGAAGGGGTTCTGACTCGTAGATAGCAGAGTTGCCAGAGGATTTCCTGGGCCAGCGATAATTGTTGAGTGGGAGAGGAATTTGCAGTTTAATTTCCAGAGTTAGGAAGGATTCCGAATCGCGACGGAAGCTAATTCATATTTACCAAGAGGATGCCGTGGCCAGAGAGAAATATTGAGCTGGAGGTGAATTTGCATTTAAATTTTCGGGGTTAGACAGGATTCTGAATCGCGGTGGAATTCGACTCAGACTTGCCAGATGATTACCAGGGCCAGCGAGAACAATTGAGTTGGAGAGGAATTTGCATTTTGATTTCCAGATTCAGATGGGACTCCGAATGGCGGCGGAATTGGGTTCTGTTGTGCCAGAGGATTCCGGGGCTGGAGAGAAATGTTGAGTTGGATGGGGGGGATTTGCAATTGAATCTTCGGAGTTAGAAAGTTTTCTGACCCGTGGATGATTTCGAATTTGAAGTGCCAGAGGATTAGCAGGGTTCTGCGAACATTATTGCGTTGGAGAGGAATTTGCAATTTAATTTCCAGAGTTAGGTCGGATTCCGAATCGCGCCAGATCTGGACTCAGCTTTGCCACAGGATGCCAGGGCCTGAGAAATATTGAATTGGAGAGGAATTTGCGCATGAATTTCCAGAGAAAGGATTTCGAATCGCAGCGAACACGCTCAGATTCGCCCGATGAGTGCCAGGCCATGGAGAAATATGAACTTTGAGAAAACTTTTAGAACTACGGAGGGTTTTAAGTCGTAGTTAGAGGAATTCGAATCAGAATTGCCAGGGAATTGCTAGGGCCAGAAAGACATGTGGAGTTGGAGAGGAATTGTCATATGAGTATCCAGAGTTAGCGAGGATTCGGAGTCGTAAAGTATTTTTTTAACAGATTTGCCAAAGGATTGCCAGGCCAGCGAGAATTATTGAGTTGGAGAGGGGTATGCGATTGTTTCTTGAGTAAGAGTTCAGCATCGCGGCGGAATTGAAATCCGAGTTGCCAGAGAATGACCAAGGCCAGCGATAAATATTGAATTGGAGAGGAAGTTGTTTTTTCGCCGCGATTCAGAAACCTTTCTAAATTCCGGAAATTCAATTGCAAATTTCTCTTCAACGCAATATTTCTTTCTGGCCCTGGCATTCCTCGGGCGAGTCAGATTCACATTCCGCCCCGATTCAGAATCCTTTCTAACTCCGGATACAGTTTCCCTCCAACTTAACATTCCTTCCTTGCCCTGGCAATTCTCGGGCGAGTACGAGTCCAATTCCGCCGCGATTCACGGTCCTTTCTAATTGTGGAAATTTAAGTCCGCATTCTTCTTCAACTCAATCTTTCTCTCTGACCCATGCCATCGTCTGGCAAATCTTATTCCGATTCCGCCGCGATTCGAAATCTGTGCGAAGTCTGGATGGACATTAAATTACACATTCCTCCAACTCAATATTTGTTTCTGGTCCCGGCAATCCTCTGGCAAATCTGATCCGACTTCCATTGCGACTTCAAGTTTCTCCTAATCCTGGAAATTCGTACGCACAGTCCTCTCCAACTCGATATTTCCCTCTGGCCCTGGCAATCCTCTGGGAAGGATGACTCGAATTTTCTACGATTCGGGATTCCTTTGGCTCTGGACATCAATATGTACATTCCTCTCCCAATCTTTTTTTCTCTGGTGCCTAGGTTCGATCCGTATTCGCATGCGTGTGCCGCGCGCGGGCCTGCAGTATCAATGCCCGTCGCAATTCTTGCTGTACTTGTTCCACAGCGCGCGTTGCAGCAAATAATTCCTAAGCCAGTTATCGCTGTACCGTGCCTCAATTTTTTCAGTGGTATGTGTTCCCCCCCAGCCCTTGTGAATATCCTTGGGGGAGCACTTCGGAGAGGAAGGGAGGGAGGAGGAGGAGCAGGAGGATCATGATGATGCTGGTGCTGATGCTGCTGATGATGCTGATGATGCTGATGATGATGATGCTGATGATGATGATGTTGTTACGGATGCTGACTTTGATTATGCTACTGCTCATGATGATCATGATGCTGCTGGTGCTGCTATTGATGAAGAGGTGGCGTTTGCAAACTCCGCCCCCACCCCCTGTGCCCCCCCCCCTCCGAGGCCTCCATGACCCCCCGGCCGCTCCAAGCAGCTTCAGGGAGCGGCCCAGCAATGCCGAAGGACTGGAGCTTGCTAGAACCTACGCGCGTGCGAAGCGCGCGCGTGTGGTTCTAGTGTGTGTGTGTGTGTGTGTGTGTGTGCGTGTATACATATATATATATATATATATATATATATGTATGCACTGCTGCCCGCGTGGTGCAACTGATGTAGTGGAATATGCGGTCCAGCCTGAACGTGGTGGGAGCCAGGTGGGGCAACCTGTGAGGTGCAACTTGTGTGGTGCAATCTCTGTGGTGCATTCCCGGTGGTGCACATCTACATGGTGCAACCTACGCGGTGCACCGCACATAGGGCAGTTGCAGGGCCACGAGGGCGCGCCCACCATGGAGCACCGTAGGTCACCATGGGGCAGCACGTGCGATCTACGGGTGCCCACGAGCCGCAAACCCGGCACGCACAGGTCCTGAGGAGCCACAGCAAATCTCCCGTGCTGGCACTGCCTCGGGAAAGTGCTCCTGCTAAGCACGGGCGAACATGACGGGAGCCGCGGAGCAGGGAGGAACGTCCAGAGGAGGATCTGGTCGCATGACGGTGGGAAGGAGGGCCCTCGCGCTGCACGCCAAGGGCGACCCGATGTCGGTCTCGGTGCGCTCTGCGGCACTTCCCGGCTGGCCCGCTGCCGGAGGATCAAGATGAGCCGAAGCCGTTCCTGACGCCCGGCGCCGCATCCTCCAAGTGGCACCAGCGGGGGGGGTTGCGACGGGCGAGACAGATGCCAGGGTGGAAGAGGCAGGTACCGACGGTGAGTGAGAGAGAGAGAGAGAGAGCGAGAGGGAGAGGGAGAGAGGGAGAGAGGCAAAGAGAGAGAGAGGGAGAGATGGATAGAGAGAGAGAGAGAGAGAGAGAGCGAGGCAGAGAGCGAGAGGGAGATAAAGAGATGCGCGCACAACTATGTATGTTTACATGCCAATGCTGTGGCAATCTAGCTGAACGTGCTTGCCTCGCTTTTCCCATCCGAGCGTTGCCTCTCCTCTCCGTTCTCGTTCTGGCCTGATGCAGCTTGCGGCAGCTTCTGCGAGACACTTCGAATTTGCTTGACGCGTGCCACGCTGATTGCGCCTCCCAGCCGAACGCATGCCCAACGACCCCGGTCATGCCGAGAGCTTCTTGGGACCCCGACACGACGGCGCCGCTAAGCAAGAGGGCCAGCAACGAGGCAAAGTCTGGGGGTTGCGCCGCTGGGTTACGAGTACGCGCGGCCAGAGAGAGAGAGAGAGTGCTCCAGGTCCCGACTGCGTCCCCTCCGTAGCTTCGGAGTGCGCTCGGCAGTCTCGAGGTCGACGCACTGAACGACATCACGGTCCTATTCGACCGGGAGGACGCAGGCGACGACGTGCGTCAGGCTTGCTGGGGCGAGCGAAGCGACGGCGTGGTTTCTGGAGTCCCCAGCTTGGTGTGCCTTCCTGAGTCCCCAACTGGCGAGGACCCGCAGCTTGGCGACTACTTCAGAGCGAAGCGGTCGACATGCGCGCCCCCTGGCAATCGCGAGCTGCGACAACAGAGTCGCGGCGAGCTCCATGTGTTGCCGCTGGAATCAGTACTTCGACGGGCTCGCCTGGGATCGCCAACAAGGTTTCTTGACGGCCTTTCTGAAGAATCTGAAGAGCTACTTGGAGGTGGAGAGTGAAATGGTATGACGAGCCTGGAGTGAACATTGAGCTGCCGCTGTTTTTGTCGACTTTGCAGTCGCCATCCCTTCCACCTCCCAGTCGTAAGCTGCGGGGCGCTTGAATCATGTCGGTGTCCCGAGCTGAGCGATTAACGCCTCGTTGAGCTTGTGCAGCGAATGCAATTCCAACGTCGAGTCATCGACCGTCGCTTCGACAGCTTTCCAGTGTCATCTGGGGTGTGCCAAAATTGTCCTTTACCGCCTCTCATCTGAGCGGTCGTGGCGGAGAGCCTCCTGGATACTAGAATCTATCGAGGCGCGCTCCCTCGACGTGTTCTCCCGCGTGCATGCTGATGACACAGCGTTGGTGTTGAAGGACATCGGGGCTTCTGCTGCGCCGCGGGTGGACGTCTTCGAGACTTTCGAGCAGATTTCCGGCTGGCGTTTGCACGTGGTGAAGGCGTTGCCCTCCCCCTCAACGCCTCCACGTTCCACGGGGTCGCGCGACGGAAGGTCTAAAAAGCGCCGTGTTGGGCCGCAGTCCCTCCATCCTCTCGTCCTCCTCCTTCTTCTCCTCCTCCTCCTCCTCCTCCTCCTCCTCCTCAAGCCGTTTTGCATCGTTCCCGAGTCGCTGGGCGCGCGCCTCCGCCGTGCTCGCCGCGGGCTCCGATGGCGGCGGTGCAGGAGCGGAAGCTCATTCAGGTGGCGCTGGCGGCTGCTCGCGGAGCAGTCCTGGCGACGCACCCGGCAGCTGGCCTTTCGCGCAGCGCAGTGGCGGCCTGCTGCTTGCTGCGTTCGGCTGAGGGCATCCGCCGCGCGGCCGTGGCGGAGCTGCAGGCTGCCCAGTCAGCGCCCGCGTGCGGACTCCTTTCGTGGTGATGGTGATGGTGGAGGCGCAGGGTTGCCTGGCGCTCCCGCGGCTGCTGCGCCGCCCGATGGCTCTCGGCCGCGGCAGAAGCGGCGTCGCGCCAGGAAGCGCCGTGCGGCCGGCATGCTGGTCGAGCCCGCGGCTCCTCCCAGCGCCGTGGTGGTGGAGGCGGCGGCGGACGGGGCGGCGGCGGCGGTCGCGGCTGGGGGCTCGCAGGGCGAGGGCGTCGCGGCCCCGCCGTCGCCCCTGGACCGACGACTGCTGGGCCGACACGCTCCCCGCGCGGCCCTCGGCGATGGTGGCGGCTGCGGCGACTGGCGGGGCGCCTGCGCGGCCGGCGGCTCCGGTGGCGCCGGCTCGGGCGGCAGCCGTGGCCCGCAAGCTTGGTGTCGCCCTCGACAGCGGCCCGGCCGCCATCTTCGCGGCGGCGGACGAGCTCGCGCGCCGCGGGGCCGAA
>CAUYUJ010003719.1:75000-76443 GCA_963575745.1 Prorocentrum cordatum
TCATGCCGTATCCTCATTTCTTAATATGCTGTTCTCTCTCTCTCTCTGTCGGTGTATTCAAGAGGCTGACGCCATTGCAACCCCCAGTGGAGGGAGGAACGCATGGAAGTTACTAACCGCGGGTGCAGTGTGCACGGTGCCAGATTGTGGTGAGGACTTGGAAGCCGTGGTGGCGATTTCGCCGCCCTGTCCGCAAGCAGGAGCCTGGGCCCCGGGGGAGGGCGCATCATGGAGAAGGATCGCAGGCGATTTCTCTCCCCCAATCCCCGACTTCCGCCAGAAAAGTTTGGTCGCTCAGAAAAGGGGAGGAATCTTGGGATACATCCCGAGGGGGCTATTCGGACGCACTGTCGAGGATGGACGCCCCCCCCTCGTATATCCCAGGGTTGGGCCCCAAATTGTTGATCCTCTCGAAAACCTCACGGAGCCTGGGATAGGGGTCGACGCATCCCCTGTTGAAGGAGGACATGCAACATCTCAGATGCCATCTCACTCCGTCTGGCGGGGGTCGGCGGACGTTGGGTCTGTCGGCTGACTGTGGCCTGTCGCCGGGGCTCTCCGGAAGCGGGCTCCTGCCTTCACGTTTTCTCCCCCTCCTCTCTCACTGTGAGCGAAGCGGCGGGTGGAGGGAGGAGGGAGAAAAGGGGAATGAACGGAACAGGAGGAAGAGGAGACAGGAGAAGAAAGGGCAAGGTGGGAGAGACAGGAGACTGTTCCCTGCCTAGGCTCTGCCTAGAAGGGTTCTTACTCTGTTAGCTTAAAGGGGCCGGGCAGTGCTACACGCCCCGGGCGGTTCCCCCAGTCCCCGCCCCGCGGTTCCCCCAGTCCCCTTGGGCTTTAGCTTTAGCTTTAGCTTTAGCTTTAGCTTTAGCTTTAGCTTAGCTGTAGCTTAGCTTTAGCTTAGCTGTAGCTTAGCTTTAGCTTAGCGTTTCGCTTAGCTTTTCGCTTAGCGTTTAGCTTAGCTTTAGATTAGCTTTAGCTTAGCTTTAGCTTAGCTTGAGCTTAGCTGTAGCTTAGCTTTAGCTCAGCTTTAGCTTAGCTTTAGCTTAGCTTTATCTTAGCTTTAGCTTAGCTTTAGCTTATATTTAGCTTAGTTGTAGCTTAGCTTTAGCTTAGCTTTAGCTTAGCTTTAGCTTAGCTTTAGCTTAGCTTTAGCTTAGCTTTAGCTTAGCTTTATCTTAGCTTTAGCTTAGCTTTAGCTTAGCTTTAGCTTAGCTTTAGCTTAGCTTTAGCTTAGCTGTGGCTTAGCTTTAGCTTGGCTGTAGCTTAGCTTTAGCTTAGCTTTAGCTTAGCTTTAATTTAGCGTTACTGTTACTACTAATGCTGCTTTCCTAGGGGTTCCAACTCCTAGGTAGGGCCGCACTGGGATATTTTTTTTTAGGGTTCGGCGATATCCCAGGTTGTGGGGCTCGCCCCCCCCCCCCCCCCCCCCCCCCCCCCCCC
>CAUYUJ010003720.1:0-2500 GCA_963575745.1 Prorocentrum cordatum
GCGCACATTCGTCTTAAATGGTTCCAGGATCTTCACGGATGGGGGGCGGGCTGTTTTCGACATGTGGCCGTCTGCATCATTGGTGAAAGTTTTCAGGCGCTTCTCGGATGGATGGCGGTTGGTTTTCTCATGTCGTTTTCGTGTCAGCGCCGCGCGCATTCGTCCTACAGGCTTGCAAGAGCTTCGCGGATGGAAGGTGGGTGGTTTTCAAAGTGTGGTTCTGGCCTAAGCGCCGCGCATCCTTGTTGAGAGCTTACGACAGTTCCAATGATTTGTTGCGTTGCTGTCGAAGAGCGGATTTGTTGGCACGATGTCAGACTGTCAGAGCGCAGCCGTCACCTTAATTCGCGGTGTGAGGTCCCAGGAGTGGCGTCTTGGCACACTTGCGGATCGCCAGGACGCAACAGGAACGCCCATGCTAAAGTCAGGAATGGTTTTTTGGCACTGTTCAGGATTTTCAGAAGGTCGACTTCCAGCGGGGCCGCTCCGTCAGTGGCAAAGCATCCTTGCAGGGACATATGGCGAGCGAGATTGGAGGGTTCTTTATTGCAATGTCGTTGATGGTTTGCTATGGTCCTGCTCCTCCTCGTCCCTCTCCCTCGCCCTCCCTGCTTCCTCATCTTCCCTCCCTCATCATTATCCTTCCTTCCTCGTCCTCCTCCTTGCCCCTCCGCCGCCTCCTCCTCTTCCTTCCTCGTCCTCCCCCAGCCCTGCTCCATCATCCCTCCTTCGTCCTCCTCCCTCCTTTCCTGTCTTCCTCTCGCGCCTTCATCCTCCCACACGTTGGAATCACATGCTTGCTCTGAGATTCTAGCCGCTCTTGGAGCTGCACATAGTGTGTCAAGATCACCCAAGAGAGACCGCACATGGGCTTATGAAGGGCCCAATGCAAGCCCGACTGTCCCCATGAGGGCCCCGAAAACGTCCCACGAGGGTTCCAGGCGAGTCCCAAATCGCGACAGGGACCACAAGCCCACATACTATAATCGACGCCGCTCGCTGAGGCAGCCCCTGGAGGACACTTCGGGTTCCAGGAAGCTCCAACAGAGCCCTATAAAAGGGCACCACAAGGGCCCCAAGGGACCCCCGACATGGCCCCAGGCCCCAGGAGCACTGCGGTCTCGTCCGCCGCCCAGCCTTCGTCCTGGGGGGGGGGGCTCTACGTGGACTTCCTGGCAATGACCATTGGAGCGCGCAGCACGCGCCAGTGGTCCTGGCCAGGAAGACCGTGCCGCGCGCTCGAGCAGACATGTCCGTGCATGTTGCCTTCCACCGCTTGGGTCCCAGACAGCGCTGTGAGGAAGCTGGTCGGAAGTGGCGACTGGGACGGGCTCACGGTGGCCCCAAACGCGCCCCAAGGGAGCCACGGGAGGGCCCCAACAGCACCGCGTCTCGTCCGCAGCCCGCCGGGGGGGCTCCGCGGACTTCCTCGCCGGGACCATCGACGCGTGCTCGGGCGGCGAGCTGAAGGGCGCGCCGCCGCTGCCTCCGCCGACGGGCAGAGAGCGGGGGACAGGGCCGGGAGGGAGAGCGGGGGAGGGAGATGCGAAGGGGGGAGGTAAAACGACGCGACAAAATCGGATCGGGATAGCTCGAAATCTCTGAGAATCGGCGGGTTTGGAGGATGTATTGGGCGCCGCGGCCGCTCAAGAGCGTTCTGGAACGCTCTGAGAGCGCTCCGCAACGCTCTGGAGCGATTTATCCCGATCCTAGCTCTGTTTTAGGAGGGCGCGGACCCAGAGGTGCCCGCGTCGTGAGCAAGTGGCACCTGGAAGGTTTTGGCCGTTGTCGGCCTCCAAGGGCCCTCGCGGGTCCCTGGGGCCGCCAGGCAACGCTTCGGGATGACAAATCTGCTCCGGGGGGGAAGTGGGTCAGGACGTCCTCCAGACGTCGCAGGTCTTTAGATGGGCTTTGGAAGAGGGGGACGGGCAGGGGTGGAGCGAGGACGCGTGGGGAAGTGGGGGCGGGGGGCAGAGGATCCCGGTGGCCGGGAGGGGCAATGGGAGGGTGAGGGAGATGATGAGCTCGTGTGTCGAGGAGTGGAGGAAATAAGGGAAGAGGCAGTGGAAGAGCAGAAAGGGTTGGCGGTGGAGGAGAATATGGGATACAGGCAGTGATGTGGATGGGTAAGGAAGACGAGGATGAGAAACAAAAACAAGACGAACGAGAATACTGAGGACGGAGGAAAAGGACACGGGTGGTGGAGGGGACGGGTAAACATCATGCGTGAAGATGGGGAGTTGCAGCAACATGGTGCGCGTGTGCGTGTGTACGTGTGCGTGGAAGCGAAGGGGGCAGAAACACGCGTAGTAGCATCACGAGCACATAGGGCGACGCAGTAGATGGCGGAAGAGGAGCAGGATCGAGGAATGAGCAGGATGATGAACATGAGGAGGAGCAAGAGTTTCAGATGGTGCGGGGGAGGAGGGATTGGGGAGGACAAGAAGATGATGTAGACAACGTATCACAAGCGGGGTGAATACTGGTAGTAACATCAGTC
>CAUYUJ010003720.1:12500-45000 GCA_963575745.1 Prorocentrum cordatum
TTAGTTGCATTGCATCGCATTGCCTTGCCTTTCATTTACTTTGCTTCTCGCTGCATGGCGCTCGCATCCGGTTTCCATTGCACTGCGTTGCACTGCAGTGCCAGTATGGGCATTCCAGTATGCACATTGTTATCATTTCTTGGCATGGGTTCGCATTGCCTTGTATGGATGTGCCATTGTATGTGATCGATCTCTGTTCGACCCTCGTTTTTTGACGCTTCGGTGTGCCTGAGATTCGTGCCATTTGTGGTTAACTATTTCAAGAGTTCTTTGAACTTGTCAAGGCCTGGGAGCTTGCTAGAACCTAAACGCGCGTGAAGCGCGCGCGTGGTTCTAGTAATCGTAGTCGTAGTAGTAGTAGTAGTAGTAGTAGTAGTAGTAGTAGTAGTAGTAGTAGTAGTAGTAGTCGTAGTAGTAGTAGTAGTAGTGTAGTAGTAGTAGTAGTAGTAGTAGTAGTAGTAGTAGTAGTAGTAGTAGTAGTCGTAGTCGTAGCAGTAGTAGTAGTAGTAGTAGTAGTAGTAGTAGTCGTAGTAGTAGTAGTAGTAGTAGTAGTAGTAGTTGTTGTTGTAGTAGTAGTTGTAGTAGTAGTAGCAGTAGTAGGAGAAGTAGTAGAAGTAGTAGTAGTAGTAGTAGTAGTAGTAGTAGTAGTAGTAGTATCGCAGTAGTAGTAGTAGTCGTAGTCGTAGTCGTAGTCGTAGTCGTAGTCGTAGTCGTAGTCGTAGTCGTAGTCGTAGTCGTAGTCGTAGTCGTCGTCGTAGTAGTAGTAGTAGTAATAATGCTAGCAGTAGTGGTGCAGTAGTCGTAGTAGTAGTCGCAGTTGTAGTAGTAGTGGTAGTAGTAGTAGTAGTAGTAGTCGTAGTCGTAGTCGTAGTCGTAGTCGTAGTCGTAGTCGTAGTCGTAGTCGTAGTATTCGTAGCTGTTGTAGTAGTATTAGTAGTAGTAGTAGTCGTAGTAGTAGGAGTAGTCGTAGGAGTAGCAGTTGTACTACTAGTACTAGTAGCCGTAGTAGTAGTAGTAGTAGTAGTAGTAGTAGTAGTAGTAGTAGTGCAGCAGTAGTAGTAGTAGCAGTAGGAGTAGTAGTAGTAGTAGTAGTAGTAGTAGTAGTAGTAGTAGTTGCGTCGTAGTCGTATTCGAAGTCGTAGCACTAGTAGTAGTAGTAGTAGTGGTAGTCGTAGTAGTAGTAGTAGTCGTAGAGTCGTAGTTGTAGTTGGATTATTCTTATTCGCAGTAGTCGTCGTAGTAATAGTAGTAGTAGTTGTTGTTGTGGTGGTAGTAGTAGTATTAATAGTATGAGTAGTCGAAGTACTAGTTGAAGTCGTCGCCGTAGTAGCAGTAGTAGTAGTAGTAGTTCTAGAAATACCGGTTGCCGTAATAGTAGTAGTAGCAGTAGCAGTAGCCGTAGCAGTAGTAGTAATAGTAGTAATCGTATTATTATTATTATTATTAGTAGTAGTAGTAATAGTAGCGGTAGTAGCAGTAGTAGTAGTAGTAGTAGCGGTGGTGGTAGTAGTAGTAGTAGTAGTAGTAGTAGTAGTGGTAGTAGTAGTAATAGTAGCAGTAGTAGTAGTAGTCGTAGTAGTAGTAGTAGTAGTAGTAGTAGTAGTAGTAGTAACAGTAGTATTGGTAGTGATGTGGTACTAGCAGTAGTAGCAGCAGTAGTAACAGCATTAAGAGTCGAAGTAGTAGTAGTAGTAGTAGTAGTAGTAGTAGTAGTAGTAGGAGTAGGAGCAGGAGTAGGAGTAGGAGTCAAGCTAGCCAGCTCGAGCGAGTCAAGCATGGCATGCCCAGTCCCACCCGCCCTCCCACAACATAAGAAGCAAAGCTGGCACAACTGGGGGCCGAAGTCACACCGGCCAGCCGGTTTGGTACAGCTGATGCGGCCGCGATGGCGGTTGCCGACGGGAACTGGCGAGCGCGTGATGAATGCCGCGCACGCATTGCCAGACGAGTCGAGAATGGCCTGGTACACCGCAGGAAGCCAGAGGTGGCCGGAGGAAGCCCGACGGTCTGACAGGACACCCCACAGCATTTTTGTGGAAAAGCATTGGGTTTTTGATGTTTTTATGTTGAAATGCTTGCAAACACACGGTGTTCGGTAGGATTCTGACATGAACGCGCGAGTGTGCTCTTTGTGGTATTTTTTGCAGGATTCGCGGCCTGGGTGCATGACAGAGCATCGCGAGTGCACCGCGCGATGACGTGAAATCGCTGGATTTGACAGAATTCTTAAGATTCCTATGGTTTTCCTGTGATTTCAGCAAGAGAGCCCGGGCGGGAAATTTGTACAATTTTTGTGAAAAAGCATTGGGTTTTTGATGTTTTTATGTTGAAATGCTTGCAAACACACGGTGTTCGGTAGGATTCTGACATGAACGCGCGCGTGTGCTCTTTGTGGTATTTTTTGCAATGGATTATCGCCGTGGACGACAGGACGTCCATGTCGAGAGGAAAAAATAAGAAAAATATTGATTTTATATTGTTTTTTACTGGTTAGGATGGGACCCCCCGGATGCGGCCCCTAATGGCCGGCCTGAGGGGGGAGTAGGAGTATATTCTAATAAGGAATAAGGATAGGAGTAGTAGTAGTAGTAGTAGTAGTAGTAGTAGTAGTAGTAGTAGTAGTAGTAGTAGTAGTAGTAGTAGTAGTAGTAGTAGTTAGTAGTTAGTAGTTAGTAGTTAGTAGTTAGTAGTTAGTAGTTAGTAGTTAGTAGTTAGTAGTTAGTAGTAGTAGTAGTAGTAGTAGTAGTAGTAGTAGTAGTAGTAGTAGTAGTAGTAGTAGTAGTAGTAGTAGTAGTAGTAGTAGTAGTAGTAGTAGTAGTTTAGTAGTAGTAGTAGTAGTAGTAGTAGTAGTAGTAGTAGTGGTAGTAGTCGTAGTAGTAGTAGTAGTAGTAGTAGTAGTAGTAGTAGTAGTAGTAGTAGTAGTAGTAGTAGTAGTAGTAGTAGTAGTAGTAGTAGAGTAGTAGTAGTTAGTAGTAGTAGTAGTGTAGTAGTAGTAGTAGTAGTAGTAGTAGTAGTAGTAGTAGTAGTAGTAGTAGTAGTAGTAGTAGTAGTAGTAGTAGTAGTAGGTAGTAGTAGTGGTAGTAGTAGAGTAGTAGTAGTAGTAGTAGTAGGTAGTAGTAGGTAGTAGTAGTAGTAGTAGTCGTAGTAGTAGTAGTAGTAGTAGTAGTAGTAGCAGTAGTAGTAGTAGTAGTAGTCGTAGTAGTAGTAGTAGTAGTAGTAGTAGTAGTAGTAGTAGTAGTAGTAGTAGTAGTAGTAGTAGTAGTAGTAGTAGTAGTAGTAGTAGTAGTAGTAGTAGTAGTAGTAGTAGTAGTAGTAGTAGTAGTAGTAGTAGTAGTAGTAGTAGTAGTAGCAGCATTGGTAGTGATGTAAAAGAGACAGCGCCGATTTACGGTCGGCTAGCGTCGATTCGCATCGATTTAGCGTCGGTTAGCGTCGACTTAGCGTTGACCAGCCTCGATTCGCAAGAGCCGACAAGATGGTACGGGAGGCTCCCATGAGTTGCCACCGAACCGGGGGGGAAGGAGAAGAGGCGGGCCTTCTCAGAAGGGGAAGTTTCGGGCGTTTCGGTTTCGGCGCTCGAGGTTTTCGGGCGCCGTCGTCAGTTCTCAGCAGATCTCCCGCCTCGGGATGCACTCCGGCAGCTGCGCCTCGCCGAGGGCGCTCTGGGGGTGCCGGGATTGCCCCGAATAATCACCAGAGAGCCGAGTTATGACCGAAAAGCCACCAGGCAGAAGGGGCGGGCCTTCTCAGAAGGCTCGGAAGCCCCCCGGCCTTCCGAGAGGTTTTCGAAGCCTTCCCGACGACAGGAGGTTTCTCAGACGACGCGAGGGCCTCGGAGAGGTCCCGCCGACTTCCGAGAAGGCCTCCTTCTCCTTTCCCCCTCTCCAGGCCTCGGAAGAAATTAACGAACACTCTGGCAGCGACGGCATGGCCGCACTCGTTGCCGTGTGTATGGCCTGTGCGTGAGCGTCAACTGGGGCCTGCACCCTTCTTGCCAACCGGCTGACCGAGCCGCTCTCCGACCAGCTGCAGCGCCCCCTCCAGCACAAGGCGGCCCACCAGCAGCTCAAGGAGTGGGGGCGCGCCCCTCCCTGGCCGACATCCACAAGGCGGATCTAGCCACTTTGAGGCACGTGCCCAAGCGGGCCCGGGCGGCTTGGCCCCGCACGTTCGCCCGCTGCCTCGCGAACGCTGCGGCGCAGGACCCGGTGGCTGCCTGGACGGACCTCCAGCTGGTGGCAACGGCTGTGCTCGGTTTGCCGCCTCGTGCTGGCCGCGAGGGCAAAGCCGCGCTGGCCGCCTTCACACTCGACCGCCTCGCGCGCTGGGACGCCGGGGAGCGGCGGATGCTCTGGCAGGAGGCGAGCGCGCGCACAACGCGGGGGCAGCGGCGCCGGCGGCAGGAGGCGCCGAGGACGGAGCAGAGGGCAGCTCGCGCGGCCGCTCGCGCGGCCGCTCGCGCCGCGGAGGGCTTCTGGCGCAAGGGCCGCGCCGCCCTGACCTCCGGAGGCCTCGCTGAGCCCACGCAGGAAACAGCTCGCGCGCTGGGGCGCTTGCGCCCTCCTGCGGCTGCCCTCCCGCGGGGCCGCTCGGACCAGCTCCTGGCCGCACCCGAGCCCACGCCGAGCTCGACGCCGCGGGCGCCGCGAGCCTTCCCGGAGGGGCCGGCCCGTGGCCCCTCGGGCCTCCGGGCGCAGCACGTGCTCGGCGCCATGGCCCCGGCCACTCGGGCGACGGTTACGGAACTGCTCGCCGCGGTGTGCCAGACCCTCGCCAACGGAGAGGCCCCGCGGGAGGTGGCGCCGCACCTGGCAGGAGCGAAGCTGGTGGCGTTGGATCTAGACGACGGTGGACTTCGCCCGATCGCGGTCGGCGAGGTTCTGCGCCGCGACCGCGTCAAGGGTCGTGCGCGCCAGGTGCTCTGGCCGCTGCAGACAGGCTGCTGCAGCCCCCTCGGGGCTGAGGCCACCGTTCACGCCGTGCGCCAGTGGTTCGAGCGGAGTGCAGACGAGGACGACTAGAGACTAGATGCTACTAAAACTGGACTTTGCAAGCGCTTTCAATTCTGTGCGCCGTGACCCCGCGTTGCGCGCCGTCCGTGCCCGCTTCCCGGAGCTGGAGCGCTGGGCGCGCTGAGCCTACGCGGAGCCCTCCAATCTGTGTTTTGGCAGCCGTGTCATGTCTTCGCAGGCAGGCGTACAACAGAGGGACCCGCTGGGGCCCTTGATCTTCTCCCTCGCCGTGCACGCGGTGTTGGAGGAGCTGGCGGGCGCCGGAGATTTGGACCTTTGCGCTTTCTACCTGGGCGACGGCTTCCTCGCGGTCTCGAAGGAGGCGGTGGCGCGAGCATTGGCGACGCTGCAGCGCCGCTGCCCTGACTTGGGCCTCCTCCTCCACCTCGGTAAGTGCGAGCTCGTGGTCCCCTGCGGACGCAGGCCGGACGCAGGCCGGGCGGCCTGGCGGACCTCTTCCCCGCGCTTCTCTTGGCGGACGCAGAGACGGGGGTCGACCGCGTTGTCCTCCGAGGCGGCTTCAAGCTTCTGGGGGCGCCCATTTGGGGCGAATGACTACTGCGAGGCGTTCACCCAGCGCCGCGCCGACAAGACGAAGCCCGCCCTGGAGGCGCTCGCGGTGGGCCTCGCGCTCCTGCGCTACTGCGCGAGCTACGCGAAACTGATACACAGCGCCAGCACAGCGCCATCTGCTCTTCTCTGGGAAGCGTTGCGCTGCTTCGACGACGGCCAGCGGCGCGCGCTGTCGGACCTGCTGGCAGCGGACCTGACAGACAGGCAGTGGGGCCAGGCAGCCGGAAGGCTCGCCCGCGCGGGGCTCGGCCTGCGCGAGCTGACAGCACACGCGCCAGGCGCTTACTTGGCAGGCCTCGCTGCCACAACGCGTCTGTGCTGCGACCTTGACCCGGCCTACACGTGGGCGCCGGATAGCGCGGCTACGCCGGAGGGGCAGGCGCTCCTGGCGCACAACGCCCTGCTAGCGTCCGCGGACGGCCTCGACCCTGCGGCGCTCGACAGGGCCACGGGCGCTTCAGACTTTCTCGAGGCGCAGCCCAGCGAGCTGGGTCTCCTTTGCGAGCCCGAGGAATTCGTGTGCGAAACAAGCGCAGGCTCCTCATGCCCGTGTACGAGACTGAGCACTTCTGCCCCTGCTGCGAGGACGTCTGCGACCGCCATGGCCGGCTCGCAGGCTTGTGCGCTGGGGGCCGGGATCGTGTCCACCGCCACAACGGGGCAGGGAACGTGGTCTGCACCTTTGCCGCCAGCGCGGGTTTCAACCTGACGCTCGAACAGCCTGGCCTCCTACCGCCCCGCCCAGACGACGTCCAGGTGAATGGGCGCCGGCCTGCGGATGTCTACATTCCCTCCTGGTTCCAGGGGGCGCCTGCTGCCTTCGACTTCGCGGTGTCTTCGCCGCGCAGGCAGGCTGCCCGTGCCCTGGCGTTCCAGGAGGTGGGGCGTGCGGCACAGGAGCACGAGTTGGTCAAGAGGAACTACCTCGATACAGAGCGGCAGTGACAGCAGCAGGGGATCGCGTTCATCCCCCTCGTGGCGGAGCCCTCTGGAGGATGGGGCCCGACTGGCGCCGACGTTTTGCACAGGCTAGCCTGGGCCAGTGATCGGAGACGAGGCGAGGAGCTGGGGGCGGGCGCGGCACGCTTGTTCCAGCGCTTGTCCGCGGCGATCCGCCGGGCGACGGCGCGAGCAGTCCTGAGGAGGCACGCGGAGCTTCCCTCGACGGGTGGAGGTGTAGCCGTGGCGCCAGGTTTGCTGGCAGAGTCGGGGAGGGCGACGCTTAGCGCGCCGCGTTTTCCTCTCCAGCCCCTTCTGCCGCATCTTCCGCCCGCCCGTGCTCGGGCATTTACTTGGCATTCTGTTTTTCTTACTTTCGCACATTCGAATAACGATCCCTTCTGCTGTCGTCTTCTTCGTTCGTCGTCGTCGTCCGTCGTACGTTTCTTCCGCTCCTCTCGCCTTTCCCGCTCCTCCTCCGCCGCGGGCGTCTCCCCCCCCTTCGGGGGGCTACTCCTTGCGGCGGGTTGGTGAACGGTGCGCTCCCTGCTCCCGCTTGCGGAAGTTGTGGCGCGCGCCGTTCGTGTGGCCCCTCTGCTCGCTTGTGCCCCTCGGGTCCTCCCCCGTCGTTGCTGCTTGCTGTTGGATCGACGCGCTCACACCGCGGTGCTGCCCCGTTGATATTGATAGCTACGTCGCCTCCACCAGTGCCGCCGCGCGCCGGCTGGCAGCACGGCGAAGGGATGTATTCGACCTCGCCGCCGCTGCTTAATTTCGCTGTTGATGTGCTGGTGTATTTCGCTCTGGCTGGCGCGCTTGAGGACGAGGCCCTGGCAGCAGTCATCTGTCAATTCCCCCCAATGATCAATGTTGGCGGGGAGCCAAATGAGCTGCACTTGGACCGCAGTCTTCCCCGCGCGTGCCAACTTTGAGTCTGGGGGGGCGGAGGAGTGTCCACGAATTGTTTCTTTCAGCCGTCGCTCGCCACCCGAGAGAGGCGCCAGCTGCGCGGCAGCCTCGATGGAGCTGGTCGCGGCGCTCCTCTCGGCCTCTGCCGGCGCCACCGCGGCCGTGATCAGCTGCGCGGCGCGCCCCTCGGCGCTCGGCCTCCGTCGTCGTCGTCGGCGTCGTCGTCGTCGTCCTCGTCGTCGTCGTCGTCGTCGTCGTCGTCGTCGTCGTCGTCCTCTTCGTCGGCGTCGGCATCGTCGTCGTCGCCGTCGCAGATCGATGCGGTTCGAAAAATAGCGCAGCATGATGAGGTCTGGGGCTCTCGTCGTGATGTTTTGCGGTGTTGTGCAGTTTTTCGCGATGTGGGATCTCAGGGTCTCGAAGAAAAAAGGCATGAACATAAACCTTGTGGCGCTCCGCGCGGCTTTCTTGGATCCGCGCTTGGCCGCCCCTGGCGCGCTCCGCGCGCCAGGCAGAGGGCCCAGCGCAGATCCAAGAAATCCGCGCGGGGCGCCAGAAGTTCATGTCTATGCAGTTGTTTCTTCTTCTGGGGCCGGCCGGGGTCATCCTCGGCGTCATCTTGTGACCGTCGAAGGCTCGGATCGGCGCCTCAAGCAGAGAGCAACCATGGATGTGGACCCCTGTCCCGTCTAGGGGCCGCCACGCCTCAGAGGAGAAAAAGGTGTCGATACCGCTACTCTTGCTTCGTTTTCGCCTTTTTGGCATCCTGGGATGCTTTTGTGGTCACGGCTGGATTCGCCTCGAGTAGCGGTATTGGTACGCTTTGGTTTCCCCACCCCCGTTGGTTTGGACACTGATTGGTAATTAGAGGTATTTCTTCGCCTGGGAGAGGCAACCTTGTCGAGAAGACGCAGCGCAATACCAAATCTCGGAGAGAACATTGCCTGCCAGATCCAGTGCCACTTGACGTGCGACAACGTGCGAGCCTCGCGTTTTCCAATCAGATGTCCTTCAGGCGCGAAGCGTGTACATTACCAGGTGTTGTTGAAGTCCCTCCAGTGGATGTTGGGGGGAGGAAGAGGACGGAGGTCGGCCCGGGTATGAATGGCACGTCACGAAGGTTGTAGCTTCAGGGGTAGAGTGAAGGCGAGTTGGGCTCGATTGCGCGTACGGGTGCGGGGAGGTCAGACTGCGCGCCTCCTGACAGAGTGGATTGCGCTTGATAGGGTCGTCGTCATCGTCGTTGCCGTCGATTTCGTCATTACTATAGTTTCTTGCTAACAGTACAGCGTTAATTGGTTTTGGAGTTATTTGCTGTAGCGCGCGCTGTATGCAAGCACAGCAATAAGTCTGACTGAAGTTGATACTGCAAAGGTCTGGGCCAGGAAGGAAGAAAGGAGTTAGAAAGGAATTTGATAAGGATCCCCTGTTGCTGATCCTGCTATTTCTTCCCACGAGTCCGCCCCGTTGCTCCCTCCGAGCGACCGAGCGACCAGCAGTGGGTCGAGCCGGGTGGAGGCAGCGGAAGAGTGGAGGTGGGAAGAGTGGGATTGGGTCGATTGCACTAAAGAGTGACCCTTTGCCAGAGTGACTTTTGGTGCGGGCTCACTGGGGCCTCGCGATCGCCGAACGCGAGGCGGCAGTGGCGTCTTCCCCGCTTGTGTTTGGCCCTCCCGCGGCACCCAAAACGCGGCGCACCAAAGGTCACTCTTACCCAGGGTCACTCTTGCGTGTAGCCGATTGGGGAAGGTGGGGAGCGAGGGAGGAGAGGAGGGAGAGGAGAGCAGGAGCGGGAAGGGATGGCGGAGGAGGGGCACACGAGGAGGAGGAGGAGGAGGAGGAGGAGGAGGAGGAGGAGGAGGAGGAGGAGGAGGAGGAGGAGGAGGAGGAGGAGGAGGAGGAGGAGGGGGGGGGAGCGGGGGAGGTGAGCGGGAGCGTGGGAGAGGCGGGAGGCCAGGGGAGGAATGAGCGGACCAGCGGTCCGGTCGTATGCCGCCGTGGCCGCTTCCGAGGGGCGCGTCGGTTTGTCCAGGGGCGCTGCAGCGCGATGCCGCCGCCGCGCTGCGGCGGGTGAGCGCCCAGCAGGGGGGGGGGGGGCCGCCCGAGACAGCCAGCCCGCAGAACAGGGACGGGCAGCCTTCCTAAGGGCACCCTGGCATCCGTGCCCCTTCGGCCCACATCCTTGCCCTTAGTGGCCCCGGAAACGGCAGGGCCGTTTTTTTCACCATTTCCGAAAAAGTGTCCCTTGAAAATGGAAACGGCAACACAAACGGCTCCAGGATCGGAACCGGAGCGGGAACCCGAAAAGAACGGCGACGGAACCGGTAAACAAAACGGTGTCGGAAGCGGCGAACAAACGGCAAACCGGAACCGGTAAAAAAACGGCCTTGTCGTTTCCAGGGCCCACTAAGTCCTTGCCTGCTTCTGCTGGCCGCGCCCCGCTCGCAGAGCTCCGAAGTGGCCTTCCAAGACCCATGCATCCTTATCGTGCGTCCTTATTGGGGTATAGCGAGGACCCCAGGTAAGGGGGCCCGGTTGGTAGTAGGGTCCCAGAGCCCTTACACTGGCCAGAATCACTAGACCAGATCTGCCGCAGCTGATGTTTTTTCGGGTGACGGCAGTTCCGCTCAGTGGAACGGAGCGGGGGGGGGGGCTTCCCCTAGTGCACATCATTAAACCAGGTCCCACTAAACCGGGTTCTGCCAACGCCCGATTTCTGATACGGGTTGATTGCACTCCAGAGGCGCCGAAGCACAGAGATTCTTGCTCTGAACCCGCTTTGGTCTGGTGCCAGTTCTGGCCGTCAGCTGCGCTGCCTTGCGCACGGGGCCTCTCCACTTCTCGCGGGGCACTCTGCGCGGGACCTGCGCCGGCCGCCATCCCTCGCCAAGTACTTGCTACAGAAGCCGCAACCGTTCAGTCGGGCCTGTTCCTCTACAGGAGGAACAGAAAAATATAAAAAATAGTCTGGAATAGTAACAAAAATCTGGGGATGATTCTTTAGGCTTACGCCACACCGCCGACCCCTTGTTTTTTTTAGGCAATCTTGGACGTCTTGGGGGCGTCATGGCCCGACTTTATCCCCCGAGCCAGTACGACTCGAAAGATGCGGGGGAGAGGCTTTGCAGGGCGTGCGCCCGCAACGAGAAGGGTGGGCGGAACGAGAAGGCGGATGCAGAGAATCGCAAGCGGAAAGCAGAGGCGGACGCGAAGCCGCTGACGTGCGCGGCGTGCAAAGGCGCGTTCTCGGACACGAAACATGTGAAGCAGAAGCAAGTGGAACATCATCGACCGGCGACAGGAGCTAAAGTGGTGTGCAGAAGCTGCGAGGAAGTCGGGTTCACAGCGCGCAGTTGCCAGGCTTATCACTGCAGCGGCGCGTGCAAGAGAGGACTACCAAAGTCGGCGTTCCCCGACCCGCACAATGTCCCGCGCGACGCAAAGAAGGGCACCCTAAAGTGCAAGACGTGCAAATGATGCCCATTCGGTTGCGCGTACTGGGCAGAAAAGGGAGGACGGGAAGAGGAGGATGGGGGGTGAGGCGGAAAATGGGGGGGAGAAGCATCGGTGAGGATGAGCTGAAGCGGGGCAGGAAGAGGAGGAGGGGAACGAGGAGGAAGTGTAGGAGGAGGAGGAAGAGGCGGAGGAGGGGGACACTGAGATGAGGCTCCGGGTTATGGGGCTGGGCGCGACTCGAAAAACCGGTGTGTTCAGGGATGTCCGTTGGGATCTTGCGGGGGGGCTTCTTGCGGGCCTCTTGGAGCAGTTTCGAAGGCTCTTGGGGGCCGTTTTGGGGCCTCTTTGTGGCTTCTTGGGCGCCTCTTGGAACGTCTTGGGGGCCTCTTGGGGGGTTTTGGGGGCCTCTTTGGGGCCTCTTTGGGCCTCCTGGGGGCCTCTTGGGGCGTAAGGCTGGGTTTTCTGGTGCGTGGTCTCTCTCTGGAGCCCCTCTTGGGCCCGTCTCCGGGAGGTTCTTGGGCCGTCTTGGGCGGCTCTTGGGCCGTCTGGGGGCTCTCTTGGGCCGCCTTGGGCGGCTCTTGGGCCGTCTGGGGGCTCTCCTGGGCCGTCTTGGGGGCGTCGTGGAGGCCTCTTGTGCCGTCTTGGAGCAGTCTTGGGAGCTTTTTGGGCTGTCTTGGAGCGTCGGAAGGCCGAAAAGGCGAAAATGACGAAAACATAAAAAAAAACAATGAAAATCAACGATTTTGGCCTCTTGGGGCGCTCCTCGGGGGCCTCTTGGAGGTCTCTTGGGGCGTCTTGGAGGTCTCTTCGGGCGTCTTGGAGCCCTCGTGGGGCGTCTTGGAAGCCTCTTGGGGCCACTTGGGCGCTTCTTAGGGCGTCTAGGCGGTCTCTTGGGGCGTCTGGGGGCCTCTTGGAACGTCTGGGAGGCCTCTTGGGGCCTTCTTGGCCCGTATTTGGGCCTTTTTGGGCCCGGAAGAGCGTCGTGAGTCGCTCGCAGTCGGCCCCCCCCCCCCTCCAAATCAACCGGACCGGGTTCCCGGGGGAGGGGTTTGGGGAGGGGGAAGCATCTCACACGCCGATGACCCAAGGGGTCGGCGGATTTTTTGACTAGTCTTGACTATTTTTGCATATCTTTGGCTATTTGCAATTTTTCGCCCCAAATCCGACTGTAGGGGGATATGCCCGGCCTAACGCACCCGCCCTCCACTGAGATCCGACGTTGCAACAATATTGCACGCCAGGATCTCCGGGTCGTCCGCCGCAGGTTACCGCGCCATGCACCCCGAGGGGCACGGGAGGCGATGGGGAGAGGGGAGGGGCCAGGGGGGGGCACTGGAAGGGGGGCGCAATAGAAAGGAGGGGGCGTGGGAGGGGCATAGAGGGGAGGAGGGGGGGGCGGGGCCGGGAGGGGGAGGGCGAGGAGGGGGTGAGCGAGGGAGAGGGGAGCGGAGTGCATGAGGTATGACAAAGGGGGGAAAGAGGAGGAGGAGGAGGAGGAGGAGGAGGGGAGAGGAGGAGGAGAGAGGAGGAGGAGGAGGAGGAGGAGGAGAGGAACGGTGGAGGAGCAGGAGGAGGGGAGTGAGGTGCGAGGAGGAGGAGTGGAGGAGGAGGAGCGAGGAGGAGGAGGAGGAGGAGGAGGAGGAGGAGGAGGAGAAGCAGTAGAGGAAAAGCAGGAGGAGGAGGAGAGGAGGGAGGGATGGGAGGAGGAAGGGAGGAGGCGGAGGAGGAGGAGGTGGAGGAGGAGGAGGAGGAGAGGAGGAGGAGGAGGCTGGCGCAGGAGGGCCACGCCAGGGCTTCTCCGCCGTTTCCCGCCGCCGGGCGCCGCCCTCCTCGGGCCGGCGCGAGCCAGGGCCAGGGCAGCACGGTCATGCTGCGCGCACTCGAGGCAGCGGGCTGATCGGCCGCGAGGGGGGTGGGGGGGGGGCCTTAGCGAGGAGGAGGAGGAGGTGGAGAGGAATAGGAGGAGAGGAGGAGGAAGGAGGGGAGGAGGAGGAGGAGGAGGAGGAGGAGGTGGAGGAGGAGGAGGGGGAGGAGGGGAAGGAGGATGAAGGAGGGTGGGGTGGGGGGGGAAGGAGGGGGAGGAGGAGGAGGAGGAGGTGGAGGAGGAGGAGGAGG
This sequence comes from Prorocentrum cordatum, assembly GCA_963575745.1. Taxonomy (NCBI): domain Eukaryota; class Dinophyceae; order Prorocentrales; family Prorocentraceae; genus Prorocentrum; species Prorocentrum cordatum. Next base: position 25,505 of record CAUYUJ010003720.1, read on the forward strand.
GAGGAGGAGGAGGAGGAGGAGGAGGAGGAGGACGAGGAGCAGGTGGAGTGAGGAGGAGGAGGAGGAGGAGTGAGGAGGAGTGGAAGGAGGGGGATGGGAGGGAAGGAGGGGAGGAGGGGGAGGGGGGAGGGCGGGAGAGCCGGCGCAGTCTGTATGGTTATCGCCGCGTTCCCTTGCCCAGGGATCCCCAGGAATGCTGCTGCGGCCCACCCCTCCCGCGTGCTCTGGTGGGGGCTCTGGGGCTTCCGGCAGGGTGGTCTGGTGTCGGCGAGGTGCGGCGTTTGGGGTCACCCGATCTCGTTTGTGGCAAGGGCCGTGTCTCGGCCACCCTCGTAACGCGGGGGCAAGGAAGTCGCTGTCCATGCAGTTCGAGAAGCGCTTTCGGGCGGAGCGTCCGAGTGCGGGTCGGGACTTGGTTCTGCACTTATTTTGCTCGGCCTTTTGCTTCTTTCGATGCGAGAGCCTGTGGCTGCGTTTAACTGGCTCAACAGGAGGAAGAGGAGGAGGAAGAAGAGGAGGAGGGATCCGCAGGATCTGATGAGGCGGCCTGCGTCTTCCAGGCCCCGGCGCACAGGCCCGCGGCACGGACCTACGCCGCGCTGCATTTTCGAACCGCACTCCGACGAGGCGACGAGGAAGGCCCAGGGGCGACCCGCGCCAGGAAAACCAAAACGGCCCAACGGCCCGAGGCGAGTCCAGCCGCGGCGACGCGACGAGGGACAATCCAGAAAGCCGAGGCGCCCAGCAGTGGCATCGAGGCAGGGCCAATGCCTGACACAGCTGCCACCGACGGGCCGAGCCTCTCGGCCAAGCTACGGGATGCACGTCTTGAGACCGTTCGCCTTCACAAAGACGACCTTGCCGAAGATTCCACGATTCCTGGCCTTGGTCGCCTTCTTCTGGCGGGCCTTGATCATCACAACGCCTGGGATGACGAACTTACCGATGTACTTCGCCACTGACGGTGCAATGCCTTCGAGAATGCTCAAGGCCTTGATCATTATATTATAATTCTCGGGATGACGAACCTACCGACGTACTTCGCCACTGACGTTGCAATGCTCGCGAGAGTGCTCACGGCATCCTGAGCTTCTCCTTTATCTTATCTTCTCCATGGCCCCTGCGGGCTGCGCCCCCTCCCCACGCGCGCCCGCAAATGGCTCCACTGAGCCAGGGGGAGCTAAGATGAGGAGGAGGAGGAGGAGGAGGAGGAGGAGGAGGAGGAGGGGGAGGAGGAGGAGGGGACGAGGAGGACGGAGGAGGAGGAGGAAGGAGGAGGGAGGAGAAAGGAGGGAGGGGGAGGAGGAGGAGGAGATGAGGAGGAGGAGGAGGAGGAGGAGAGAGCAGCAGGAGAGGGCAGGATGGGCAGCAGGAGGAGGGAGGCTTTGGCGGGGTGGAGGAGGGAGGAGGAGGGAGGCTTTGGCGGGACGAGGAGGGAGGAGGAGAAGAGGAGGGAAGGGGGAGGGAGGCGGAAGGGATGGGTGTGTGGGGAGGGGGATGGTGATGCTGCTGCTAATGGGAAGGATGAGGATTGCGCCGAGGGGAAGGGGGGGAGGTGAGGAGGAGGGAGGGGGAGGGGGAGGAGGAGCAGGAGTAGGAGGAGGAGGAGCAGAAGGAGGGCCAGTGCAAATCCAAGACTCATCAACGATGTTGAAATAGACCCTCCCTCCAAGATTCCTCTTCATGGTCCCCTACAAGGGATCAGTCCCACTGAGGGAATTCCCCCGTCGGGGGACAAACGTGTGGACACTTTGATGCGAGCCAAAAGACCATTCTCAGGACTTCAACGCCACGAGGTAACCTGACTGTTACGTCTTGGCGACCCTGAGCTGGACCAGAACATTATTCCAAGGACTGCAGCACCGCGATTCAATGTAATTGTCGCGCCCTGACAATCCTGAACCGGTTCAAAACACCACTATGAGAAGCAGTGGAACTTTATCGAATGTTCAGGACGGGTGTGCGCGACGCTGAGGCGAGAACCACATGTTGGAAAGGAGCCGCCCTCGATCCGTGAAGCCCTTGCAGCCTTCCAGAACGAATGTGCGCTGCGCTGAGGCGAGGGCAATATTTTTCAACCGACCCACCCTCAACCCGTGAAGCTCTTGCCAACTGTTAGAAATATTGTGCGCGGCGCTGACGGCGACAGTCACATGTTGAACACCAGCTAGCCGCCTTCAATCCGTGAAACTCTGGAGATGTTTGACAGCGAACGTGCGCGGCGCAAGGCGAGAGCCACATTTTGAAAACGGCCCGCCCTCAACCCGTGCAGCTCTTGTATCTTCTTGAAACGAATATGCGCAGCGCTGCGGCGAGAGCCACATTCTGAACACGACCCGCCCTCAATATGTGGAGCTCTTGCAGGTTTGTTGGAAGCAGGTGCGCGGCGCTAAGGCGACAGCCATATATTGAAAACGACCCGCCCTCAATCCGTGACACTTGCTGCAAATGTTTGAGAGCGAATGTGCGCGGCGCTGAGGCGAGAGCCATATTTTGAAAACGGCCCGCCCTCAATTTGTGAAGTTCTTGCAGATTTTCCAAGCGAATGTGCGCAACGCTGGGGCGAGAGCCACGTTTTGAAAACGACCCGCCCTCAATCCGTGAAGCTCTTGCTATCTGTTAGAGAGAATGTGCGCGGCGCCAAAGGCGACAGCCACATGCTGAAAACCAGCCGCCGTCGATCCGCGAAACTCCGTTTGTTTATAAGAATGCGCGCGGCGTTGAGGCGAGAGCCACATACATGCTGATCACCACCAGCCCTCCGTTTGTGAAGCTGTGGCCACTTGGTGAGCATCAGGATCGTAAATGGTGAGGAAGTCTCCAGCGAAAAGCCCGCCCCTCCTTTGACCAGCCTCAGGGTGCGACAGGTGCCTCAGGGTGCGACAGGGAAGGAAAAAGAACTTAGGCGGAGGAGGAGGAGGAGGAGGCGGAGGAGGAGGAGGAGGAGGAGGGCGGAGGAGGAGGAGGAGGAGGAGGAGAGGAGGACGGAGGAGGAGGTAGGAGGAGTGCGGAGGAGGAGGAGAGAGGAGGGGTGCGGCAGCACGTGCGGCAGCACACTTACGAGGCGTACCCTGGGGAGGAGGAGGAGGAGGAGGAGGCGGCGGAGGAGGAGGAGGAGGAGGAGGAGGAGGAGGAGGAGGAGGAGGAGGAGGAGGAGGAGGCGGCGGAGGAGGAGGAGGAGGAGGAGGAGGAGGGGGATGCCAGTGACGGCGACGATTGGGCTGGAAACGAGGTGGCTACTCATCATTGTCCTCCTCCTTTCTCCCTCCTCTTCCTCGTCGTCCTTCGCATCCCGCCTCTGCATCGTCTCTTTCAGTCATTTCTGCTCCATCCCCGCTGCCCAGCCTGTCACTTCTCCAGCACTGCTCCCCCTCACCCCCTCCTCCCCTCCCTGTGCCCCTTCCCCTGGCCTGATCGCCTCTCCCCCCCTCCTGCAGTGTCACCCTCGTCCTCCCCCCCCCTCAGCGGTGTCCTCGGTACCATCGGCGACGTCGTCGCCGCCGTCGCGCATCCGTGATCGCGGCGCGGGCTCGCTGCACTTCGCCTTTGTGCACTGTCCTGTTTCTTACAGGTCGTCCGCGCGCACAGACACGCACAGACACACACGTTCTATCGATTTGGCTCTCGATCTAATTATCCATCGCACTATCAATATCACTGGCCATCTCGCTATCGATCCCCCGATCGACATTGTTATCGATATTGTATATATACCTATACGACCACCCTACGGGTGATAAGGAGGTTGGGGGGGTGGAGGGGCCGAGCAATGGGCAACAGTGGTGATTGTTCTCCTGACGATGCCAGTAGAGTTTTTTTGTGTCGACGTCATCCTCATCATATCGTAATCGACGCCAATCGATATCACAATCGATATCACTATCTACGTCATCATCATCATCATCATCATCATCATCATCATCAGCATCAGCATCAGCATCAGCATCATCATCATCAACATCAACATCAACATCATCATCATCATCATCATCATCATCATCATCATCATCATCATCATCATCATCATCATCATCATCATCATCGCCATCATCAACTTCATCTCATCATCATCATTATCATCATCATCATAATCATCATCATAATCATCATCAACATCATCATCGGGACACCGACGGGACACCGACGGGACACCGGCGGGACACCGGCGGAACACCGCGCGCCACCGGCCGCCCGGCGGAGAATCATTTGGTCCGGCCGCGCCTCAGCCACAGGAGACTTTCCTCTCGCCCGCCCACGCAGCTTCGCCTCGCCCGCACGGCACGCACGAACACGAAACCGAAATCGATTTCCCGGTAGGGGGGCTCTCCGTTTCACTTCGATCTCACCCCCCAACCTCCGATACACATCGATCGCACGATCGATCGATCTCACCATCGTTTTGACAATCGACCTCACGATCGATCTCACGATCGAGCTCACGATCGATCTCACAATCGATCTCACGATCGAGCTCACTATAGATCGCACTATCGATCGCACGACCGATCTCACCACCGATGGCATGGCATAGCATAGCCTGGCGAGTTGAATCTCGAGGAGCTGACAGGGACCTCGTCCTCCTCCTCCTCCTCCTCGCCCTCCTCCCCAGTCCTCGTCCTCCTCCTCCTCGTCCTCCTCCGCGTCCTCCTCATTTTTGTCTTCCTCCTGAGTTCAGATCGAATTGGCCGCCCCCGAAGCCTTCCAGATGTAGGATGGCGCGGCGGCGAGAGTGCGCCAGGAGCCGCCCTGCGCTCGGGCGCGGCGCCTCCCCGACCCGGCGGCCGCGCCACTCCGCCCAAGACCCACAGGTGGCCAAGACGACCCAAGGCAGCCCCAATGAGCTCCACGAGGGCTCGTTCGAGAGCGGAGACGAAAGGTGTCGCACGTGACTTCTGCTTGTCCTCTTCCTCATCCACCTGCTCCTCCTCTTCCTTCGCCTGCTCCTCCTCTTCGTTCTTCCTCCTCCTCCCGCCCTCCTCCTGCTCCTCCTCCACCTCCTTCTCTCCTCCCCCTCCTCCTCCTCTCTCCTCCTCCTCCTCCCCTCCTCCTCCTCTTCCTCCTCCTCCTCCTCTCTCCCTCCTCCTCCTCCTCCTCCTCCCCCTCCCCCTCCCCCTCCCCCCCCCCGCCCCCCGCCGCCGCAGAACGCCACCGCACGCGCCGCGCTGCAGCCCGTCACAGGCGCCCCCATCGGCCGATGGGCGGAGCTTGCTGGTCGCAGAAGAGCACAAGCGCACAAACGTGCTCGCGTCGTGCAGTCACGACCTGCGTTTCTGCTTCCGGCTTCGGCCTCCCGGGGCCGTCCCCGGGCCCCCAGACGGACAAAGCACAAGTCGGGGAGGAGGAACCGCCCTGGGGAAAGGTCGGGAAGTATGTGGAATCTGGACATCGCATCGCCGTGAGCGTCCTCATTTTCTTACCCCCTCTTGCAGCCAGACAATTCGGGCCGTGTCCTAGCCCGACCCACTAGAGCGCGCGCGCGGATTGCCTCTGCCGCGCTGCGACGTAAAAGTGCCCGGGAAGGTGCCAACACCGCTGCCCATTCTGGAGAGCCTTCGTCGCTCGTATTGGTCCGAGCGTACCCCCCCACGAGAGGCCCGTGAGGCGAGAAGGTACGCTTCCAGATCACCGGGTGGATTTCTTGGATCGGCGCTGGTCTCCTAAAGGTTTTGCTATTGTGCAGAGCTGTCTTGCTCTCTGGTTGGAGCTTGCTGGCCGCCGTCGTCGTCGATGTCGTCGTCGTCGTCGTCAACGTCGTCGTCGTCGTCGTCGTCGTCGTCGTCATCGTCGTAGGCGCCGTTGGGTTCGTCGCCGCTGGGTTCAGCCTCCACCGAAGAAGACGCAAGCTGCAGAAGCATAAACATCCGAAGCTCCACGCGGATTTTTGGGATCGGTGCTGGACCTCGTGTGCGCCGCTGGGCTCGTCGTCGTCACCGTCGGCGTCGCCGTCCTCGTCCCCGACCTGTGCACGCCCGGTCGCCCTCGGCATCTGGAGGTGGGTCCTCCTCCCACGCCTGCTCGCGCCCGTCTCGTCGTTCTGCTGCCCCTCCTTCCTGATGGTGCTGCTTCTCACTCTCCACCTCCTCTCCTCCCCCTCCTCCTCCTCCTCCTCCTCCTCCTCCTCCTCCTCCTCCTCCTCCCTCAAGCAATTTGGGCGCAAGCAGGTGCAGGGGCCCAGCGGCCTTAGCACCCCACGCGCACGATTCTCGGGGCTTCCCCGCAGCGCTTGAGGGACCCATTCCGAGGGCCACGCCACAGCCCAAGGTTTGTGACCAACACCGAGACCAGATTTCGCCATGACACAGTTGTGGACCAGATGTGATCAGTGCCGCCGATGTGAGTGGAACTCCATCATTGTCAAGCAGGGGTACGCTTGCTCAGGATGTGGTGCGTCGATCACGCTATTCAAGCCAGCAGGACGTCGAGTACATTGGGAGGATGAAGTGCAGCCCGATGCGACCCCGTCCCCCGCCGCCGCCCCACAGAGAGGCCGCCAGCGCAGCCATTCTCCGAGAGGCTCGTGGCGTGGCGGGGCAGCCAAGGGCTCGCCAGCGAAGGGCACGGCAGGCACCTCCGTGACAGAGCTGCTCCAGCAGGCGGCCCAGGCCACCGAGGACGCGGCACTGCAGGAGGCGCTCAAGAAGCAGATCGAGAAGATCAGCACCCAGGCCAAGGCCGAGTCCGAGGCAGCGGTGTCCCCAGCCGAGGTGCTCCGCAAGGCTGACGGGGCCTGGAAGAACGCGGAGCACCACCACAGCCAGTGTGTGGACAACGTGCTCCGCTTGAGGCAGAGCCTCGAGGCCGCCGAGGCCAAGGAGGGTAGGGCTGCTGTGGCCTTGGCGCAGGCGACTGCGGCCAAGAAGGCCGCCGCCCACGCCATCGCCAAGGCGGAGGGCGTGGGCCCGCCCACAGCAGAGCCGTCTGCGACAGCCATGTTCAAGGTCGAGTGGGACGAGGGCTTCTTCAACTCGTTGGACGAGATGGAGTGCACGCCCGAAGAGCGCCGAGCGTTGGACACGCTCCACAAGCAGCTCAAGGGCGTCAAGACGGACCTGACGGGCAAGGAAGCCGAGATCAAGGCCTGGCTCGACAACGCCAGGAAGATGCAGAATGATATCACTGATCGCCTCAGGAGGAAGAAGAGGAAGGGCGACGACGGGCAAGCCGCAGCGGCAGAGGAGGAGGCCAAGCCAGAGGTCGGGGCGAGCGCGCCGACTGACACGGCGCCCACGGCCACGGCCCAGGACGCTGAGGCCTCCCAGGCGGCCGCGGAGAAGATCGAGTCGGAGGCCAAGAAGTTGTCGGAGGCCAAGTTCACGGCCAAGGCCGAGGCGGCGGCAGCCAAGGCCAAGGCCAAGGGGAAGGGCTCGGAGGCCTCCTCTTGACTATCGCGAGACCAACAAGTACACACCGAGGGCACGACGACATTGTTCTACGCTAATGTCACCGCCTTCACTTCCAAGGTGTGGCAATACCTCCAATTAAATTATTGCAAGTACGAGTACTGGGCCTGGGCAGAGACTCACATACACACCGAGTCGGAGCTCAGGGAGTGGGACAAGAAGGCGAGGGGGGCGCACCTTCGGCTTCATCACAATGCGGCCCGCCCCTCATCCAAATCTGTGGCAGCGGAGCATGAGGAGCGGGCCAATGAAGGCGGCGAGTTTTTCATGGCGCAGCAGCACCTCCAGGCCCACGTCTTGCCTGAGGCCAAGGTTGCTGCTGGCCACCTGCGCGAGGCTGGCCAGGCTAGCCTCGATGGGTTTCTTCCAATGGTGCTGCACATGGCAGGGTACTCCATTGTCGTGGTGGTGCTCTACGCCTTGCCGTGCATCCAGATGAACGGCCACAACAAGGTCAGGTTCCAACGGCTCGGAGGCCTCTTGAAGGCCATCAGGCTCCCATGGGTGGTCGTGGGCGACTTCAATATGGAGCCCGACATCTTAGCAGCCAGCCGTTTTGTTCAGAATGTGCATGGAGTCATTCGTACAGCTGGCCCCGAGGGCACCTGCGCCAACCCACAGGGGCGCGACAAGGTGCTCGACTATGTTCTGTGCAGCCCCGAGGCCACGCCGTTTCTCAAAACTATCAGTGCTGTGCGTGCGGTCCCTTGGAAGCCACATCAGGGTCTTGCCTTAGAGTTTCGGAGCTCTGGGCTCCAGCTTCTCACCCGCTCCCTCGTGGTCTCCCCCAGGCTTCCTCAAGCCCCGAGGCCCAGCAAGGAGCCCACTTTTGGTTCTAAGTCCAGTGTGTCCAGGGCCCGCCAGGGAGTAGCCCAGCAGGAGGCCCTGGAGGCGCGTAAAGCTAGGTTTACTGAGTTGTTTGGTGATTGTTTTCGAAGCCCTGGGGTCCCGTCGTCGTCGGAGGAGGGTGTAGGTCAGGCCCCTCCCGATGAGGCCGATGAATCTCAAGATTGTTGGCCCGACGAAGAGGACGACCCGTGGGCTGACCAGCTCAATTTCTGTTCCGACAGGGGGTTGAGTAATGCCCTCGACACTCCCTGTCACCCCAACCTTCCCGACCCAAGCTCGGAGGGTAGAGGTAGTGCTGCTCTGAGTCAGGAGAAACAACATGCGTCTGGACACGTACCAGTTCAGTGTAGTTCCCCTCCCAATTCGGGCCAGCCCCCCCCCCACCGAGTTCAGGGGAAGATTTAAATCCCGATTTAAACCGGTCTGCTGTTCAGTTTTCGGGCCCTGAGCCCAGTCCGTTACAGGCCCCTGAAAGCGACCCCTCGCCGTCGGCTGCGTTTCAGATCCCCAGCGATCTTTGGGTTGAGAGCAGGCGTGAGGTCGGATTTGCTTCGGGGCAGGACTGTATTCATTCTCTTTCTCCGTCCCTCCTCAAGTCCGTTGCATTTCGGCTTGAGGCCCCCCACTCTACTGTAGTTTCAGGAATGTATGCAGCTTGGATCTCCACGGTGGAGCTTAGCATCACCAGACACCATGGCCTGGACCTCCCTCGCACACGGCGTGCGCACGGCGCGAGGCTGGTGGAGGGCCCTGTCAGGCAAGCGGCCCACCGCAGGCAGGTCCACCTACGTGATCAGCGTGCGCAGTGGTGGACGCAGGTCCACACCATCGTCGCTGCCATCGCCCGCCATCGCCTGCGCAGCAATGGCCACCAGCAGCTGGAGCTGTACCAGGTCGCGGCGCAGAAGGCGGCGGTGGACAGGCCAGACGGAGCTCACACTGCGCTACGCCCTGGTCTCGACCCTCCGTGGCACGAGTGGATCAGAATCCTTGAGGGTAAGTGTCAGATCAACCCCGCTGTGCTGGACTCGTACGTTCACGCAGCGAAGAGGGTCGTGCAGCGAGCGCAGAGGTTGGCTGTTTTGGCGGCCATCCACGACTTCCGCTCGTGGGTGGTGGAGCCTGAGGCCAACGGCATCCTCCACAAGTCTCTGAAGAAGGGGCCTCTCCCGCCAGTGGAGATTGTGGTCGGCCAGCAGCTGGTCTACCACCCCAAGGACCTCATGGACGACGCGAAGGCGAAGAAGTACCAGCAGCTCTGGGCCCCGACGGCGCCCAAGTTGCAGGACGTGCGCGAACACTTCAGGCAGATCAGGCTCCGTGCCAGCGACGACCCCTCACCGTCGCTGCACGTGGCCGACATCGGCAAGGCGGCCTCACGTATGAAGGCCAAGGCAGGCATGGGCATCGACATGGTCACCCCCGTCGACTACCAGAGGCTTCCCGTGGAGGGCCAGGCGGAGTTGCTACTCATCCTGGAGGCGGTGAAAGCCACACTGGCGTGGCCAGCGCAGACGTTGGCCGTCATTGGGAAGCTCACTCCCAAGAAGACGGCTGGCGACCGAGCCATCGGGCTAGTATCGATGCTCGGACGGTTGTGGTCATTGATGCGCGAACCCACAGTCCAGACCTGGTCGGCCGAGAGTGCTCGCCACTGGGACGCCGCCCTGCCAGGCAACTCATGCCTTCAGGAGGCCTTCCTGAGGGCGTTGGACGAGGAGCTAGCCCATGCCATGGGCATCAAGTACGGCCACGGGATGCTCGACATCGCCACGTTCTACGACAGCATCCCGTGGGACATCCTAGTCGCCGCAGCTTTGCGGCTAGCTTTTCCTCCTGTTATCCTATATTTGGAATTGTTACAGTGCGCTGCTCCCCGTTGTCTGGAGCAGGACAATGCTGTGTCTGAGATGTTCGACCCGCAGCTCAGCGTAGTGCAGGGTCTCCGTTCGGGGACCCGCTTCGCCAAGATGATGACCCACCGCGTCATGGTCAAGGTCACCACAGCCCATCCGAGAATGGGGGCGAGGCTATGGGTCGACGACGTCTCGGAGACATTCAAGGGATCCAGCAAGGCGGTGCGCCTGGAGCTCGCCAGTGGCATCATCACCACGTGCAGCGAGCTGCAGGCGAGGAAGCTCAAGGTTGCGGACAAATCAGTCGTGGTCTGCAGCCTCATGAGTGACGCGCGTGCTGTTGCCCGCCTCGTCCGACGTGCTGGATTTACGATTCGGCCAGTGTCCCAAGCCACCTACCTCGGCATCGATTTCGGATGCGGCCGGAGGGTGAGGGCCACCAGGGTGCAGCGTGAAGCGAAGCATCGCCTCATGAGCACCAAGATCCGCAGGTTCACCAGGGCCACCCGCCAGTACAGCGCCATGACCAAGCTCCAACGCCAGGGAGGGCTCCCCGCGGGCGTCTACGGCCACCAGGTCCACGGGCTCTTCGGCGAGCAGTTGACCAGGTGCAGACGACGCTTGGCTCAGACATGCGCCTCATCGGCGCGCGGCCGATGCCTCACCACGGTCCTGGCCCTGCGGGCCCCTGGCGCTGACCCAGCAGTGCTTTACCCCGTGCAGACGGTGGACACTTGGCTCAAGATCTGGAGGGATTGCCCAGATATCCGAGCAGGTGTTCGCAAGGCTTGGCCGATCATTTTAAAGCAGATGCAGGCTGTACCCGTCCCAGCACAGGTACGGCAGATCCGAGGCCCAACGGGGGCCATCATACACACGCTGCTCAGGCTTGGCTGGACCCCACATGATCCGTCCACGTGGTCCTACCAGACAGGCCCCGACAGCAGCGAGGAGTGGCAGTTTCCAGACAGCATCTACACAGGCAACGCGCATGTGGATAGACACGATCACCTGCTAGCAGATATTCGTAAGTTCTGTGAAGCTCAGCTCTGGACCCAGGCAGCACGTCATTTCTGCGGCGGGGGTTTGGAGCTGGGCGTCGACAACACCTCATGCATCCAGCTACTCAGGCACCTGGCGCAGGTCCCCAACGGCAAAAGGTTGTGCGAGATCATGGTGCTAGTGGCGTCAGGCGGCATCTGGAACAACGAACGGAAGAAGCAGGAGCTCAAGAACTACACGGGGACCGACAAGTGCGACCGCTGCGGCACCGAGGTGGACACCCCTCTGCACAGGTACTGGCAGTGCTCGTGCAACGCGGACGCCAAGCCGTACACCGACTCCGATGACCTGTGCACGCAGGCCGTCACGCAGTGCAACACCGCTGAGGCCTTCTGGCTTCGAGGACTTCTACCTGCCCCCTGGACGGAAGTGAGCCCACCGCCTGCAGAGGACGCCTGGCAGTTCACTGGCGCCCCACACCTGGAGCCAGGACTGTTTGGCCCAGGGTCGCCTTCCGACCCTGTGCTGATCTTTGGCGACGCGAGCGGAGGGCCCGACAGCCGCAGTCCCAGGCTCCGACGTGTGGGCCTGGCTATCACGTGTTTTGCCCGCCTGCAGCCCGCCATCGTTCCGCGTGGCTCGATCTTTGGGCCACTCAGCGGCACGCGGCAGGTCGTAGCCAGAGGCGAACTAAAGTGTTTGTATTTGGCCCTCTGGGCCACCACGCAGTTCCTCACCTTTGTCACTGACTTTGCAGATGTAGTCACAGGTCGGTACGAACAACGGTTTCGCCAGCCAAGAGGTGCTGACGCTGACCTGTGGGCGGCCATCGGTGACCTCATGGCCCACAGACCGTTTCATCATGTGTCAGTCCTCTTCACACATTCTCATATGACGGCCACACAGGTGGCCGACGGGCAAGGAATACGTACGTTGATTCTTGGCAACGCTGTTGTGGACGAGCTTGCGGGCCTGGCTGCTGCACAGGCCCGCGTGCCCGAGGACCAGCGTTACCGTCTGATGCTGCACGAGCGCCGCGCACGTTTGGTGCGCCTCCGCCTCCTTCGTGCGACTGTGGATGCACTGGCTAAGGAAAAACAGCTGGAGCGGAGTGGTGAAAGAAAAAGGCGTGGAGGCCCTCCGCCTCCCCCCCCCCCGCCGCCCCCCTCTGCTGCTGCTGTTGCTGCCCTCTTGTCTCGACATCGGCTGTCCGACTGCCGAAAGAGATGCTTGAGGTGCCACGGCTCAGCGTCCTTGGACACTTTAAAGGAATGGCACGCCTCGGAGTGCCACAGCTTAGTGAATGTGAATGGTCTGATTTACTCTCCTCCAGTCGGAGGACGGATCCACGTCGGGGGGGGCTGGCTGCATCCTTCTCACCACCTCAATGTGCACGCCTCTCTGAATTGTTGGTTCTGTGGGAAGTGTGGGGCCATTGCTGACAAGCAAGTCCGTTCGCTTGCTAAGCCTTGTACGAACAAGTTGTCAGCAACGGGCCGTGAGTACCTCAGAAGAATTCGTGAAGGGCTCCCCCCCAAGGTCCTCAGCAAGGCCGAATTGGCCCAGCGAGGCCGAGGGTAGCATTGTATGGATGGCATCGCCAGTGGTTCCTATTCCTATTCCTATACTCCTCCTCCTCCTCCTCCTCCTCCTCCTCCTCCAGCCCTCCTCTTTGGTTCCCGGCCCTCCTGCGGTAGAGTCTCGCCTTGGAGCAGCGAGCCCCGTGGTCCCCGCGGCCTGCGTCCTCCTGGCCTCCTCCCTCCTGCCGCCTGCCTCCCGTTGCCTCCCTCCTGCCTCCCGCCTCTTTTTCTTCCCTCCTGTCTCTCCGCGGGCTCCTGAGGGCACGGCGGGGGGGTTGGGGCGTACGCGGCTCCCGCCTATACCTCGCAGCTCCCGGGGGGGGGCTCCGAGGTGCGCAGCCGTCGCCCTTTTTCGTGGGCTCCCGTGGGGCACCCGAAGCGCAGCGGAGCGCGCGGGGATCCAGAGGGGACCTCACAGCCCACTGGGTGGTTGTGAAGTGCGCAGCTGGCGCCGCTGCCGTGGCTCCTGCGAGGCACGGCGGAGCATCGGGGGCGGCAAAGAGGGGGGTGATGACTAGGGGGGGGTGGATACCGTGGCGGGGCCATAATATTTCCCGAGATTTCATGGCGCCTTTTCTTGTTTCATTACGTCCCTGGTCCCCCCGCTGGGCCGCGCACATGCCGCCGGTCATGATTTGCACCCCCCCCTCTTGGACCCCCCCCCTCTTGGCCGCTCCCTCGCAGCTCCTCGTGGGCTCCCGAGAGGCGCGGCGGAGGAGCGGACTGTGCGGAAGCCGGGCGGGGTTCGCAATTCTCTGGGCGGTTGCGAACCGCGCAGCTGTCGCCACTTACGCGGGCTCCTGTGAGGCACAGCGGAGCGGGAGTGCGCGGGCCCAGATAGAATTTTGCTGCCCTTTGGGTGGCCGCGAACTTCTCAGCTGTCGCCTCCTTCGTGGGCTCCTGGGAGGTCCAGCGGAGTCGGGAACCACGCGCTTCCAGACGGGATCTTGCTGCTTCTTGGGTGGCTGCGAATTGCGCAGTTGTCGCAACTTTCGTGTGCTCCTGGGAGGTCCAGCGGAGTCAGCGAGTACGCGTTTCCAAACAGGACCTCGCTGCTCCCCGGGTGGCTGCGAATTGCGTAGCTGTCGCCACTTCCGTGGGCTCCTGGCGGGCACGGCGGAGTCGGGGAGAACGAGGATCCAGGCGGGACCTCGCAGCGGCGAACTGCGCAGCCGTCGCCACTTTCGTTGGCTCCAGTGCGCGAGCCGCATTTCCCTCGGGACCCCCCCCCCCCCGGGGAGCCTTATCTCCCCCAGGACCCCCCCGCGGAGCCCCCCCCGCTGGGACCCCCCGCCTGGGACCCTCCCCTGGGACCCACCCCTGGGACCCAGGACCCCCCGGAACAAGGGAAGGGCGCCTCTGGAGGGTTTCTCCGAAGGGCTTTGGCGACCCCTCCTGCTGCTCTTCCTCCTGCTTCCTCCTCCTCCTCCTCCTCCTCCTCCTCCCCTCTCCTCCTCCTCCTCCTCCTCCTCCTCCTCCTCCTCCTCGCCTACGGCCCCGGGGGAAACCGTGCAGGGGCCTCCCTTCGATCGAATTACGGCGTTACTGAATTTCGCTTTGGTTGTCGCGCTTGAGCAAAAGGGGCCAGGAAGAGGGGGGGAGCGGCGACGGGCCCAGGGAAACGGGGACCGCAGGGAAAACACCGGCAGAGACGACGACTCGAACGGACAAACCCCCCACACAGGGGTCTGGCAAGTGGTCTCAGAGGGACGCCCAGGAGGTTCGATCTGATTAGATCCCGTCCTCGGTTGCTGATGACGCTATCATTGTGTGGCCAGCTGAGGCTGACCCCGACCCGCGCGTGAAGGCCCTATATTTAAGTCGGGCTTGCCCCTCTACAGGAGGAGTATCCAAACATAGTAAAGATAGCATGAGGACGATGTTTTGACACTTTTAGGACATGATATAATAGTTTCAACAATGTTTTATTTCTTGTCCCAAATCTGCCTGTAGAAGGGCACGCCCGACCGAACCCTACATACTCGTTGAGCTTTCGCTTACCCCGCCGATGTCTTGTCGCGTCCAGCAGTGGGGAGCACGGATGCCTTACAGCACGCTTGGCACTCTCGGGAGCTCCATAGCACCGAGGGCTCCAGGGCTCCGTCAACGGGGAGATGTGGGGCCCATCTTTGTAGATCGTATTAGAGCGTGTTCAAGGCAGGCGCGAGGCCTAGTCTGGGCCCACCTCTCGGACTGCTCAAGCATCGGTGTACTCGACCAGGTGTGTACGCAGCTGGCTTGTTTCTGTTGTTTTGTCCCGTCTACTATTTGTTCATATTGCGCGACTGTTGGCAATCACGGCTTGCTTCGGCAGCAGAGAAATGTTGGGCACGATGCCGCGTGTTGGCATGATCGTGAAAGCAGTTTTGTCGAGGCAGCAGCCAAGGCCAGGCCCACCGAGATCTGAATGACGAAGGCAGTTCGGTCAAGGACCAGTTTCTCCGTCGGGGGAATGCGGACGCTGATGCTGGCGCATAGCACGCGATCCAGATTCTGATTTTGGCCCCACCCACAGACTCAAGGTTGACAAACTAATGGAGGCAGCCAGGGCCTGCTGCATTCTGGTTGCCAATACTCCTCCGTGTGGCCTAAATTATCTTTCGACGTTCCCTCTTGTTCCTCCTCATCTCCCCACAAAAAGAAGACAGTCATCCCGCACTGCTTAGTTCCCCAAGCAGTGCTTGCACTGAAAGGGTCCTAGCGGAGGTTGAAAGATTTGGCGAAAGTGCCGGGCCGATTTCGGTAAGCGGCCGGGTTCCTGGGTTCCCGGTTCCGGTTTTTTGGTACTTGGTTGTTGTTTCCGGACCGGTTTCGGTGAGCGGCGGGGTTCCCGGGTTTCTGGGTTCTCGGGTTCTTGGCCGGTCTATTTATCGATCGGTCTCTTTATCGATCTCATTGCCCACTTCTCTATTGATCTTGCAATCGATCCCACTATAGATTTCACGAGCAATCTCACGATCGATCTCACTATCGATTTCATTGAATCGGCTTCACGATCGGTCTCACGATCGACCTTACTATCGTCCTTGCGACGATCGATCCCACTATCGGTCTCACGATCGATCTCACAATCGATCTCAATATTGTCCATATTACAAATTTTCTGCCCATCCACTGATTCGGGTTTTTCTCTGGTGCAATTGTTTCCAACGGAGTGGTACCCACTCTGGTCTTTTCTGATGGATCTGGGGGTTGGAAGCGTCCCCCTCGGCAAGGTTCTCGTTCTGGACGCTCCTGTCTGGATTCAAAGGGGCTCGAGGAGCGCGAGCATAGCTGCGTCCCGCTTATTTGATCAGATTCGTTCAGTTGGACTGCTTGCGTAAAGTGCAATGCGTAGTGTGGCCATGCTAGGGCAAGGAATCTTCTGGTCAGATCTGGCAACGCCGCCCCCCCCCTCGAGCAAAGGGGCTTTGCACCCGCGGTCTCGCATTTGCCGAGCCGAATTTGGTATCCCAAGCTGGAGTCTGTTTCGGTGGAGCGCGGTCATTGGGGAGGTGCAGAGAGTAGCGTTGCCTCCCAGGCACCCTCCCAAGGAACACGCACCACCCCGTTCTGGACGAGACCGCGATGCTAAGCAGCGTTTTTCCTCAGCACTGGGGGCTGAATCAGGCGAATCCTCCTCCTGGCTCGTGGTGGCGATCCTGGAGGCGGCTCCAGCTCTGAGTAATTCACATCATTGGCGCTCCGCGCGGATTCATTGGATCCGCGATGGGGCCCCCCCCAGGGAGGGGGGGTCCAGCGTAGATCCAGGAAATCCGCGCGGATTTCCAAATGTTTATTTATGTGCATGGCGTTTATTAGTATTGCTATTCTGATTATGTTTATTATTTTGCTATTCGTCTTTTGTGCTATGTTCGTATCATTAGTATATGTATAGTTGTTTGTATTGATGTTGTTGTTTTTGTTGTTGCTGTTGTTGTTGATGCTATTAGTATTGTGTTTGTGTGTGTTTTTCTTCCCGCCCTTCCCGAGTACAGGGCGGGGAAGCTGCTCCTCGGCCACGCAGGGCCTCCCGGTCTTGGGTGGTGCCGAGTGCTGGCACGCACGGGCGGTCACCTGCTCTCGCGGGGTGGGGCTCCTGTCGCGGTTGCAGGAGGAGGAGGAGGAGGAGGAGGAGGAGGAGGAGGAGGAGGAGGAGGAGGAGGAGGAGGAGGCGGAGGAGGAGGAGGAGGAGGAGGAGGCGGCGGAGTAGGAGAGGGAGGTGTGCACCCGCTTGCCGGGCGGTGCCTGCTCTCGCGGGGTGGGGCTCCTGTCGCGGTTGCACGGCTCCTCCCCCAGGATCGGGAGCCTTGAGACGGGGGTCAATGCAAACGGGGGTCAGCCACGGCGCCGGATCCTGCAGGATCCTGCGAAGACCCCCTCTGGCTGACCCGGGTTCGCGAGCCGCTCGTGGCCGCGAGGCGGCCGCGCATATTGGCTGACCCGGGTTTGCGAAGATCTGCGTTGCAGTTTTTTTTTTTGCATTGCAGTTTTTGGTTTCCTGCTGACCCGGGTCTGGATTGACCCGGGTCAGAAGATCCCCGACAGGAGATGTGCTTGTTCGTGACGCCTGCAGTGTGGATGTTTCTCGCCGGGGCTGCTTGCTGGATGCCGTCCGAGGCAACAGGCAAAAACCCTCTGTCCCCCCTTTCCGCCCTCCTCCTTCCCCCTCTCTCGGCTGCAGCCGTCGCGGAGGGACACAATGCCGGGTCGGCTTCGCAGAAGGGGCCCTTACCATGGGGTCTCGACATGCTGCCCTCCCCAGGCGATCCCAACCAATCCGACCCTCCTCCCTGTCTCCTTCCCTCTCCCTCCCACTCCTTCCGCCTTTCCCCCCTGCGAGTTAACAGATGCGGGGGCTTCACAAGCAAGTGCCTGTCACCTGGAAGCCGAGCGCGGCGTTCGCCTCACGCCCACGAGGCGGAGCTACATTTGACTAGGGCATGCCAGGGTATATTTCCCGAGCGTAAGGAGCCTTATCCAGAGCCGAGCCGAATGCTCGTCCTGGTGTGTTTCTGTCATTCGGGGAACGGAGAATGACATAAACATAAAACATCTGAGGTCCGCGCAGATTTCTTGGATTCAAGTTGGATCCCCCTCCCTAGCGCGCGGAGCGCGCCAGGGGCGGCGCCGGATGCGTTGCCAGGGGGGTCCAGTGCCGATCCGAGAAAACCCGCGCGGACCTCAGAATGTTTATGTGTATGTCATTGTTCTTTCCCCTAGTCATGTCACCTCGCTTCGCGATCGGTTCTATCCTTCCCTCTCCCTCCCTCCTCACCACCGCCCCCGAAGGCAGCGGCGCCTGGCCCGACGTCGACGGCGGCGGCCGGAGGCGCCGCCGCAGCACTCCCCAGTCCCCCCCCCTGTGCTGGGAACAGGCAAGGGTCCCCGCCGGCTGGGCAGTCCGACGACGACGACGACGACGACGACGACGACGACGACGACGACGACGACGACATCGACGGCGACGGCGGCGACGACGACGACGACGACGACGACTGCGACGACGACGGCGACGACGGCGACGACGACGGCGAACTCGAGGAGGGCGGCGACCTCGATGACGACGACGAGCCAGGGCAGGCGATGGCTAAATCCCCGACTCGCACCTGTAGAGGCCTCCTGGATGGGGTCGGCGTAGATGCGGCGGGGGGATCGTGCCGCATCGCCGACGCATCGACGCTGCATCGCCGATGCATTGCCGATGCATCGCCGCTGCACCGCCGACGCACCGTCGCGCGTGAGCTACCCGCGTGAGGCCGCGCGCGGGGGCCCTCGTCTCCGATGTGGCGTGCCGCGCCGGCAGCCCGCGCAAGCCGCGGCGCAAGGTCGCTACGTCATCGCGCGTGCGACCCTTTTCTTTTCTTTTCGCCGCCTGGCTCCATTCTCCGTAGATCTGGGCGCGCTGCATACATTTCCCGCAAGCTACGTGGGGCTCCTGTTTTCTTTGGACCCCCCGCGCAATCATCCCACCCACACTCTTCTTCCGCCACCGTCTCTCGCACTCATCATGACCTTTCTTGCCCATCTCTCACACTCACAACGTTCACCAGCATCATCATCAGCATCATCATCAGTATAACTAGCCCTAATCATGATCATCATCATCATCACCACCATCATCACCATCATCACGACCATCACCACGCCTCCATCGTCATCACCATCACTATGAACGTCCACTCCTGCACCACCACTATCAACGTTCACTTCTGATCAGCGGCAATTTGCATCAACCTAATCATCAACACCGTCACTACTATGCCCCCATCGCACATGAGCACAACCATAATCACTCACACGCTTGCCTCGTTTGTGGGTGACTGGTGGAGAAGTCTCAGGCGGGAGCCCCCTCCTTATGTGGCCCGCAGCTCATGTTGGCAATCTGGGCGAGTCATCGGAAAACTGTACATGGTGGCATATCACTTGAGCACCCCAAGGGCGGGGGGGGCGCATTCCGTGAGGATGCTTCAGCGGGGGCCTCGTTCGTATTTGAATTGCGAGGAAGTTTGAGGTGGGAGCCCTCTTCCTACGGGGCCCGTACTTCATGTTTGAGATCTGGGCGGGTCATCGGAAAACTTGACCAGGCATCGTAGTTGAGCGCCCCGAGGATGCAAATTGTAAGGATGTCGCAAGCAGGAGCCTCGTCTGTGAGTGAAATCCGAGTTAGTCTCAGGCGGGAGACCCCTTCCTATGCGGCCCGCGCCTCCTATTGGTAATCCGGGAGGGTCTTCGGAACAATTTGTAATTGTTGTCTTTTGTGGGTTCTTCAGCCCTGAAGATGGCAGAAGTCTCGAGCGGGAGCCTCGTCTGTGAGTAATTCGCGAGGA